>CM021784.1:12464371-12756616 GCA_011076525.1 Nettapus auritus
CCAAGCTGTGTGTGCTTGTGTCGCCTCAGATGGGACAGAGAACTGTGTTTAATTAGGTCTTTTATTTTTGGGGGGCGATGTCTTAATGAGACACCACACCGCTTTTATTCTGTGGCTGTTTGGGATCTCGTGTTATTTGTAATCTCTAGCTCTTCAGACAATCATTAGTGTTCATTAAAATCTTTACCAATGCCGAATGGTCGTGTGCACGCTGCGGCGCTCTCACTAGGAGCTGTCTGCCGTTTGTCAGCCGTCACGCAGCATTCAGAGTTTTCGCCACCCGAACAGAAGGCAGGAATGGTGCTTTGTACCGAAGGTAATTTACAAAGTGATTTGTAAAATGCAAGGTGGCCAATTCTCAATTACTGTTTATCCAGAGTAATTTGCCTGGCACGTCAGAGAAATAAGGGATGACAGAGCCGAGCAGACTACAGTTTTCCTGCTCTAGATATTTCTCTCTTGCTTCAGCAGCAGGACAACTGTCTGTCTACTACACTTAGGAGACGTGCCGCTTTGGAGATGACACAAAGGCGTCAGCCAGCCCAGGAGCAGTTAGAGCAGATCGCGTAAGGCTGTGCAAGCGGGTGGTACGATGGCTAACGTGCTGACCTGGCCCACGCCTCACACACGTCACACGGAGGTACCAGAACTGTCCACAAGTGCTTGTGTACGTCCACACGGGGTGTACTGATCAGCTGTCGTCACCCCTCGGGGTCCTCTTCGGGGCTGGGAGCCTCCTGAGCCAGGCTCATGCTCCAGCTACACCAGCAGACAAGTCCTAGAAGCCCCCAAGAAGGGAACGGGGCCATGGCCTGCTAGGCAGCTCCTCTCCTGGGAGACTCCTGGTCAAGGGGACTGGGAGCTCTCCGGCCTCTCTGCTTCCTTCCCTACTTTATTTTTGAAAAGCATTTAGCTTGAACGTGAATTCTGCAGATGTCCTGTGTCTTTAGAAATGGGCAGAGGTAATGCATGACTTTTTTAAGGCTGCTTTATACCGAAGGAGAAGCCTGCACTTGAAAGTTCAGATTCAAGCGGTGAGTGAAGAAGGGGTGAATAACCCTCTTGTCAAACGGTTGTTCTAGGGAGGGTCTCTGTGAAGCCTCCAGGCTGAGAGACAAATAGCTTCTGCAGCCCCCTGATGTTTAAGGAGCTTTGGATGTCATTTTGGAGCTGGCCCCGCGCTGGATTCCGGGCACTGCAGGATTTGTGCGTTGCCGTATCGCAGCGCGGTGCCGCGGGACCGCCGATCGCTGCCGTGTTTGCAAAGCGCTGCCGCTCCCACCGCCTCTGCCGGTGCTGGTCGCAGACAATCGCTCAGTCTCACCGAGTGGTTTGTACACGCTTTGTATGCGTATGGCTTAGTGCCACCGGCTTCTGTTCCTCTAGTTTGTTATTTTAGTTCGGAGGTCCTAGAGGGACCAATTTGGAGTTTCCTTCGCACAGATGTATTTCCTCTGTACAGCATCTCATTTTTGTTTTCTCCTGTGACTTGCAGAACTGCACATAGATTTACAAGCTGGACAGAGGAGCTATGAAGAAGTTCTGCCTTCCCAGGAACTCTTGTACAAATAAATGAGGTCTCCCTGTGGGCTGCTGATTCTGACCACCGAAGGCAGTGCTGGGATTTGCTCATCGCAGTGGAGCACCTTCTTCTACAGGCAAGGTTTAATTCTTCTTGCTTCTCAAATTTAGCATCCTGTAGTTTTATTAAATCCCCGTAATTTGTATAATAAGAACCATGGCTTTATTAAACCACGATGTTTTTCCCTGTAACACTTGAGGTGTTCCTTGGTCTACAGGGCATATGCCATGGTCCATGCCAAATCTGAGCTAGTGCACGTGCATCTGTTCTGTCTTGGGCCACTGTCACTTTCTCTTCTGGTTGCCTCATACATTTATTTGCAACTCATGAAAATCTCAAGACAACGTATGCCAAAACGTTGGACGTGGAGCACCGCACCACAAAATTTGTTTTCAGCTTCTTAGAAGAGTTGTAGAGATGCCGACATTCTGTTAGATGTTTATTCGGTTCTTAGATTGTCTTGGATGCTCTGCATCTTTCTAATAATCCAGGAAATCCAGACGCAAGGAATTGGATTTCTCCCCTCTCTGGGAGGCATGTCGAGATGTCTGTGATGAGATAACTTCGTTGGCTTGCGTTGGTATTTTTATCTAATCCACTTAAGTTTTATTCCGTGAAATGTCTTTCCAGCTCTGAAGAGTACATTGAAGAGTTTCTTAGAAGCAGCACCTTCTTGGCCCACAGAAAGCTTTTCAATGTAATAACCCTGGAGCTGGGAGGCTGTTCCTCCATAGCCGCCTGATTACATATGGCTACATAATTGACAACATCTCCCACCTTCAGAGACTGTGATCTTTTACAAATGACAAAGTGATAATCATGCCTGAATCATTAAAACAACAACACAGTCTCCCTGCGGTTTGTCTCGGAGAATACATGACCTGGAATCGCTGTCGAGGGCATCCCGGTCAAAACCAATAGAGCCGGCTGCAGCCAAGCTCTACGAACAAACGGCCCCCGCCTCCGGCAGGCTGCCTGTGAAGGTTGAGCATTTTTCTGCCCCTCTGTTCCAGGCACATCTATAATTCACTAACGTTCTTGGCTGCAGCTCAGGAATCCCAAGGCGCTTTGACATCGGGAAAAGTGCCCCTGTTGTGGGGCACGGGTGGTTGGGCAAAATACCCCACCCTCACGCGAGCTCAGCTGCGCAGGAGCAAAGGTGCGTGCGAGTCTGCGTGCTGCTCTCGCTCGCTTCTTCGTGGAGGGGAGAGGTGGAAGCTCCCATCTCTCCTGGAATAAACCCAACAAGACGGGTTGATAAGGCGCTAAGGATGAGGGGGTTATCCATAACCCGCAGGGATGGATGTAACTTCCCTTGGATGTTGATCAGCCTCTTCCAACCCTTCCACGGAGGCATTTGCACTTTGGTGCAGGCATTGCAGTGAGGACAGCTGTGTCCTGAAACCGAGAGAGGCGGAAATCAGAAGACGCATTAGCAACAGGAACATTTAGAGGCGAAACGAGAGCCTTCTTGACACCTTCTCTTGCTGCATGGCCATCTTTGCATTTTCACCAAGTCGGAGCTTTCACGCTGAGCGGTTTTGCTCTTCTGCAGAGCAGTGAGAAAGTGCAGGGCTGGAGGCAGGGCAGGCCCCCAGCCTCCAGAAGAGATGCTGCTATTGCTGTGCATGGTTGGAGTTTTTTCCGTTGCTTATTTTTGCCCTGTGGAGCCAGCTTGTCTGTGAAACAAATTTTAAAGAAAGGGATGATTTAATAACCTCTTTGTGTTCATGTCTTTACTGATGAGGGTTTAAAGTGCTCTGGCATTCACACAAGTATCTGTCACGATGAGCCCCATCCCTTTGTTTTACTTCTTTTTGTTCTGCTTTTCATCATAGGAAATGTTCACTCAGGAAAATTCCCTTTTCTGAGATCCTCTGAGAAGTTACCAGCACACGTGGGTGAGGGTAAGGGCAGCGTGGCGGAGAAAAGAACTCGGAGCAGCTGAGGATGAAATCTCCAGAGGAGGCCTTGAGCTCCTGCTTTGCCAGACCACCGAGCCACTGCACAAACAGGGAAGCCAAGCCCAAAGATGAATTTTTTATAGCTAGGATAAGAAGATAGGAGAGAGAAAATGCCAGGGGAGCATTTCCAATGCTAGAGATGCCTTTCCAGTGAGATGCTACTCTTTGATATATAAAATAAAAACAACAGCTTGTCTGTCAAAGTTGGAGAGCTATTAGGACTGAAAAACAGCATGGCAATCCAAAGCTGGATGGGACATCACGAAATCAGCTCCTGGGTGTGCTTCATCCTGCTGCTGAGCCAGATGTCAAAACATCTTCTGGTACTGGCAGAAGATCTTTGCCGTGTCGTGTTGCAAGGGACTTAATTGAGCAAGTTTCGTGTTGGATATAGAGCACAATGACAGGAACAGTTCTCAAAAATGAGAAGAAGCACTCTGTGAACTCAGCTTTCAAAAAGGCAGGGGCAGCGCTAGTATCTCTCCTTTCAAAGTGGCACAGCACCGACAGCCAGGCAGCACCTGAAGAGACCCCAAACACTGGAGAGGATTTGCCTCCATCTGTGTTCAACAAGCCCTATACTTTTCTTTTTTCTCCTTCCTTCTTTTCTCTTTTTCCATCCTTTCTCTCCACCCCCACCTCTAGCTGTAACCTGCCAATCCAAACTCCCAAAGAGTACAAAAACAACCGTGTCTTTGAGCACAGGGGGATGTTTGCTACTTGCCCTAACATCCGTGACTGCTGGTCTCTTCTTGGGAACGAACTGCCTAAAATTACAAATCACCTTGTCATCAAAGAAAGTCACATTTCTGGTCTTGTGGAAACCAAGCGCGCTTCTGTGAGCAGCAAAATGCTGAGTTTAGCTGCTCTGGGAAAGGAAAGCGCAGTAGAGCTGGATGAGTAATGCGGACAGTAATGAAGTAACTGTCGGAGCAGAATTAACACCTGGTTCTTGTCAAGGCCAATTCGATATTGCGTTTTGAAACGAAAATTTCAGAGCATAAGGGAAATAAAACCAAAAGTCATTCTGCATCTGTCAGCTTGGCCTGAGCTGGCATCAGCTGTTAAGACCAATAGATGTTTGCAGAGAGAGGCAGCAGGATGTGAGTAACAAGACACGAGATCCATACACAGCTGTAACCAGCTACGCTGGAAGCATTTTGCCACGTGGAGGAGCAAACATTAGAGTTCTGCTGAAGAAATACCGCTTACATTTGGTACTCCATCAGGAGCTTTAAAAAAAGCTGGGCTGGGCTTCGTTCCTGATGCTCGTAGTGGTGGTAAGCGGGGTCGGTTGGGAGCTAATTGGGAGCATTTGAACAATTTCTCGTTGAAGCCAGTGTTGTTGTTGGGCAGATGTAAAAACAGCAGCTGTGGAGAAACCAGCTGGGTTCCTCTGGACTTCGCCCGGTGCAAGCTGCAGAGCGGCGCGCTTCTTAACGCTTCATCAAACTTTATAAAACTTAATGACATTAAGCAATTAGAGGGGTAGAGTTTAATAACACTTAATGGAGCCCGTGATTTTCTTCCAAGCTGCCGTGAGGTTCTTATGGGAGAAGATCTGCAAATGTCAGCTCCCTCGCTTCCCGCTGGTCTGTGGGGCCCAGAGGCAGGAAACCCATTGGTAACCTCATCTAATATTTAACAGATTTCCTGGACTAATTAATTATATTACTTTATATAGTAACTAACATCTCTCTAATATGTGCCAAAGTTTAATTCAGTTTAATTCATTATCGCCACTTGATGTGGGCCCAGTTCTCTTCTCTCTTACAAAGATGCAACCATACTGAATCATTGCGGGCAACAGGCAGGAAAGCGAAGCTCTCTGTCCTCCGGATGCTTTCCAAGCAGAAATGTAGAGGCGGTTTTGCTCTCATCTCTGCGTGACTTGATTGAACCAAGGGAGTTCCTTCCGAGTAGCGCTGGTGTCACTGACAGCAGAAGCTGTCCCCACATCCTCCGTCAGATGCTCAGCGAAAGGTCCTTCGGGCACCATACTCGAGGGGCTTTTCTGCAAGTCGAGGTTTGGATTTGCAGCCTGGTATTTATTTCACAGTCATACTCGGCTGTAGAAGCAATGCAGCGTGGAAGTGGAGGTAGTTCTGTGCAGCAGAAGGCAAACAAGACCTTTGTTGCTAAGATGAGGGAAATGAGAAGTCTGACTAGCTTTAACTCTGCTTTCTTTGATCATTTGACTTCTGCAAGGCCCATGATAATGAAGCCTGTTGTCTCCAGGCTGCTGGACAGTGTCTAGCCAACAGGGACTGAAGCTTGTTGTTCTCCAACTCCCCAGCAGCCTCTGTGAAATATTTGAGCAGAGTCTGTCCACATCCTACGGAGAGAGCTCTCATCCACCCAGAACCCCTCTGCGTGCGAGGCTGAAACGTCGCTGTGCAGTCAGGGGCTGTGATCAGCACCTTCGTCAGAAGCCTCACCCGGTCACCCGGGGCTCACCCGGTCACCCTGGGCTCACCCCCACATCCATCCAGAGGGTGCAGGGCAGGCCAACGTCACTGGAGACGCTGCCGTTGCCCCTCGTAGCAGGTCTGCAGGAATTGTGTGGCTGTGCTGCTACAAGCACTTTCAAGGGCAATCTGTGGAAGGCATTGCACAGTTAAATCCAGCAGCTTTGTAGTCACTTCTCAAAGTGCACTTGCTTCAAAGGAAGACACCCTTCCTGGCTAGAGGGGAAGATGTCTGCCTGTCCTTTTAGCCCTCATTCCCTGTCCCACCCCCCGTGAGTCACGGTCACCCTTGGCTCGTCCGCCCTCCTTTTTGCTGTTTGAACAGGCCACATCCTGCTCAGCTCCTCAGTTAAACATTTGCCAGCAGAAGGACGCTGCTTCCTCCACCTGCCCCTTTCCTCCTGAAGCCTGAGCTATGCTTCGCGGGTCTCCAGGTCAGTGTAATTGAGAAAGAATTTCACCTGTACAAAGATTTTCCCTGACTCCTGGCATTTCTAATAAAAAAAACCTTTTTCCCAGCCCCATCTCTGACTGCTCACGTCGATGTCAAGCCTGCGCTTAGATCTGTCTAACAAAGGTAGATGGAAAATGTATTTCATACTGAGCCTCAGTGTGCCTAATGTGTTCTCCTCTATTAGCTGTTGCTCTAGGTTCTGATCTCTGATGCCTCGTCTTTTCAGGCTTTCTTTTGATGTTTGTTATAAGCCAGCAGAGACTAATAGGGAGTATGTCAGGCATCCGACTGCAAAAGCACGGCGAAGAGGGATTAAAAGGGATATGGCGACAGGAGGAAGGTAAAGCATTTAGGAAGCATCAGCTCACCGCAGGCGAAGCAGCAACAACGCTCAGGATGTTTTTGCCTGTGCTGCTATCTACCGTCATTCCCCTTCCAAGCACAAATACACGTTCCTGGGCTGCTCTGGCCTCCAGACGAGCCAGTAATTTGGAGTCTGACTGGTGCAGAAAAATAGTGGAGGACAAAGAAACCAGAGCTCCCCTGGGTCCAGAGAGGAGCTGGAACCCTGAGCAGAACTGTTTATTGGATTAGCTTGCAATGAATAGCATTTTAGCAACAAAAGCCACTTCAGCAGCCAGCCTGGTGTTTGCCGAGGTTTCTGGCCTGTTGTGCTTCCCTTGCTCCCCTGTAAAGACAGGGAATTTGTTATTTTGCTGCTGCTGTAAATAACAAGATTCTCATTTTCCTTACTGCAGTTATGGCACTCTTCATGTGAAACCACTCAGCTGAGCTGTCTCGGGAGACTCAAATGTGCCACAGCTGCTGCTGAACGCAACGGTCACTGTGATTTCACCGAGTTCAGAACATCCTGGAAGAAATAATGGGCAAGAAAGAAAACTGAAAGCCCTCCCCTCTGCAGTAAGAAATCAGGTCGTGCAGTGCTGACCCTCCCCCAGGCAGGGGTGCAGCTGCACCAGAGGTCGGATGCGGTGTGCTGGGAGAAGCCAAGGACAAGAGACGACGTTAGACGCCTCCGGTGCGAGGTCAGGTACTGAGTCACACAAGGTGTATGGAAACTCACTGCGTGGGAGCCAGGGCTTCCATCTGGAGCACGTCTGCCATTATCCCCCTTGTCATTCTCTGTCTCAGCACGGCAGGTAACGACTCCTGTGATCTGATCCCTGTGCCACCAAGGGATGATGATCAATCAGCAATTTTCCTGCGTGCTACACGAGGCAGAATTTGGGGATTCTGGGAGGCAGGTCTCCTTTAAGCCTGGCTGAATCCCCCGTACCTGATTATCTCAAGGCCAACAGCCACAGAAATTCTGCTTGCTCTGTCACTTCCCACACGTCTCAGTTGAGTTGAGGCTGTGAAACATTGCCTGTTAGCAGGGAATGGGAAGCGAGAAATAATTCCCCACCTGTCTCTCTTGCTCTTCTTTCCAGGGCATATGAGACACCGATGAGCCTGAAAATTCGTGGTGAGCAGACAGAAGACTATGATGTGCAATTTTTCCATGCGGAAGTAGCTAATGAAGGCTGTACTGGTGCGAGGTGAGCAAAGACCTCCTTGAGAACTTGCTTAGAAAACAGAGGACAAGAACAAAGCTTGGAATGAGGCGCAGAGCCGCAGCTGGGGCGAGGGCGCTAGGCTGGGTGAAGGAGCAGGGTCGGGGCACTGGGAAGGGAGCAGGACCAGGCTGGCACCGGTCACCTTTGGTATTTCCCTGGTGGCTAAAGCTCTGCCAGGTGAGGAGCTGGGGTTTTCACCTCCCTAGATGCGAGCATCCCCAGCTTTCTGTCCCACCAAGCTGTCCTCGCTCTTTCTCTCTTAATTCCCTTTGTCCTGCTCTGATTTACGCTGTGAGTTTGGCGGTTTGCAGGAAAGGCTTCCCCGCAATATCAGATGCTGCTTTCCCCTTCCCTTTGTTTCGTGCTGTCCTGCATTGTCTGACAGCACGCCGTAGTGCGATGGAAAGAGGGAGGGGACGCAGAGCACAGCGCTAAATTAATCACGTTTGTTCAGGTACGAGATGAGTCGTCCAACTCAAATCACAGTCTCGAATTTTGCAGCTAATTGTGTGTAGTGGCACTGGGGTTGGCTCTGAGAAGTTTTTTGAAATAGAGTTCACAATTCCTCTCGTTAATAATGCATCACACGCAGCTGATGCTGTCTGCAGCTCCCACAGCCAGGCTTCGTGGGTCCCACTCGTCTGCGAGCAGGCAGGGAACAAGAGGGAGGTGGTTCTGGGGAAGGTTTCGTGTGACGCTCGTTATTTAAGAATGTTATGGCATTGGCTTAAAGCAGTTCTGCCTGAGCCTGCGTGTCTACAAATCTGCTCGTTTGTTTACTTCTGATGATGTTGAACGTGTGATTTCCCCGGCCTGCCGCAGCCCTTTCTGAGCACGCACTGACGGGGCTTCATACCCGAAGTAATTGTGCAAAGCGTGGGTATTTTGACCAGCAGCTCCTAGATACTCGGATTGAGCAAGAAATGGAAGTGATTGGGAAAGCACATCTGGGGCAGCTAGACTTCACAAGTTCTAGTCAGATACAGGCCCTACAGGGCCATGAAAGCAAGCGGGAAACGCTCCCTGGTTTTTCTTTAATTCGGTTCTGGCAATTAAGATTTTCTTTCCTTTAATGATCCTAGTTTGAGCAGCTCGGCCCAGGTGCAGTCAGCCTGGCCCCTCCTGCGCTGGAGCCCTGCCGAGGCTCAGCTGTGGGGCTGGTGGGGATCCAGGGGACGTGCTTCCAGCAGCCTTTCCACCGCTCTGCTCGCCACCCTCGCAGCTCCGGCTGCCGTGGCAGGCTCACGGCAAGCGTTTAGCAGTGGAAAAAGCAGTGCGAGGACAAGGAGATCGGATTGTGTCAGTAATTGCTTGGCTGTAATTATCTGCCATTGTGCATTCTGTTAGCTCTTCCTGCTTCTCGTTAGCATAGAGTGGAGAAAATATTTAATTGCAACACTATTCTGTGCGTGGCACCATCCACATGCAGGGCAGATCAAATCAAACTGCCTTGTGGGGACGAAGCAGAGATTAGCTTCTGGGGGCAGCAGGCTCCAGCTGACAAGGAGCGGCAGAATACAAATCGCTGGGTGTTGCCCCCCGCCGTCTGCAGTTGCAGAAGTGCAACCTCGAGCAGGCAAAATTTTCTCTTCTTTCTGCCGCTCACTTGGTGGAGGCAGAGTCTCACATCCCAGTCCCGATCCCAACGCACTTTGCAAGGCGAGGCTCGCTTTGCAGGCTGCCCACTCGAAGCTTTCCCCTGTCTGCAGGACACAGCTGACGTGGGGACGGACGTGCAGCACAGCGGCTGCTGGAAACCTGTATTTGAAGTGGGTGTAGACGTTGCTGTGCCTGGTCACCGTGTCCTGTGCGTAAAAACGCAGCCCTGGGGTTGTGCAACCACAGCCGTGTATGGGAGAGGTGCAGGAACAGGCGGCTCCTCCCAGGAGGCTGCGTGAGGAGCAATGGCACTGCAGAAAGCACAAAAAGTCGTGTCTTGCAAGGAACGGTCTCTCTAGTCGTGAAACGCAGTTGGTCACAGGCTCTACTTTTATTGAAGCACAGAAGAAACCGTGTGAATCTGAGCTGCTGCACATCGAGCGACCAGAGGTGGAGGCAAAACCACCCAGAGCTGGACCTGAGGTTTGCCTTCCAGCACAGAGAAGAAGATGCAGAAGCTGCCCCCTTCTCAGTCCTCACTCCTTTCGCCTGTGCTGGGAGCTCAGTTCACAGCCAGGCACAGACCAAAGCGTGCAGGGGGCGTAGTTCTTGGGGGCTGAGCTGGCACGTTGGTGCCAGGGGACGTTGGAGAGGCCTCTGGCAGTAGTTTTCCCTATGGCTTCTGCCATAAAAAGAGGATTTGGGTTTCAAACCAACGCTTTCTGCTCCCAACCATCCTCTTCCCTGCAGGCAAAGGAGCCGTGCCCTGGCTAGATCCGTGCTCCCCATCGATCTGATCAGCAAGTGTGCTCATATCAACTCCATTACCCTGGCATATTAACTCCAACATCCAAGTCATCCCGCAGCTCCGCAGCCACCTGATCTCCTGTGCCGATTCCCACAGCCTCCGCGCCGCCGACCTGAAATGCTGCCACCAGCGTTAGACATAACAGCAGACTTAATTAAAGGGTGGCAGCGCGCCAGCATCCAAGAGGCAGAGCTGAGCCGGCTGCGCTGCTTTCAAAGGGGCATTTTTGAAAAACTCTGGCAAATAGCAGGGCAAGCCCTGCTGTGCTGGTGCCGGCGTGGGTCAAGCATCTGTTTTGCCTCGGGTCCTGGCCCCTGGGAAGAAGCGCTGCGCGGCCTCTGTGGCTGACAGCGCTTTGGTCATGCTCGCAGGGCCCTTTCTTTACCACGTCTCTTCTCCGTCCCGTCCTGATGTGGAAGCGGGGTGCCCCCGTTTCTGCGGGCTGAGGTCACTGGAGCTGCGGGCTTTTTGTCCTGTGTCCCTCTGGGCGTGACACCCCGTGTGTTCGAGGGGCTGCAGGGGCTCCTTGCGGCACTCCAGGTGAGCTTCGGTGGGCCCTGCGCTGCCCTCCGGGCACGCTGTGGCAGAGGGATGGATGCACACACCACCTTCCCTGCCCCTCTCGCCTGCATCAGCCCCAGCACAGCCTTGCTAATTCCTCACTGCTTGTAGTCCCAAGGTTATTCACTTCTACGACAAAGCGAGATGAATCTTCCTATTTCCACGGCTATCAGGGATCTAAACATCTCCCCGGAGACCCCAGCAGGAGCGACGGATGGTGACCATCTGAGCTGCTCCCCTGCCTCCTCTCCTTGTCCCAGCCTTGCTGCCAAGTTGTCATGGCACCTGCCCCTCCGGACCTTCCCGAGGCCACACGCTCTCTGACAGCAGTCGGCGTTAGCACGATCTTGATGCCGAAGGATCCCCACGGATGGAAACTCACTGCCCCTCCTCGGAGCCTAAAAAGCGTTTTTGCAGCCGTCAGCGACGCGGCACGGAAGCGGGACGGGGACGGGCCGACGGCAGGAGGCGGAAGGTGAAATCCTTGGGCACCGCTTTGAGGCAGGCAGATCCCCGCGGCACGTGTGCGTCGCGGCTCCCGTCAGATAACAGACAATGCCCTGATTGTGGGAATGAATTTAGCATTGTGCGGCAAATGGTGTGAGTGCCCGGTGGAAGAATAGATATTCGAACAAAAAATGAGGAGCGGGGAAAAAGAAATCAGCCTTTGAGTCATCGCTTTGCTTCGCACTCAGAATTTGGTCCGCTGTGTGTCCGGAATAATTATTAAGCAAGTTCTGATGGAAGAATTTTATTTACCTAGCCTCAGAAAGGAAGAAAAGAATCCTTAATAGTTGATTAGATCAAAAAAGCATCATTTATTTTTCAATAAGTGCTTTAGATGTAAGATCAATGGCTGGAGGTTGATTGATAGGAGCTGTTTGCAAAGACCTTAGATCTAATTGTGCTCAGGCAATCACACAGACTTTGACTAACACTAGGCACCGTCCCCCTTGCGCAGGGGGGGAGGCACCAGAAAACAGCAATGCTTTGCATCGGAGAGTTGCTCAGCAACTGCCCCATATTATTTTTTGAGTTGTCTCTGAATATAGTCTCCTTTCTCTTTGATCTTCGTGTAATTTCTGTTGCTGCTACTTCTCCAAAAAAGAACGTTTTAAAAGAATTGCACCTCCATTTGCCACAATCTTTCTTTTTTTTTTCTTTTTCCGAAGCACAGCGAAAGCCTGATGACACGGGGAAATGTGCATTTCACTGCGGAGGCAAGGAAATTAAGGTCCATCTACTCTGCTAGAGCCTCTGGGGGCTTACTGGGGAGCCTGGGCTCCCGCAGAGCCCTCCCCTGTGCTTCTGCATGTGCCCCACACGCAACGTTGAGATGCTCAGCCTCAGGGCAGCTGAGCCAGTACCAGCGTTCCTGTTTTGGCACCGTTTGATTAAGAAACGGTGATGAGACAATTTGCCCGGGGAAGAGAGAGCCAGAGCTGGGATTTCTCGCTTCGCTGTAACTCCAGACCAAGACTCACGTGGAAGGCTTTGCTTGCCAGTCCTGATTTGGAAAGAGCATCGCATCTTGGCAGCCGATGATTATCAGCCCTGCCTCCTGCCTCTCCTGAGATAAAGGACTTTACATGAAGCAAAAAGTGATTCATCCTTGAGCTGCTCTTCCCCGGCCAGTGTTGTTCCATGCTCTAGATGTCACTGACCCCTTGCAGAGACCAGCAGAAAGGCTCTTCTGTTTTTGTAGTGTATCTGAGCCTTTTCTCGCTTTCATTTATTTTCTGGGACTGCTACGCACAAGCGGGTAACGAGAGATCTGCATCGTGTTTGGGTCTCTCTTGGGTATCGCACGCAGAAAAAGAGCAACAAGTAAAACATCAAATCTCCACGATAGAAAAAGAAAGCCCTCCAAAAAATAGAGAAGAAAATAAGCCACGAATTTAAACAGCGTGTGCAAATGAGAGTCTGGAGGATCTCCTGTGCGGTCTCTAGACAGCAGAGTTGTACAACTGCTGTCAGTCACGCAGATTAAAACTGGAAGCACTCAGCGAGCACTTGCACAGCCCCTGTTCAAGCTGAACACACAAGTCCCAAGCCAGGTCACATCCCAGCTGCAGGAGGTCAGCAAGGGAAACAAGCAATTTCTTCATTTCCCCGCGTTTTCAGAGCAACCACGTTAGGCAATCATGACCTGGGCACCAGCTACAGAAGCGCAAGGGGTTCCTCCTCGCACGCTTTCCCCGGTGCTTGGTGGCAGAAAGCAGCGGTTTTGTTTGGAGCAGGCAGCACCCAAAAGTCAGAAACACGTATCCGGAAACTTTCAATGCGAATTCACTTCCAAAGCAGCAGAAGGAAGCAAATCCTGGTAAAAATTGGAGCTTGAAAGGTGTAAAAATAGACTTCTTGCCTCGGGAATTCTAGCCTTGCCTTGAAACTCGTGCTGCAGATCATTGCGTTGACAATTTAAATGTCGGATGGGTATAAAATGGCCCGTGTGGGAGTTATTCAATTTCTGGTAAGTACATTTACATCAAATAGCAGCTGCACATACAGAAGATAGGAAAAAGCCCTTCTGCTTCTATTCACCTGAAGCAACGAGAACATGTGTAGCACTCCAAGGCTGCTGTTGCAAGCAGATAATCTGTTTTTCTTGCTGAAAACCTGCTGAAGTTCACCAGAGCTGAAAGGGCAGCTGTGTCTCCTCTGCCACTTGGCGTGGAGCTGCCATGGACTAATCCCTCTTTGGGCTAGAAGAACATCCGGCGCCGATCCGAGTGCTGCCAGGGGTGGCTGTTTGTCTCCTTTCCAGCCATTGCACTTTGTCACCTCGGTGCCTGCAAATCTGGAAAACCCAACATCACAAGCTCCCAGAGACCGTGTCTGTTCTCTGATCCTCTGCAGCTGGCCAGAGGGTTGAGCATCAGCAGGTGCCCCGTGTACGGCACAGCCAAGTGTTCGCTCTTCTTCTTCAGGAATATTCTTCACGCGTATGGAGCCATCCAAAGCAAAGCAGCAGAGGTTTCTCCACAGGGGCTTTTCTCCACCGAAGACTCCGTGCTGAGCTGATGCTGGTGAGGGTCTTGGCTACAGCTCCAGGGGAGTCCCAAACCCAAAGTGAACGTGGGACGAGGCTGGAGCCGAGCGCAGGGTTGGCCATAGCAGGGAGGGCTGGATTGCTGCTCCTGTGCGCGCATGGTCTGGGCTGAAATCTTTCCTTGGCTGTCGTGGCAAGGCTGGGGCTGACACACAGAGCTACCCCAGCTCCTTCTACAGGGGAGATGGGTGCAGGGAGGACAGGAAAGGGTGGGAGCAGAGAGCTTTGCTCTCCAATGCTTCTGGTCCTCTAGGTGCTCTGGGAAAGCATGGCACAGCGGTGGTGGGTGAGAGAAGGGTTTGGACGAGGCGGAGATGATGGTAGGTGATGGCAAGTCTCGCTCCAGCCTTTAGTTTGGAGGCAGGAGTTGGGTTTCCTTTGAAGCCCACCCTTCTGCTGCTGCCTGAAGTCCTCCCTAATCTCTGCTCTCTGCTTCTGGAAAGGATGGTCTGTGTTCACGACAACTGCAACGCTAATTTGAGGAAATGAGAGGCTAATTGATCCTTGTTCCTTCCTTCTCCTTCTCCCTCTGGCCTGGCTGCATTCCCTCCGCTCCCACGCTCCCAGAGCAGTTGTTTCTGGTCCGTGCGAAGGCGCTGCCCGAAGCCATGTGGCTACACAAGGAGAGGTGGCAGCCGTGGGCAGAGCCCAGCTCTGTGCCCGGGGGCTGCGGCAGCCGCCTGCCAGGAGCCCTCGCCATCCCCACCGGCACGGCGGGGTTATCGGGGCACTTGCCTGCCAGACAGCCTGGAGGTTCAGTGTTTTTTTTTAATTTATGGGTTTTTTTTATAATGCTGGTTGAATTCAGACTGCGCAGGACTGGTAATGAATCACATCTCGGTCAATTAGAAGTTTCCTGTGAGTTCTGTCTTCTTGCCCGTTATTCATGGCAGTGTAAATGCCGCGCTTCGAGCCAAAACCCTCCCTGGGTGACAATGAGGGGAGAGTACCTGCGAAATCCGCTTCCAAGTGGCAGGGCTTGAAAAATGGCAGCGTGCTTTGCACACGGAATGGCCAGGCCGAGGAAACCCAGCAGAGGTGAGCCGGCTTCCCCTCCTGCCCTCCTGCCACGTCCCGTCCCCGGCAGAGCCGGTGACTGGGAATAAATCCAGACGTGAAGCGGGCCCTGGGCAGCAACGCCGGGGGAGAGCAAAGCTCTTTGTCTGGGCTTCTCCCCGCTGGAAGCCCTCAGCTGACAGCCAGCTGGCGAGGCTCCTTCCTGCCTGTCCCTGGCTGGATGGCAGGAAAACAGGGATCGCTCTCTGGGGAAGTGGCAGGCAGGGCTGCGGCGTTGGTGGCCGCACAGAGCTTGGCAACTGCGTTGTCACCGGCCTTGGCCAGCTGCTGCCACCACAGCCCCCAGGGCTGGAGCAGGTTTGGCTTTGGGTTCAGGACATCGGGTTTTATGCCTGGAAACGGGGACATGGAGAGGTTTTACCATTATGCTGGCAGCATAAGGGAATGGCTACTTGTCAGCTGCAAATTCAACCCATCTGCCTCAATCATTAGAGGCTTCCAGTTTGGCATTTAGCTTAGACAAGGTAACGGACTCTTTTTTTCCCACTGTGCCGATCTGAATCTGTCTTATTTTTCAGTTTCCAAATATATAAACGGCAACCCAAATGATTCATGGTACTTTAATACCTAGAGTTATGCAGTCCCTTCCTTCCCAGCAGAGCCCTTTCCCCAGTTCCGGTGGCCATTCATTTACCTAATAACCTGTTTTCTCACATCTTCTGAAAGAGCTCCCTTGGACAAAAATAATGCTCAACGTGAAAGACATCATTGTGAATATCAGTTAAGGTTTTTCTTCTCCTCCTGCTCCCCGTTCCTGCTCTGGGCTAAAAGCAAACACCGTCAGCTGTAGCTGACACAGAAGCTGAGGAGAGAGGCATCTCAGGTCATCTTGCTGTTGGGGTTGCTCGTACAGCAGACGTCAGACCTAGAACCAAACTTCCCAACTCCATCTGGGACAGGAGTCGATTTTTTTTTGTTCATGCTCAAATGTTCCATGTATTTTATGATTTGCTTTTGTGGAATTTCACAACGAGACCATTTTTATACTTTTCCTTTTTTAACCAATCCGCAAATTAGCATCATTTATTTACTTCTGGAAAGCTTAGGTGCTGATTTCCAAGCACAAAAGGTCCTGAAGCATAACATGAACGTGGATCTTATTTTGATGGATGTGTGTGAATTAGTGCTTACTAATTAGTTCTAGTGGTTGCCTAGGGACCAGTTAACAGGACTTTGTTACATTCAACACAGAAAACTGTCCCAGCAAGTAATACGTGCGTATAAATATTTGTTGGATTAATTGTGGTAGTTTTGCAAAGATAAAGAAAATTACTTGCGGAACTGATTTAGAACAGCCCATAGCTTAGCAGTCCAAAAGCTTATCTGCAACACACCCCCACCCTTTGTTCTTTCAGGGGTTACTGGCAGCTACAAGTGGTTGCTGCTAAGCTTCTGCAGGGCTTTTAACCCCTTTCAGTTAGAGTTCTGCTCGGGTTAAAGTCAGGGACTTTTTATAAAATTGCAGGACCTGTTCCCAGGGGTGGTGCCTGCCCGAGCTCTGTGCTGCGTGCTGAGGAGGTGGCACCCCGGTCCTCCCCGTGCTGTGGGGCACAGCGTGGACGTGTCACCAGGTGTACTTGAAAAGATACAGGAATGGTACCTGCGTGCTCCAGGAAACTCTCCTCTGCTGTCATTTCAGCCACAAAACGTGGAGAGGGACCTGGTGCTGAGCTGGGGAAACGCTGTGCTACTGAATTAGCAGTATCTAGTTCTATAAGGAGCTTGCTGAAGTTCATTTACCTGACATAACAGCTCTGCATTGCCTGGGCAGTAGAAATCTGTTTGACTTTCTGGCTTAGTGCGGGGAGGATCCAAAGGAAAGTATTTATTTTGCTCTGGGCTGTGAGGAGCACCCCTTCGCCCTGCCTCGTGCACACCTATCCCGGTCAGCCGCTGCTGACGGTGAGATCCTGGAGACGGAGACAAGTTACCAAGGAAGCGCTCCGTCAGGTTAAATCTTACTCACACATCAATTCTGATCTTGCATCAATAAATACAATTAGCTTCTATTGACTTAAATTTCCAGAAAGAAAGCATCACACAAGCTGTTGAATTAGTCTCTGATGTAAATGCTGACATCCATAGATAGAAATTTGGTCCAGAGAGTACAAAGGTGACTTGCCACGCTGCTGTACATGTAGCTAAAACCAGACATTGTAATTAGTTCTAAATCAGGCACTCTCCTGGCCAAGTTTGACAAATAAACCTCTATTAGGATAGGAAGCATCACTGACTGCTGGCAGACAAACCGGCGGCAGCGTGGCGCTGGGAAAATGGAGCATCCTCAGATTGGCTCCTGAAACAGAAAGAGCCGAGGCACGTCGGTGCCCAGCCTGCAGGAGGAGAAAGTTTCCAGAGATGGGGCTCCGCAGGGGCTCTGCTGGTGCTTCCCAAGCCCTGTACAAAGGGTGAGGTGGGATACGGAGCTGACCTAGTTTTGCACAACTGTTCAGATCCAGAGCACAGCCTCCTGCTCGTCGCTGCTTGGCTCCGGGAGTGGAAGTGTCCAGTGCCAAAGTCGTATCTGCAATTAGAGTTCAGGATTCGGCAGGGTAACCTCTAGGCTTTGTGGGAAAGCATGTATTTTAAGAAACGTTCCCACTTACCCCGGGAAGTCCGTGTACATTCAGCATTTGGCTGTTAAGCTTTCACAACTTTGACTACGCGGAATTTCAGAACTTTAGTTTACATTGAAGAGAAGTGGCTCAGACCCTGCGCTGCCCCCAGCGGAATGTGTGCAGCTCCCAGGGAAATGATCACTGAAGCGGAGGACACAGCCTGTTGTGCCTTTTCCTTTACATGCCGTTACAAAGAACATGCTTATTCAGCCTTTTAACAGACTGGCTATTTCTACTTATTCAGCTTTTGCCGTGTTCCTCATTATTTATGGAGTCCTTTTTCTCTTCAATTGCTTTTCTTCAAGATGCTGGTTAAAATTCAGGTGGTTTCAGCATTACCATGTCCTTCACTAAAGCCTTATCAGTATTACCGGTGTCTGCTTTTTTAATGTCTTTTTTATATTGAATACATTTACGTGTCACTAGCTCCTTCACAATATCTTCCTTTTTTTTTTAGCGCCAGCAGCTTGGAATTCAGTGCTGCAGTCAATAGAATGTATAATGTCCGTCTTGCAAGATGGGACAGGCTGTAGGAGGAAACTTTCATTACTCAGACCGTGGAACATTTGTGGATGTTTCACATTTTGCGAAGCTGTGTGTGCCCCACTGGTCCCTGGATGCAGCCTGCGCTCATTTGGGACGTGGGAGTGCCTTCAGTGCGAGCTGAAAGGCAGAAAGTTTCTTCCCGTTCCATGTTTGCACAGCCTCCAGCGCAGCGTGACACGGGGTGTGCCGTCTTATTACCTGAATAATCGCGATTAATGTTTAACAAGCAAACTGCAGGACTGCAGAGAACAGGAGGGGAGAACAACCACCTGAGCCAGAGGCACGCTGCACTTGTCCAGGCATCTGCCCACGCAAAAAGCACCACCCAAAGGGCAACAACCAGGGGCTGTGCTCCTCGCTGCGGTCCTGTTGGCGTTCTTCTGGGCTTTGTTCCTTCCCCCCGTCCCACCCAGTCCCCAGTCCTGCTGTGTGGCTGATGGCACAGCTCCATCAGGCAGGAGCTGCGGTAGGAGACAAGCCCCAGGCCCCGCAGCCACGCTGCACGACCCTCTTCTCTCCTGGGTGCGCCGTTTGTGGCATTTCTCCGCTGATCTTGCATTTAGCGACGGTGTGTTTAATCCATTGTTGTGATACCTTGGGGCTTATCTGCCCAGAGATATTTCTGGATCGCTACCGCGCTTTTAATTCACACCCTCCCTCGGAACAAATTAGCTTTCAAGCATGGACAAGCCCCGTGCTCCTGTGAAGTGTAGCTGTTTGTAGACAGGAGAAAGAGTGCTTCCAAGCACACTCAGCACATACCTGCAAGGACAACGCCGTGTCTTTGAAACTCTCTGATGCAAGGGGAAACTCCAGATTTGTGCTGGGTTTCCCATAGCACAAGTGGGTCTGGAGAAGCGGCGTGCCGGAGCCCCGGTCATCCGCAGACGAGCACAGCGCGTAGGAGGGCAGTGTCAGGCAGAAGTCGCTGGAGTGCTTGCTAAACAAATGCTTTGGGTTTTGAAGTGCCCTTGCTAGGAGTCAGCTGCAAAGAGCTTCCAGTGGCAGAGGTGAGCGCTTGCCCAAACACGCCGCGACTGAAGTGGCTGCCTCTGCAGGCTGGCTCCCTTTGAAGGAGAGAAGAGGCGTTTGTCTCTGCTTACCTGCACCCGCTGAAGGACAGTGCGTATTTGTAGCACGCCACACAGGAACGGGATTATCTCCAGAGCACAGGATCAATGCGTTTTGTTTTTCCACTTTTGCCCTCCCTTATTCTGTTGCAATTCGTCATTTGTCAAGCTGCTGCAGTGACAGGGCTTGCTTGGAACAGTTTTGAAGTGGATTGCATTGCTCCACGGTAGGTGAATGTTGGGTTTATTGCAGGTGGAGCTGGCACTTACACCTAGGTATGAGGCAGTTGCTCCGTACTTTCTATCATTAAAAAAAAACATTTTAATTATTTTTAACATTGTAAAACTTTTGGCAAAGCAAAGCAAACTTTTGGCAAGGCAAAATTTTCAATGTAATTTCCTTTATAAGTCAACTGCCCTCTCCCCTCATTGCCAGCACAGGAGGGAAACAAACAAGGGTCTAGATTCTTGTTCCTGTCCAATGTATATACGTACATTTGATTTAATACGGCTAGAGTGTAACCCTGAATATTTAGCAAGAGAAGAACATTTCAATTAGCATTTTTTTCCCCTCTAAGCATGGGCATTTAGCTCCAATGTGCACGCCTTTAATAAAGATCTGAAAAGCTACAAAAAATCAGTACTCCTTAGTCATATATCAGTGGATTTCCCTTTCCACGATGGTTTTGGAGAACTCTTCTAGATCAGCTGCTCACTCATGACAATGGCCTTGCTTAAAAGCTGCAAGAGGAGTATTTATGTGCTAAATGGTGAGCTTAAATTCTGATGGATTGCTAAATAATGACTTACTGAAACAAACTGACAAACCAAAAAAAACCCCACCACCTTTCTGGGCAAATTAGTAAGATCTTCTAAGAGGATTCAGAATGAAACCAATTATCCTCTCCTCACAAAGCTTTGCGTTCCGAAAAGATAAGGCCAACAACACCTGCCTTGCAACACAGCCTGCATCATGGCAGGGCTAAACCAGCGTGTGGGTGTAGCAAGACTGGATCCAGAGAGACCAACACGTCCTCAGAGCCAGCAGTGCTCCCACGAACACCCCTGAATCCCAGTGTGCATGAGAAATTCTCCAGGGAGATTTTATTTAATAACTTACAAGATAATTTGAGGATAAGCATTCCTGTGACTCATCTCCCTCCTTCGCTCCCTCCAGTTCCTTGTTCGGTCTCCAGCTTGTCATTCCTCACTGGTTTTTCTTAACTCTTGTGCCTGTTCCTCCTGATGTCCAGGATGATTTCCTGCTCGTGAGGACAACAAGGCTTCCCTGGGCCATTACCAGTGGGTCTTTTCGCCTTTGTGATAGGAGCCGTACTTCATCCAGAGTGACTGGTTTCCTGACTCCTCAGGAAATACGCCTGTTACGTCTGGCTGATCTGCAGCACTTCGCTGTGCACGTTTCGCATTCTGTTTAGTTTAGTTTACGTCTATTTTTTTTTCCTTTTCAAGTTGTGGTTGCTGGGTCCAGTGAGAATCCGTTTGATTGTTAGCTTTCAAGTGTGAAGAGGGAGGGCAGGAGACATTTGGGAGGATGAGAGTTTTGAGTCGCTTTGATGATGAAAGACATTTAAGCGCATGTGAAGGCAAAGCTCCTTGCAGATGCAGAAACTAGAAGGCAAACAAAAGGAGCAGAATAGGTGTTATCTAAGAGAATGTTATGAATCAAATTCATTTTAAGCTCCTGACTCAGAGTTTTGATACTTGCATCAACATTTACCAACAATGTCAACTGCTTTATTCTGCCTCTGAAATAAGGGGGGCGATTACAAACTTGCCTTGAGTTAAGGGCTGTGTACGAACAACAGGTTCAGGGGGAGAAATGAAGGCAATGGTGATGCAACTTTGATTCCTGAGCCCCGTTTTGCCCCTGTGGGTGACGTGCTGTACCCTAAAACTGAATAGAACTGAACACAGGTAAATCTTAATTCTGTGCGACAGTTTGGATTCTATAGGCAAACCGTGACGTAAAGCACGAATTAACACCAGAACGCGCAGAGCACCGACAACACCCCTGACTGAGCGCCCACGTAGCGGTCCCATGGGCTCTAGAAAGCTTGTCATCTCCCTACCCGTCTATCAGGAGGTGGCTTTATACTACCGAAGTTATGGTGATTTGGTCTCTCTCTACAGACAGGATACCGGTGCAGCCATCCCACAGAGCACACTCGTCCACACCTCTACAACACCCCCGTGATCTTTTGTGCAGGGAAAACGTCCCCATTCCCCCCCTAAACGCGCCGGATGCCCCCTACTGCGCCGCGGGGGCTCACGGTACCCACGCTCATCTGCATGTCCCCGCCCCCCGCTGCTCCCCATTGGCCAGCAGCCCCCCCCGCAGCCGTGCACCCCGGGCCGGCGAAGCTCTCCAGCTCATTAGCATTCGCCCCGCCCCCCCCGTGAGAGGGCGAAGGAACCGATTGGTCTGTCCGCGCGGCGGCGGGGCGCGGCCTCGCTTTGCGATTGGCGGAGGGGCACGTCGCTCCGCCGCTGCGAGGGCCGCACTTCCGCCTGGGTGTCAGCGGGGCGGGGCGGGGGGGGCCGCTGCGGCGGGGGAGCGCGGGGCCAGGTAATGGCGGCGCCGGGACGGGTCGGGGGCTGAGGGGGCTGCGGGGGCTGAGGGGGTTGAGGGGCTGCCGGGGCCCCCCCTGTCAGCACGGCCCCAGCGGGCTGCCGGGGCTGCGTGGGGCCGGGATGGGGCGGGCCGGGGCCTCAGCAGGAGGTGGGCAGAGCCTGAGGGACCCGGCTGGGGGACGGGGATGGGAACGGGGACACGGACAGGGATAAGGATGGGGCGGGATGGGGACACGGACCGGGATCAGGACCGGGATAGGGACGAGAATGGGGGCAGGGACCGGGATAGGGACAGGGATGGGAATGGGGTCAGGGACGGGGACAGCCAGGGATGGGGCCAGGGCCCAGGACAGGGACAGGGTGAGAATGGGGCCAAGGACAGGGATGGGAGTGGGAGTAGGGACAGGGTCCGGGACAGGGACAGGGATGAGGACAGGACCGCGATGGGAATGGGGACAGGGATGGGACAAGAACGGGGATAAGGACCAGGCCAGGGGCCAGGGACCAGGGACCAAGACCAGGCCAGGGCCCAGGACAAGGCCAGGGCCCAGGCCTTTCTGCGTGCAGCACAGGCTGCGAGGCACTGGAGCGCTGCGAGGCCTGCCGTGACAAATTACTTCTTATTTTTCCTCATTCCCTTCTCCTGGCTGCTTCTGGAGCCGGGTGGCTGCGGGAAGCACTCTGAGCCCTGGCCCCTGAGGTGAAGGCGCTGAGCCTGCCTTCGGCACGATGCCGGAGCCTCGAGGGGCCCCTGAGGCCCCCATCGAAGGCCGGAGCTGGCGGGGCTGGCAGGAGTTTGTTGCTCTGCAGTCACCTCCTCGATGTTTCTCTTACAGAACTCAAAGGGAGGCGAGCAAGATGCGAAAAATAGCAGGAAAGAAGGCTTTTGTTTAAATAACATGCCACCAGGACTTCTGCATGGTTACAAAGGTATCAGTTACGTTGCTACTTAATGAATTTGGATATTAATTACGCTTGTGCTATCTGTATGTTTGACTCAGGGCTCCTTTCAGAAGCACTCATCGCTCTTCAGCGCTCGCAGGCCAGAATTTCGGATGTGCGCTCAAATTCCCCATCTGTTTTCTGTCTGCCCTAGTCTAGCGTTTCCCTTCAGAAGGATTTGGCCAAGGCACGCTCAGTGCAAGCAGCTCGTAGTTCCGTTTACGGTGAATTTTCTCAATGAAAATACGTGGCCTTCACTTAAACTTTCCAAAAGAAAAAGAGGCAAGGATCTGCAGCACGTGTTAGCATGAGTGCACTGTTCCTCTCATAGCATTTCCTTTTTGCAAACATGTGCATGCAAGAAGAATTAAATATGTTTAATTCCAACTTAGCCTTCAAAAGTTCGGTTACCCCACGTTCTTGTTGTTATTGGGGGCAATACCGCATCTGTATCGTCGTACAGACTTCATGCCAGCGTGCTCTGGGACTTCTAAAACCTCAGGGCGATCTCTGGAAGCAGTGACTTGGGTAACTTCCAAGAGTAAAGCCGTGGGATGGAAGTAGGAGAACTGGCTAAACTAGCACAGAGGCAAGAAATTCCGAGCAGAGGCTTATCCCTGAGTAATCCCCTGGGTTTTCAGTTTCTGTAAACATAGCTTTTCTTAAAATACTTGTCAAGTCATACAGACTTCTGGCCACATGACAGAGCTGAGGGCAATCTGGGTTAAGATCAGGAGTGATTGTTCGGGTTGCTTTCCTGAACCGACAGCAGTACCTCGTAATGAACTCGTCACGTCAGGGAGCGCTCAGAGGAAACTCTGAGACATCTGCTGTCCAGGAATAAAGAGGCCGTTTCTTCCAAAACGAGCTCTTCAGCCGTGCCCGTGTAACATGTAAACAGGAGACAAAAGTTCAAGAGAGAAATGATTAAAAAACAAACTCTGCCTGGAAGTGGTTGGAGGCTGGGTAGGTTAGAGGGTTCCGTTGAGGTGATTCTGAAAAAGGAAGATTGAGCGTGGCGCGGGGAGGTGTTTGTTCACTAACATCTGTGCAAATGTCGCTGGTTCGCTAACTGTGGTCACGGGGGGGTCCTTTTAAGGGTTGGCTGGTTTCTTTAAATCAGTTTTAAAAGTGGGACCTCTTTCCGTGATCCGTTCTTGCTCAAGCTGCCGTGCGATGGGAACTGTTAATTCTTCCAGCCTTTCTTCTTGTGAATCCGCCTGTGTGAATGTCGCACATGCTGACCTAGAACAACGGCGAAAAGCTCAGCGTTCTGTGAGGTTGGTGCTGGCTGGAAAACACAGCAGGCGGCCTTTTTCTCTTTGATAAGGCTGTGTTTTCACATAGCTATTTGTAGCGCCAGCCAGATGAGTTTTTTTTTGTTTGAAAGCAGGATTCACTTGCAAGTCCGCTGATGATTTTTCGGCAGATAATTCATTACCTCTGGCATCTGAAGTAGCTCGGCCTGGAGCAGTGCAATGTTGCATCATGCTGCTCCATAGCAAGGGCTCCCATTCACCAGCTGGCTTTTTTTTGTAGTCGTTCGCTCAGCGTTGTCGCCTGAGCCACGGAGATACCCGGGGAGAAATGTCTGTCCTTGACACTGTTGTGCTCAATACCTGACGTGTTTTCTCTTGTGTGTTTTGGAAAGCAGTGCGCTAAATCAGGCCTGCGGAGAGAACGTGTTAATTACGGAGTGCTCAGCTCGGATCGTTTTGCTGAGTTTGAACTGGTCACAGGGAGGAATAAATGGGGAAGAGGCAGCCCTGAGAACGCTGACCACCGTTTATCTGCTCCTTCGGAAGCTACAGGGCTTTGGTAGGCTTCCTGTGGCCAAAAGAAAAAGAAGGTCATCTATTGTATCGATTCATTTATGTGGTTTTTGTTTGTAACAGGCCCCCGTGGGATCTGGAATTAAAAAATATACTACCTCAGCCCCCTAACTCGTAGCAGCGTGCCGTGAGAAGAGCAGATGATGATGTAATTATTTACTCTGGAGGCTCAGAGCCTCGGTGCGTGAAAGCAGCAAGCAATTAGGATGTGGCAACGGGGCTTATCGCTGCTTGCAGTTACGCTCCTCAAAAACATCTTGTAGATTCAGCGCACAAAGATAATGGCTTCGTTTTCAGGCTCAATAGGGTACAAGAACAGACCCAGCTTACTTAAATTCGCTTTTTTTAATGCGGTTGGGAATTCATTTGCTTGTCTAGACGGCTCCTTAGCTTATTTCGGTGCACGTTGTTATGCACATAATCCAGTCGGACAGATTTCAGCGCGTTACAACCGCCGGTCAGGAAGGGCGGGAGGCTGGGCAGCGTGTTCCTCCCGTGAGCGTTTGTCCTCTGACGGGAGCGGGCACAAGAGGCGAATCGTTCCTGCAGCTGCACACGCGGCTGCGTGGGCCTTTTCTTCCGGGCCCTCTTGGTTTGCTAATCCCAAACCTGGTGCGTTTGGGATATCCTTGCTTAGCGTTGGTTTCACGGAATCCCGGATCTGTGGGGTTCCTGTTTGGGTTCGGTTCCTTTGCCCCGCTGTTCGGATGTGGATGGGACGAGGTTGGGAGGAACCTTTGAGGAGTTTCCCTGCTCACGGCATCGTCTGGAAGCGCGCGTTCATGAGCCCATGACTTGGTTGTGTTCTCACGAGCATTGCTTTAACTCTTCTAGGTCAGTTTTAGGGCTCCCAAAAGAATCAGTGAGCGCAGCTCATTGTATTTTGGTCCTCGTGATGGTTCCAAACTAATTATTCTACAGGAGGCCTAACGACGGGAGGCGTGTGAACCCCGAGCCATCTCTGCGCTTCGTGTCACTCGCTTCAGACCTACCCAGCGAGGGGCTCGGAGGTGTAGAGACCGAGGCAGGCTTTGTTCCCTACAGCGTGCGAGCAGGTGGAAGCGAGGATCCTTTCAGTAACTCCCAATTAAAAATCCTGTACGTTGTGGGGAGGGAGCTCACCAAGCGAGGTTGTTTGCGGGACAGCTGCAACCTGGGGAAGAAGCTGCGCTCCTGTGCCAGTGCGTGCCCTTTCCACGCTTTGCAGAACAGCAGAAATCTAGCGAGTCTTGTGGGTTAATAATAAAAGAAACATGCTATCTAAATATAAAGATGCAGATAACCTCATACACGTGACCCTGTACGTATGGCCTTAAACACGGTGCTGTACAACCTTATTATCAGAGGGGATTAATGCTACTAAGGAGATAATTAGGTGGAGTTTTTATTAAAAATGAGCAACAGATGATGCCTATCCTGGGTCATGAAGTCAAATTTTAACTTTTTTTTTTTTAAAAAAAAACCAACAAACACAACCCTTGAAAGTTATAGAAGTAACACCTGTACCTTCTACAACTTGTGGATTTCTGATATAATCTTAAAACTCTTAGAGAACCGGTCTGCTGTCTTCACGGGAACGATTCTGTGAGCTGTTTGCGTGAGCTGGGGCTGCAGAATTTGCGTGAGGAGTTGTTGGTAGGCATTCGGACAGCTGCTTACACTGCGGGGCTGGGCACTCGCTCAGTCAGCCGTGCGGGCCTGCTTTATTTGCAGCGTGATCGCTGCCATCGTTTCTCACAGGCTCCTGAACACGGTGTGTAAGCGGAGAAGCAGCTCAGTACCTCGCGGAGCATAAATGCAAAACTCTTCCTGCTCGGAGAGAACGGGGCCGCGGAGACAAAGCTTAAAAAGCGCCGTGGAGCAGGAAGACCCATAAACTGAGCTGTAACGGGCTCCTCTTTTCTCTAGTGATCTTAGATGCCGTGACTGCCTGCATATCCTTACATTTCAGGGATCACTTTACAGGGCTGGTTACAATGTGATGAGAAGTATCGAAGCACACTTTGGTCTTCCAAGTCAGTTTTGCTTCAAAGATAAATCAAGATAAATAGTTGTATATCTATTGACAAATTAGATATACCAAAAAAACCACTGTGCTTGGAGTTATTGATTGCTTCCCACCCTGTCCCTCTTTCCAGTAAGATAAATCCTTCAGCAGCCTGCTAGCTGGCGGTTCTACAAGGCAGTTTTGAATTACTAACATTTCTTTAACAGCCTGGCTAGAAAGGAGCTGGTGTGTCGGTCACCGTCAAGTCTAGCACTGTGCATCACGGGGAGGGAAGGCACGCAAGATAGAATTGTAGGGTATTTGAGCATTGTGAACGGTGACCTGGTGTCCAAGGGAAGACTGCAAACTGCAAAGAACGCTGCGCCCAAGTGTCTCAAGTATGAACGCAGGGTTAAAAGCGAGAGCATTTACAAACACCTGCGGGAACTTCAGTGCAGTGTTTTGCATCAGAAAACACCAACGTGCTGGAATCGTGTTGCCTTGGTCTGTTTGTTTCGCTAGGTTTGGTGCAGGTTCTGCAGGCCGCTCTCCTTGGAGAACAGAATTTTTGGCTGGAGTGAAGCTGGGGCCAGCCATCGGTTCCTGGTGCAGTGGGTCACCCTTCTGCGAGGGTGTTTTCTGTCCGGAGAAGTGTTCACGTTCAATAAACAACGCTGCTGACAGCAGGGCTGCGCTCAGCGTGCGGGGCAGTTGCTGGTTCTGATGCAGAACGAAGCAAACGTTGCAGCCTTAGCCCAGCTGCAGAGCAGAGCGCTGGCATTTCAGCCGGCTCCGATCCTTGTCAGCTGTTACCAAAACCCTATAGACCCGAGAGGACGAAACGCGATGCTCTCTGCCGTGAAGCTGCTTGGCACGTGCCTCCGACGCTCAATTGTCAGGTGTTCGCTTCGCTGCGGGAACGGGTCCAGGTAAGCTGCCAGCTGTGGCTGTGCAGGGGGTTAGCGGGCAGGCAGCTCGCCCCCACGCAGCCGCCCACCCACCGGCCTAAAAAGCAACAGGGGAAAAAAACCAGCAATAAAATAAAACAAAGCCAGGTGGTGCAAAACCAACGGCTCGCCAGCTCCCAGCGACGTACGGATGGGGCAGCTCCGCTCCTTCCCGACCAGCCTCGGCTCTGGAGATTTCACAGATCCGAAAGAAGGCTGCTGCGAAGGAAATTAATCCGTGCCAGGCAGGCCCAGCACAGGTGCTCACCGGTCCTCGGGGCATTTATTACCTGCCAGCCTCGTTAGGGCTCGTAGCAGGGAGAGCTGCAGTCTTCAGAGAAGTGGAGGAGTGGCAGGGGGCCAGGCCTGCGGCCGATCTCTTCGCTATCCCTCCGTGCTCTCCGTTTGACAGACGGGAGAAGTTGCTGGAAACGCTGGGTGAGCTGCGTCGTGCCAAGACGTCTTGGTGGGAGATGCTTTTACGTTCGAAGCTGGGAGTTAGAAACAATTCCGACTTGGTGAATAAAATCCTCTCCTGGATTCTGCCATCTGTGGAGCTGTTCGCGGGTTGAAGAGATTTCAAGTGCATAATTACAGCAGGCATCTAAATTGCCAATTAAAATGACTTCTTGGCAAATTTTTATAGATGTTTTAGATCCACTGTTGTCGGTAACCTCATTTCATGAGTCAATTAAGATTCATCCTTGCCGAAGCTTTCATTCAGAGATGAAACACTGCGGGCCGACGCTTTCAGGAGATCCAGAAGAAGCAAAGCCACATTAATATTTATTTATCTTCTGGTTCAAGCTGTTTATTTCTGTCCCTTGAAGTACGACAGCGATGTTTCATTTCAGCTGGCGGCTTGAGAAAAGGTGGGGCTGGCTCTTAGCCACCGGCCGTGCTTTAGGGCTGCTGTCTGGCGGTTTCTGTGTCGGTTTTAAGGGAAGGCTTTCCGTATTCCACCTTCCCCCGGCTCTTCTGGAGGTTGTTTCTGGACGGAAGCTGCAGGATACCAACCTGATGGAAGCGTTACTTTTTATTAACGCACGCTGTTAGGGGCATTAAGCGGGCCGTGGAGTTATTTTTCCTTTACCTTTTAAATTCTGACCAAGCTATTTCCACTGAACTCAGCCTGTGCCCTTGTGAGCCATTAAAGAAAAGCAAAAATCAGAACACGGGGTGTCCGTTCAGAGGGGTTTGCCCCCTCCCTGCCTCCCTCTGGCAGTGCTGGCAGCATTTTTACCGTGTGAGCGTTGAGAGAGAATTTCCCTGTGTTGTGTGATGAAAACCTCACTTGATTTCCCTTTTTTTCTTTTCTAACTTTCTTTTTTCTTGCTTGCAAGCGTTTTCCTTCAAGCTAACCAACTGAACTCATTTCCAAACCCGCTCTGGAAGCGCACGTCCAGCAAAACCTTGCCAGGCATGTGAAAGACCTAATGAATGCGCCGGTTCATTAATTCTTTGGTGGCCCTTTAATTCCAGTGGGCTGAACTTCCAACACCCTACCTGCTTATGCTGCCGAGCGCCCGTTGATGTGCCTAAGTGCTTGCTGCTCCCGTGTGTGGTTCTCCTCCAGCGCTCCTCGATCTGACGAAGAGATGCCGTGTCTGTAGTCGCTGGCCGTGCGATGAACGTGTCTGTGTGCTTTGTTTATTCCTCACAGGGCAGAACCTGCACTTCAAGAGCAAAATCCCAGGCTTTGGGAAGGTGGCAGGACGGTGTCGATACAGCGTTTGCTTCCCGGGATGTGTAGAACTTCAGCTTCAGGTCTGGAGGACTGAAACAGAGCGGGTGTAGTCATCATCTGGACCTCGGGGCTCCTGCTGAGCTGCATTCTAGGGCAAGGAGCTGCTCCAGCTGTGAAAGCTCCCTTCCTGGAAACGCTGCTTCGAGGAGGAGTGACAGCTTTTGGTTAACCTGCTGGGTCTTTGCTGGTGATTAGCGTAGAAGAACAAGTTAGTATGGAGTAACTAGTTCTGTTAGATCAACTAGATCGTGGTAATTGCATGTTTGGCTCTGAGGGGTTTATTTTTGGACAAGTCTTGGTGTGGTTTCTTTTTGAATTGGTGTACAGGTGGTCAGGATCCAGGATCTTAGCAAGACAGACATAAAGTTTTCTGTTTGGTTTGTTTTTTTGGTCTTTTTTTTTTTTTCTTTTTCCTGTTGAGGAATGGAATTTGAGAAGGACCAAGTATACGTAGTGACAAACTTCAGGAATAACCAAAGCTAAGTAAAAGATGTAAGAAACTTCGACTCGTTGGACTTGGTAGTGCTGTCAGCAAACGCGACGATGCTCTGGACAACCTGTGCAGGATTTGCAGCCTCAGCTGGCTCCTGGCGTTGAAGGGTGCAGGTGCTGAGAGCAGCCCTCGGCGTCCCCACACCGTTGGTTCCAGGGAATGGACCGCTCTCAGAAACAAGCGTCAGCATCTGCTCTCCTGCCGGCACTTGGATGCGTGTCACCGAGTGTGTTGAGCTCATCAGGTGCTCTCTAAGGTGGCTTGCAGAGCCTTGTGTCTTGCTCTCCTGGTTTTTGTAGTAGATGTACATGAGGGTTCTCGCCTGGAGAGAAGCAGGCTTTCCCCGAGAGCAGCCCTCTGGGGTGTGCTGTGGTGCCTGCCATGACCGTCTGCGTGCCACGCGTGTCTGGGCACAGCCGTCAGTTCCAGTTGTCTGCGATGGATGCGCTTCTGGAAAGCAGTGAGCTGTCCTGGCACTTCCCTCCTCTCTGGGTGGCAAGGCGTGGGACGGGCTGCTGCGGGAATCGGCTCACGTTTCCGCAGTGCTTAATGCAGCTGCGTGCTTTTCCCTCTCTGCTGTACCTTCATTCTCATTTCCCTCCCTGAGAAAAACTGGGTGAGTGGTAGCTTTTATTTTGGCCACCCTGTGCACGCGCCTCTTAGGCTGCGTGTATCCCTCGGGGCTTTCGCACAGTGCGGATCCCAGAGGGAGCGCTGCCGTGCCCCCGCACAGCATCCTCACGTCCTTGATGAAAAGGGCTGGTCACGGGGCAAACCGGAATGTGCAGAGCTTCCCTAATAAATTGTGAGAGTTTAAAGGAGTTTAATGAAGTGACTTGCTTTTGATGATGAGTTTTGCAGCACTGATGACACCTTTGGGTAATTAATGGAGGCGCAAACCAGCGCTCGTGCCCGTGTGACCGGTAGGCAGCAGCCCCTCACCTTTCAGGGTTACTTGCCTGGGACCAACGTGGAGTTGTGATTTCAACGCCGGCATTCACATTTCAAATTGTGTTGTCAGAGAGCATCGTGTCCCGTTGAACCTGTTTGTGGATGGCTTTACAACATCATTAAGGCACGAAGCTGGTGTCAGGGGACCCGAAGTGGTAGTCCTTCGATTTGAAGATAACCAGAAGACATCACAAGCTCTGGGCTTCACGTGCAGGGTGCAGCTTAACTCTTGCTCGCCTGGTTTTGCATATTGGAGCCATTGGCGTGCAAATAAGCAAAAGGACCAGGAAAAGCAGCTTCTGCCCCAACTGCTTGTTCAAGGCTCACTCGAGCAGATTATGTTAAACTTTGTTGTCTTCTCTTAATTGCTTTGCACCCACTTTATATATAATATTGAGTAAAATTGTCTTCTGAATATTCTTAATAACCTAGTAGAGAGAATTTCTCAGCAAAATACAGGATGATGCCGTTTGCAGTGCAGATTTACCGGGCAATAACGAAGTTGTTGTGATGGGCGTTGGGTTTTTTTTGATCTGTTCTTTTAGTTTATCTGTAGTCTCTTCCAGCTTGACCTTCCAAACAGCATCTCTCCTGTAGGGAAATCAATCTGTTAGAAAAATCAAAGTAAATGTGGCACTTTATATGCGTGCACACACGACCCGTAATAAATCAAATTAGCATTTACCAATCTGTGGCCTTAAATGGGAGAAAATAGATGAGTTTTGTCGTTTATCTTGTAAGCCACGAAACCTGCGCTGCTTGCGGTCAGGAGTGTGTTGTCATCATTAAATCTCCAATTTCCAGTCTTGCTAAGATGCCTTTACTCGCAGCTTTTTGCTGTTATTTATGAAGTGATTTGTATTCAGTCTGCCTTCAGGAATAAGTGTGGCAAGACGGCCAGAGCGCGATCCCCAGCCCAAAGCATCGTTCCGGGTGTCGGGGCCTCCTGCTCGGACACAGCCTCTTGGCTCTGGCTGTTGGAGAGAAACCCAGCGAGCTGATTTCCACCTGCAGTCAGCAGGCACGTATGGCTGGGATAACTCTCTCTGCATCCTTAATTTCCGACGAGCGAGTGGGGAGGAAGCCCTGCGTGGAAACCCGCTTTGTTTTTATGTCCCACACAGTGATCGTCGGGAACGTGGAGAAAACACCGGCGTGTGCTTTGTGTTTCATCCGCGCTGCAGGACGAGCTGTGAGCAGAACACGGGGTTTGTGCTTCGTTAAAGGCTTCCTGGGATGGGAATTGGTCCTGAGCTCCTGGGGGCTGTCGGACGTGGGAGTTGGGAGCCTTCCTCGAACGGCTCTGAGGCGGCTTTGAGAAAAGCTGTTAGCTACAGTTGCTGGTGGGGAAGTGAGTTCTTTTCAGAACGTGATGGGCACGGAGGAGGAAATACAGATTACAAGCGCTGAGTCTGAAGCAAACAGGGTGTTTTTGTCTTCTGGCATTTCAGCCTGGTCGAAAGTAACTTTCTGCTGTTGCTTTTAGGAAGAGAAAGGGACTTAATCCTAGCTTTTTGGCTCGTGAAAGCCAAATGCTGATACCATTGTGTGTTCAGATGCATGCAAATCCGTGGTAAGCTCTGCTAAATAAAAGAACCGAATTTAAAAGCTGTGATAGGAGCGTTAAGTTATTCCTAGTGCAACGCCGATGCAAAACACATTGCTTTATCCTTTTAAAAATGCTTTAAAAGAATGTGTGGCTGTTATTTAAAGTGGCATCCATGAATATTTTGGTTTTTAGGGAATAGATCTCTGCTTGTATGTCACTTCCAGGGATGTGACAAACTTCTGTGCTCGGTAACAGTCCTTGTAGGGTGAGTCGGGAGGTCCGTATCACAAGGAGAACGTGGCATCACTCCTCCTCCTCGTTCTCAAGTCTTGCTCTGCCCTTCTCTTGTGTTTGGAGATGGGAAAGCGCGGAGGAAATAAGGGAATCGTTGTGCTGTGTGTTGTGCTGGGCCAGCTTTCTGGCTCTGCTGTTTTGCTGGCAGGATGCAATACTTGTGGGCAGTTGAAAGCAGTCGTTTCCTAGGATTCCCTCTTCTCCCCTATCCCCAGCTGAAAGGTTTATGTGGCTGCAACCTCAAGAGCAGATTTCCCACGAAGACCTGATAGAGATGGAGGCCTGGCAGAGAGACTTGCAGGTACCTTGCTGGCGTGGCTGGCAAGCTTGGCATCCTGTTCAGCTCACCCAGGAATCTGGGCCAGCTGCTGCTTTTGAACCAGGTATTAGTTCAGTTCTCCCTTTCTCTGCTTCTCTGCCAGCAGCCCAAACGACCTGGATCTTCTCAAAATGAAGCTGCTGCTGTGTTGCCTCTGCAGGCAGAGCCCTGGCTGGAAGTCTGCACACATCCCCGTGTAGTGCGTGCATCTTTTGAGCTGTCACATCCCGAGGAGGATGAAGCATTGGACAAAACCAAATCAGAAACCTGTTGCTGGTGGGCAAGAAAGCTGAAGAAGGTTTAAAGGGCGGTGGCTGGAGCCCAGGGAAAAGGGAAGGAAACTTGTTCGGCTCAAAGCGATTGCAACAGCACGGTAGCAGCAGTCAAGAGAAGCAGCTGCAGAAGGTTTCCTCCTCGTGCAGATGAGGATTTGTAAAGGGAGGAAATTGCTGAACGTTGTGTGGGAGCTCAGATACTAACCATGATGCAGAGATTGATGTAAAATCCTGCGGTGATGGGCAAAATAGGTGGTTCCTAAGGAGGAACCGAGATACCTGGCACTGAGAGACACGATGCTTTAAGGCAAACGTTCATTAACTAAGCTGAGGTCTGAAATGGGCTGTTCCTGCTCCTGAACGGGGAGCTGGGAGGACTGTCAGTGTGTGAGGCATTCAAACCGCTTTTGTTCTGGGCAGCGAGGTGAAAAGCCTTGAAGTACAGGGGGAATCGTGTAATTTGGTCTCTTGCAGAGAGGAGGAATTGGCTTGAAACATGGCAGGCTCTTCTGCTAGGAGCAGAGTGCACTTGTGGCTTTGTTCCTCTTAATTGGAATGGAATCGTGCGAGTTATAATTACGCTGGAAAAGCTACTCTCACAAAAGCGGTGGGATCGTCAAGGATCATAAAAAATTGTGACTGACGTATTGAGGTTGTTTCGAAGGAGATACCGACAGCAGGCTGCTGCCCCTCAGCACCGTGTGCTTGGCTCGCCCTTGGTACCTGCTGAGCACTGGGGAGAGAGGAAACTCAACTTGTTGATTAGTCTGCCTTGCCTCAAAGCAGGTGAAGTAAAACCGCTGACGTTAGGCCCCAGCCAGCCATCTGGAATAGATCTGATTCAGTCTGTCCGTAAAGCAGAGCTGGAATGCTTCATAAATCTGTAAGTTATTTGCAGCGTGCTTGACTTCACGGAGCAGGAGTTGGTGTTTCCGTACGCTCTCCCTCTCGAGACAAAAACCTCCAGTGGTTCCTTCGAGAGTCGTAGCAGCAGCCCGACGAAACTTCTGCCGTGGTGGTTAGATACCAATTGCATAATGGGCACGAGGCCCTGCGATTTTACGCAACGCCGAGATTTGGGGATGTGGGGTTCTTTGTCTTGTTCCCATCTTTTTGGTGAGGATGCGGTAAGGTTTATCCTCTCGCTGAAGAGGAGAACTGCTGTTTGGCCAGCTGTCCTTTTCTTCCTTCAGGTCTCCTCTTCTAGCTGCACTTGCCTGAGCTGTGACTTGCAGAAAATAAGGTATATTTTACAACAAAGTATAAAATCTATTTATACAGGGAGAACAAGCGTGGCATAGCACGTCTGTTGTTCTTGTGGTAGGTTGTTATCATCTTCAGAATGACTTTGGTGTCAGAAGTGATTCTTTATCACAAACACAAGAATCCAAGCGCGTGCACTTCCTTTTGTTGGGGAAGAAGTAGGAACATCAGTATTTTTCAAGAGTGTGTGTGTTTGTGCATACAAGAAGCGTGGACGTTGCTAATTCTTTGTCCCTGTCTTGTCAAACAGGTCATCTAAAGCAGCTGGATATTTGCAAACGAAGACTTGGACAGCGCACAGGTACTTAATCTCTCAATCGGACTCAACAATGCATTAGAGGAAGCTGGCCTGGCTGTACAGAGGTTTCACACTGAAGGATGAATAGTGAAGAAGAGTTTTATGATGCCGTTACGGGTGAGTGGTGGGCACACTACCAAAAAAAGGTGTGGGGGCAATGAGCTGCATTACGTGTGAGGTGTTAGGCATATATTACCGTCACAGGTTAAAATAAAACTGTTTCTGGGGAAACTTGTAGTACCCTCTTCTGGGAAGAAGAGAGGAAGAATTATAATTCAGGTTCAGGCTCAGACTTGGAAATGATTTATTTATTTATTTTTCCTTAAAGCTCAATGCTGGCTATTATTTCATCGTTGTAACACTCCTTTCGTGCCAGAGTCTTGCTTTCATTTTCTGGAAAACGCGGGTAATTTCATAGCAGCTTGAGAAGCAACGCTTTTAAGACCCTTTGAAAGGTGAAACATTCTTAGGTAGATTATTTTTACTGAGGTGTAATTTATTTATTTATTTTAATAGAAAACATATTCCCAAGAATTGGGATAGAAATGTTTTTCTACATTTCTACAACTTGCTGTAAAAGAGGCTTTCAAGGTAGGGAGCCAGAAGTCCTTGCAATTCACACTTAAGTATTGTATCAAATGGTACTTTCCTTTGAACTAATAAGGATCAATGGTTATTCATAAGAGCTTTACGTGTTTTTAGCTGTGAAACAACATGCTTAAAGTATTCTAATAAAAAGAAAAAAGCCCTTTCAAAGATGCTGAACAATATAACTTTCCCACTTAACTGTAACAGCAGTGAAATGAGAAATGCCGGCAATGGTGAGTGCGGAGTGCTTAATGTAAAAGCCAGGGAAGGAACAGAATAACGGGAGGGCTGAAGGAATGGAAGTAGCATGGCAGGTGCTGGCTGGGAGTGATAGGGGCTAGTACTCCAAATTCCTCTGTAAAATCTGTGAAACGTGCTGTAAAAATCTTGAAAATGCTCTGGACTGTTCCAGTGCCTCTTGGGTGATCTCATAATTCCAGGATTTCAGGACCACAGCCATGAATGAGCTAGAAATTACTGAATTTGAGAAGCTGAACAGAAATGTGCATCAAATATGGATTCTGAGACTTGCCGTTTTGCTGTTGGTGCGTTCCTTTGCCTCTTGCTGCAGAAACACACGGCCCTCAGTGTTTGAGTGGTTGAATTTTCTCTTCTTTCATCTTTCCCCTCCTTCCTCAACCCCAACAGGCTGATGTGCCCTACAAGTGCTGAAGGAGGTAATGACTTCTGAGCTCTTGTACATGAGATGTTCTTGTGCCTTGCTGGCTCTGCTCCCGAGTGAGACGGAACACGTCAGTTCTGAGAGCACTCCTTGTCCTGTCCTGAGCTTGTTCTTCTACTGGGCGACATGTGATGGGAGGAGAGAAGCTTCAAAGCAAAAGAAAATCAGATGTCTTGATGTGCTCTCAGCAAAACCCTCTTGTAACGGAGGGTGTTGGTCTGCAGCGGCTGCTCCAGGAACTAAACAAGGATGAACTTTTTCCCTGGTCTGTGTTGCCCTGGGGCATGCCCCACGGGTGTTTGGTTTACCAGGAGTGCTCAGTTTGGAGCAGTTTGTTACAGATTCTTTTTCCCTCGATAGTGTCTTTAAAGACAGGTGTTCAATCTCTTCCTCCAGCTAGAGGCTTTAGAAATTACTGACAGTTTGATGGATCGCTTGCACAAACGTAATGAAATCCAGACCTAGTTGTTTGTAGCTATGTCTTGTCCAAGTCATACGTAAGTGTGATGCTAAGAACAGCTCTGAGTCTTTCTGCGTTCGTGTTCCCAGCTGCTGGTGCCTGTAGCAACTCTTTACTCCTGTTAATTCTATGGACTGTGTCTTTCAGGCAGTGCTTTGTTGGACGCTTTAGGTTCTAATGGGTCCTGATTGTGCCTGCCTCTTCTTTTAGTTTTTGGGTGGTCTGGACATGCTAGGTGCAGACCTAGTTCATCCAGGAGATCAAGTTCATAACTGAGGTCCTTTCTGAGTCAAGGTAAGGTTTTCAGTTCCACAGTGAGAACTTCAGGATTTGGGGTTGCGAATTTTGATTAGAAAAAATGAAATGCCATTGGCAGACTCCTCAGCCTGTTCCTTCCAGGAATATTCTCCATCGTTCAAGTCAAATCAGTAGATGGGCAGAAGCCAGTCTTAGACGTGTCCTTGTTTTCCTCTAAGTGTGTGGCTGGGACGTGGCTCCCAGGAACAAGCACATTCTCCAGCTGTGCCTCACCTCCATGCGGAGATGAAAACTGTGTGTACGTACCCTGTGCTCTTCTCCACTTCCTTCCCCAGAATCCCAGGCCCTGCATTCCCCAGAGGAATTGCAATGTGTTCCCACAGGTTCCCTGATTTTAGTGGTTGGGATACTGTTGTTTCTACCCTAGAAATACCAAGGCTTAGTGGGGCAATGGAACTCCCTCAGAAGTTGTGCTTTGGAAATGAGCAGCAATCTTAGCAGCAGCCCTTGGAGTGTGCTCTCTAAAACATGAACGGGCTCCTTGAGGAAACCACAACTCTTCTAGTTATTTTATAACTTCTGGTTATTCCTCGACGATAACCGCTTCTAGAATGTGAATCTCACTGAAGGAGACACCTGGTTTCTGTTGTGATGGATTTCGTCTCGTAGGCTGGGAAGCTTCCTGCTTCTGACGCCGTCCCCATCGCAGCCAGCAGTCACGCTCATGGGATGGATTTGCATGCTGCGTGGCTGGGAGTCACCCTCCCGGCGGCCGGTCTGACCCTGGCTGGGTGATGAGCGCACTCGTAAACCTCCGGGACGGCGCTGAGTCAGGTTTGTGACTGATGGAGAGAGTTTCCGTAGCGAAGTTTCCTCGCGTTCAGAGGTGATTGTCATTGCCGGTTAGCTGGACACGTGGCATCTTACTTCAGCAATGAGTACTTGCCGTGGGAATCTTGAAAATGTTACCTGCAAGGTCAGTTAGCTCTCGGCAGCACGGCGTCTGCTTTTTCTCAGATGCAGGAGGCAGTCTGCTCAACTGGAGCAGGCAAACGGGTACGTTCCTGGAGGAATGCAGATTCTTCGAAATCTTCTGTGAGACAGGGAGCACACAGCGTTGATCGCTTGCCTCTGGCCTGTGTCACTTTGGGATTGTTAATCTCTCTATAAACTTGTTACGGACTGTGTGCCATCAGCTTCTGCTGGGTCGGACCTGTATCTTTGATTAATTCTGCCAGATCTCTCTTTGCCAAGGTGTTTTGTGGAAGGATTGCAATGGAACAGCAAGATGTTTGGCTAACAGTTTCATTTATTTTTTTAAATGACCTGCAGTTCCAGGGAAACCTGTGCCTGCGAGGTTCATCTGGCCCGGAGCAGCTGTGAGCGTGTTGCCCTTCTGTTTCCTACCGCTTGGCTCTTCTTCGCTGTAAACTCACTTTCTCTTGGGGAGCAAGAAGTGAGGTACCTGCTGCCAAACGAATATATTTTCACAATGTTTGGATTGAATCAGCAGATTCTGCCACAGCTTTTAAGTACTGCAAGCCTTGTGGAAGCCCAGCCTGCCTCCTGTTGGAAGCAGCGTGACACGGCTGCGGGTGGCGAGGGCTTGGGTTGAAAACCAAAAACCAACTGGAGGAAAAGCTGCCTCTCCTTTTACTTGCTACGTACACTTCCAGCATATTTCTCCCTGCTCTTTATACCCTTTTCAGGTCTGAAGGCTCCCAGTACGACGCTGTTTTGATTCTCTTTCCGTCTTGAGTGACAGCGCTTAATTAGCATGGGAGGAAGCCGCTGAATGCGTGACGGGGCAGCCGTGTGGCTGCCGAGTGACTCAGTGCTGTGCCTCCGCTCCCTCCCAGGTGGATGTGTACCGTAGGCTCAGGGGACTTGTTTCATTTGCAGGATGGGGAAGAAGAAGACCATGAAACTTAGAGTTACTGGCAAGTCCGTTTTTCTTTAAGCTTTTGAATAGATTAATGCTGTCAACCAGCTTAGATATCTGGCTCTGGAAATGTAAGATTTTTTAAAACTTTGACCCTTCCTGCATGTAAGTTGGGGCTTTGGATTCTGCTCAGTTTTGAAACTGTATTTCTCTGTGCGATTCCCTCTTCCCCTTTTAAATCCCCGCTTTTCTCTTCGCTCCTCATGGCCTTTCACCACAAAAACCAGCCTGTATTAAAGCTAAAACTCAGTTCTACAAGTTCAAGGCTTTAATAGCAGCTGGAGAAAGACTTTTGGAAGTTACTGAAACTGTAACAGAGCTTTTCAGTAAAGTGTTTTATTCCAGATCAGTATTTCCTATGCGAAGAACGGCACCTGGGTACTTCTCAGAACGGTAATATTTAGAACTTCACTGAGAAACAGCTTTTAAAACTTTCTGTTTGGCCTTGTAGCAGGCAAGCCAGCTGTTAGCGAGGATTGAAAGCACAGTTAAACACTAGGCTTTAGCTCATTGCAATGCCCATTAAATGTGATGCAGCTCCATATGTTGGGTGCACTTGATCAGCCTTCTGGCTTAGGGCAGGTGTGCCTGAAAGCTCTCGTGTCTTTCTCCCTTATGGCCTACAGTACTTGCCTTTTCCATCTCCTTGGACCATAACAGGTTCCCAAAAAGCTAATAATTGGTTAGAAATGCCATTTTTTGATGATAAATATTGTTTTGTTGTGGGTTGGCTGAAGATAGGCACGTTTTTTATTTTTTTAAAGACGGGTGTTTCAGGGTAATCTTCATTTTCATAACCTGAGTATCTCTAACGATCATACTTTCCAATTAAGTACTACGACCTTTTAAGGTGGGGTTATTGCTGTATAATTACACGCTTGTGACATCAAAATGTAGGAGAGGGTTTAATGCATTACATCACCCCTTATAACTGCTGTTTACCAAAGGAGATCCTATCAGTGGTACTTTCTTTTTCCAGTTTTGGATGTTACTGTTTTTATCCCTAGAAAAAAGGTAGCTTTTTGTTTCTCAGTGTACACACGGCCGCTCGCTCACCCTCTCTGGGTGGGATCGTGAAGAAAATCAGGAAGATGAAAGCCTGGGAACTCACGGGTTGAGATAGAGACAGTTTGCTAGGTAAAGCAAAAGCCACGCGCGCAAACAAAGCAAGGAGTTGACTTGCTGCTTCCCATCAGCAGGCAGATGTTCAGCCGCTTCCAGGAAAGCACGGCTCATCATGCACAATGGTTCCGTGGGTTATAAGGCTGTTTCCAGGAGCTGTCTACCCAAGCAGGGGGTAGGAAACAAGTTAGATGTCCTACGTTTCTGTGGCTCTAGTAGTCTGGATGTTTGCTGCTGGATTGTGAAATGGATATTTTTTCCTCTTCATTGCTCCTTGGCTGTTGGCAGTGAGTAGGCCAAGTAATTTTCTTTTGAGTCTTTAAGGAGAACTACATACCTAAACAAATGATTGTAATCATGCTGCAGCTCTGGAGAAGACAATATATCTAATGTGATCAGGAGCTGCTGAAGAACTTGTACGATTTGGCAGTGTGAAAAAATGCTTGAGAATCCTTGATCCTAATGCAACACTTAGCTCTAAATGCTCTTGGAAATCTGGTCACTTAATAAACGTTCTTCACTGATGTTTCTTAAAATAAAATAAGCTGGTATAAGTGTACTTAGGCTGCGAGAGTTGTAAAATGTGAGTGGCATTCTGTGGCGTAATAATGTTCCTAAGGAAATTACCACTTTATGGTTTTTTACAGGCTTCGATTCTGACAATTCTTCAGGAGACTTTTCAGAAGCAAACCATAAAGTCACAGAAATGCTCGATCTAGATCCGCACCAAAGCAATAGGACTGAAAAGCATAACGGAGAGACAGAGATTCAAGAAAATGGAATTAAGAGACACAGGTGAGCACACAGTGCTGCGTAATTAATGTGAAATGAGTACGTGCGAGCTCGTGACCTTATGGAGGGGCATTGCTGTTCTCACCCTTGGAAGAGGTTGTTCTCTGGAACTGAACACAGATTTCACCTGTCTGCTTCCTGTGTCAGCTGTGGGTTAATGCTTTGCTTTCTTTATTAAATACTTGAGTCCCTCTACGTTAAAATATCTTGTTGTTTAAGGGGCTGATGGTGACAGTTCTTTTTTCCAATTACAGGACATCGTTACCTGCCCCAATGTTTTCTAGGAGTGATTTTAGTGTGTGGAGCATATTAAAAAAATGCATTGGACTGGTAAGTTAGCCTGGATGAAATATACTGATGTTAAGTCTCCTAATTTCAACTCATTAATCGTACTGCTTAAAACTTGCCTTCAGAATGTACCTGGTACCTTTTGCGTTTTTCCTGTAAGAAACTGCAGCTCTACTGCCTTGCTTTAGCCGTTGGAGCATGTGGTTTGGCATTTCTAACGCCGTCCTGTAAGAACTGGACTGAAGTCATTAAGAATATAGTTCTCGGTGTTCTACACTGAACGTCTTGCTGCCACAGCTGCTTTTTGGAAGCATTAAGCAATTACATTCATAGCTTTCCTGGGGCTGCCAGTGCAGTACCATGTGAATGCACCAGACGAGTCAGTGAGCCCTTACCTTATGTCCTTTAAGAGAGAAATGCACTGTCAAAACTCCTTTTGTTAGGATGAGTGCACATCTACTAGAACGATTTGCTTGGACCAAATCAAGTTAGCTTGGAGTCACTTTTCCTTACTGCCTGTGACAATGTGGGGAAAATGTTTTATTCCTATCTGCTGGCATTCTCCCTGCCCCTAAGGTGTAAGCTGTGACTGAAGTGCTCAGTCAAGAGTGCAACTTTTTTAACAACCAACCAGATTTGCTTGGATATGGTGTAAGACCTGGGGAGCTGGAAATCCGTGTGAACTCTGTCTCTGTCTGGTAGCCACATGCGAAATGAGAAACGTGCTGACGCAAGGAACAGGTGGATTTAATAAAGCCCCTGAAATTTGTTAGAGCGCTTCAAATAGTATTCTTTATATAACTGTTCCTTTTAAAAAAGAACTTGTGCTTCCTGCAGCAATCTAAAATAGTTAGATTTTATGCAAATAGGTACGTGAGGTTTTCAAAGGAATGTGGGGTACTTAAATACCTTTAATGAGCTGGTTGACACATCAGTGCTGCTATCTACATAAATTTAAACCTCTTCTGTTGTAAGCAGAACACGGAACGGAAGGTAACATTTTTCTTGAATTTACTGGGTTAGCTGGATCAATTTTTGAAGTTTTTTTATTCTTTCAGGTTGCTGCTAAGTTTCTGCAGTGCTTTTAACCCCTTTCAGCTATAGCAATTGGAGTTGTGCTACAGCCTTGTGGCATGTCTTCTGAAGAATGCTACACCTCCATGTGTAAATGTAGGACTGGCATGGTGTAGTGCTACACTGGTCAGTGCTGCCTAAAGGTTGGACCAGATGATCTTAGAGGTCTTTTCCAACCGGAATGATTCTATGAACTAAACGAACCCACAACTTTTCAAAATTCTTCTCAGTTGATAACTTAGTCTTGTGTCTAAGAAACTAACGTATCCCTTTGTTACCTAGGAATTGTCCAAGATTACAATGCCCATTGTGTTCAACGAGCCATTGAGTTTCCTTCAGCGGATAACAGAATATATGGAACATATATACCTCATTAATAAGGCTTGTAGTCATGCAGACCCCTTGGAAAGAATGCAGGTAAGGACCAGCTACCAGCTTCTGTTTAGTTCACAAGTTGCTCTCTCCCAGTCGTCTTTCATTTTCTAAAAGAAAACGTTCACTTGAGTACATTTCTTTCTCTGGTGCTATCTTAAGAACAAGGCCCTAACTTTTTTAGGACTGCTTTAACTGTGGCTCCTGTTATGTTTTTATTTGCTCTGAAAATGAGATCTTGGCTTTAAATCATTTTAAGTTGATTTGTTCAGTGGCTCCATGATTTTTAAGTTACTGAATGAAAAATTGTTGTGACAGAGACAAACTTCATCATTCTTCTCCAGACTGGCTGTTGTTTTGTTGTTCAGTAATTGGTTGTTACTCTATAGTTTTTATGTATAATCCCTTAAGCAATATATAGAGCTTTTTTTTGGCGTGAATAATAAAATACCACAATATGCAACAAATACATTAAATTTACGAGTTTAATATAATATACTTTTCTCATAACAATGTGTTCTTATTTGCTTATAGGCTGTAGCTGCTTTTGCAGTTTCTGCCGTAGCTTCTCAGTGGGAGAGGACTGGCAAACCATTTAACCCACTGTTAGGAGAAACCTATGAATTAACCAGGTAATAATTAAAGCGGGAGCTGAGGCTGTTTGTGTGAGCATGCTCATACTAGTTTAGGTGTTTATTCAGTGAAATAAATAAAAATCTACAAACATATTTCTGACTAAAGCTAAAATTGTTTTCCCCAAGTTAAATATTTAAGAAGTTTTATAAAAACAAATAATTTTATGTTTGCATGTTCTTTGAATTATTTGGAGAAAAAATGGTCTAAGTTCTTCTGCCAAAGACACCTGACCAGAGACTATACGCTAATTTAAAGCACGTTTTGTTGGTCGTGTCAGATAGAGGAGTTAGTCTGGGAGACTTTCTGTGTGCTTAAATGAGTGATAAGTACATGGTGGAGAAATCAATTTCCAGTCAGATCTTCTACCACTGCCCAAGCAGTTTCAGTGTTTTCAAGAGTTATTTCAGTTAAACTTCTTGAAAAGCCTTTTTGAGTAGAGAGCCACTTAGGTGTTTGAATGCGGATTGTTTCTTTGTATAAAGAAGTGTTTAAAGGGGAAAAAGAATTAAGTGTATAATTGCTTTCATTTTATTAATTGTAAAAGTGTCATGGAACTAGAAAAGGGAAACTCTCACCTTCAGAGTAATCTAAAAATCCGTAAAAACAAGAAATCAATTTTTTCTTCTGTAACAATAAGAAACAAAGAAAAGAAAAGAGGTTGATCTAGTGGTTAATGTTCTTTTTTTTTGTGTGTTGCTAGGGAGGATTTAGGATTTAGGTTTATATCTGAACAAGTCAGCCATCACCCACCTATTAGTGCATTTTATTCCGAAGGCCTCAATAAGGACTTTATTTTTCATGGATCAATCTACCCCAAACTAAAATTCTGGGGAAAGAGTATAGAAGCGGAGCCTCGGGGAACAATTACTTTGGAACTTCTAAAGTGAGTATAAGATGTCAATACCTTTTATGCTTATATCCTCAACACTTGAATAAAAATATAGGTGATATCCTCCTTTTGGCTCTTCATCAAAGAGTAGCTGAAAGCATCTTGCTGAAGAGATGGTAAAAAAAAAAAATTATTTACAGGTTATTTTTCGCTCCTTAATTTAAGAACTCTGGTTTTGGAATTACGCCATGCTTGTGTAGCTGTTGCAATTTGACCCAGTTTTTGCACTATGAAAATTAACATTTCCTAAAATGGAATGCAATTGAAAGCTACTTCTGTGAGGGCACTTAAAATTCAATCAAAGAGCTAAAATTCTATTACCAGGCTATTCAAACTCGTTTCACTTTTAAATATTGTTGTTGGTTTCAATTGTTTGCGTGCATGTTTGTGTGAAAAGAAGTGCTGCTTTGGGGTAGCTGCTTTATGTGATGGTGAATGCAAGGAACTTGTCGGGATTTCTATCGTCTATTTAATATTCCCTGTGTGTGACCACTTTCCAAGTAAAATCATGAGCACCCTTCCAGGTTACTGCTAGGCTTGTCTCCAATCAAGCTTGTCTCAAATAAGGCGACCTTGCACAAGCTGGTTTGTGCCCTGGTGGCACAAAGACTCTGGAGCTTTCCAGAATGGGTCACAAGCATGTGCTATCACAGAACAAGCGTTCTGCAATCGAACACTTAAAGGTGCTTTTCCAAAAGCTTTCCTCAGGCCTGACTTTGAGGTTGTTTTGAAACATCTTATGAAACTTCTAAACATTTGGTTTCAATAAAGAAGCAACTTGACTGCCACATCGAGCATCGACTCTTCCTGTAGTTTCTTTTGAAAGCACAGTTTATTTGTCAAGCTGCTGGCATCTAATCTCCCAAAGCTTATAAAAGTATGAACTGGTCTTGAATATAAATGGTGCTGTAAATAGAGGAAATTTCTTCTGAACGTAGAAGTAGCTATGAATCTCAATGTAGAATGCAGACTTGACAAAAATATTTGGTGGAGGGAGAGCCTTTATGTGGAAGAGTGTTAAAGTTTTTGCTCTGCCTAATCAAATCACAGATTTAAATTGGAGTGCAAACAACTAAAGCACTTGTTTTAAATACTTGCAGCAGGTTAGTAGCAGAAGCTGAGCTCAGGTTTTGAGCCTGTTAATGTTTTGATTCATCCTGCTCTGTTGGTTTGAGCAGTCTGAGAATTATTTGGGGCCCGAGCAAAATTGTAATCATCGTTAAGTACTGCATTTATGCTAAAAACAACTGTTTTCAGTGTGTTAGAAAACACACATCTTCCTCGCTTCTCCAGCACAAACGAACGTTTCAATTTGTCTGCACAGGGGATGAGTGTCTTCTGGTATATTTTATGCTACACAAGATTTTGCTGTCAAGTAGTTCATGAATAAAAATGTACGCTAGGGCTGGTGGGATGCAGGGGTTTTTTCCACTTGAAGAGTAGTCATTATTCTAAAGTATGCTTGAAGATAGTTTGCTGTGGAAAATAGTCAGACACCACTGAGCTGTTTTTTTTTCTCTGTGCTGAAAACTGTCAGGTGGAAATATTTAATATGTGTGTTCTTTCCATGCTTAATGGAAGTAGAAGCACAAGGCATTTGTCACAGAGGATGCTACTTGTTTCTGTGGTTTTGGCACTAAAATAGAGTTTGCAGGCTTTTCTAAGATGGGTTGATTGCTAACCAGGTAACTTTTTGCATTTCTTTTATCAGTATTGAAAGGTGTGTAAGAATAGGAGGCTTTGATACTGCCAGGCTAGTGATAAAAGGAATCCAAAATGTTTTGACTACTTGGAGAATAATGTTTTTTAAGGATTTAGGACCTGTTAACTCATCTTCGTAAAGCTTTTTACAAAATGTTACAAAGCAAAAACAAAATAACAAAAATAAGTAAGTGGAAAATTCCTCCTTTTTTGGACTCTTCCTTCTCAGTAAATCTTTGGGAAAAGGATGGAATTGAGTAATAAATTCAACATTTAAACATGGTGCTTATGAAACTGAACATAGTGCTGTCACGACCCACTGATTTTAAACAAAAACTAATCCCACCCCCAAACCTGCCTGCGGTGAGGCCTACCTTCAGGCCTCACACACTGATGCCGTGTTTGTGGAAACCATTTCTCTAGTTGCTGACTCCTGTCGTACTCTTCAGGTTCAAAAGCCTTTACCACCCACAGTTCGTATGAAAAACTGCCTGAGTCGTTAGTCTGACCAACCCTTGAGGAGGAGTGCTTTCATATCAGCTCTTTGTTAGGTCTGGTGGTGACTAACCTCTGCTGGAGGCCTCAGACACCCATGTTCAGGAATGAAGAATCCTCTCTGGGATATGATACAGGTTTACAAGAAAGCTTTAGGATAAAGTTTGCAATGCTGCTGCTGCAGTAGCTGAATAGAAGACAATATTAGGCTTTGTCAGTCCAGTTCTCATCTGAGCATTATCTATCACATATAACTCTAAAAGCACAAATGAAAAAGATGAATTCATGGGCTGGTCTTTAAGCCGAGCTGGAATTTGTAATCAAAAGTGCAGCAACTGTAAAACCGACTATTTCAACTATGTAACAGGGAGAAAAGTAAAGGGGGTATCATTTTATTAACTTGCATTGATGTTTACATATAACACATTGTTGGCTTATAAAGAAAAGTCTGTTTCTTTTCTGTTTTGAAGTTCACTGTGGGCTGTTCACAGCAGTGCTAAATATTTTGCCACAAACCGAATTGAAAACAGGCTTACATTCCACCTCAAGCTGAAGAAACTGATTTATTTCTCTATTTTTTTTTTTCAGACATAACGAAGCCTACACGTGGACAAATCCAACCTGTTGTGTACATAATGTAATTATTGGTAAACTGTGGCTAGAACAATATGGAACAGTAGAAATTGTAAATCACAGGTAATGTGAACCATGAAACTGAGGGCTGGCTTGTAGGGGTTGGTGCATTGTCATTTTCACTCTCGTTATAAAGCAGATACTTCTAATTTTTCTCAGATATGCTCAGACCTTTATAGGTCCGAAGTCTTTTTTTCCACCTTTCTGACAAATGCAAGCTATTCATTGGACTGGGGCTTCGTATCATCATAATATAAAAGGAAAAGGGCTGGATGGCTTATGGGCTGCAAAGGTTTTACATTTGTGAGTTACCTATTCACATTCAGCCTTATTGACAGCGGACAGAAATTAGATTTAACTCCAGAACCATTAAATGGAATAATTGTTGGAGGCTTGCAGTATAGACCTCCTGTTGATTGTGATTTGCCACTCACTTTAGTTTTAATAATAGAGAATGCCTTAATTTAAGGGTGCAGCACAGAAAAAATGACTGCGGAGTAGGAAAATGTGGACTTAAAGCGTGTCAATTGCTCTGCCAACTGCCTATATAAAAGCTTTTTGCCTTACATAAAATAAAAGAGAGAATGACCTCTTGTAAAAAGGGAGGATTTTGTGAAAACTGTATTAATTCTGCACCTGTTTTTCTGTCAGTAGATGAGAGCTTTAATTCAGCAGGGCTGCTGGTTTGATGCTTCTCATCACATCAGATCTAAGTTTCTGTCTCTTGCATTCACACCTGAGACTGGGATGGTGTCTGTATGCTTAGTGCTTGTAGAAACTTGGCCAGAAACCTCCCTGGGAGACGGTATTTGCACATGTGTACATCTCAGATGCTGAAGTAGAATGTTGCTTTGTGTTTGTAAAATATTTAGTTCAGAATTTTTGACATGCAACTTAAAGGTGACTCTCGAATGCCATTGACGAGATTCCCTGTGTTGGTCATTCGTAAAGCTTTATTTAGTTCCTGTTAGTTGTAAACAGATGTTAATCTGAATTGTGGTGTGTTAATAGTGTATGTAAAGCAGTATGCAAGACTCTATTCCATTCTATTCCTTAAATTTTTGGTAAATTTTAGATATATGTGAAATTCAGAAGCATGATCGGGATTTCAGTTGGCTTTCGCAGGGTTATTTTGTCTTCCTGTGCACATTTTCTTTGTTGTCATTTTTTATGGTATTTTGAAATGCCCTGATAAAATAATAAACCATAGTTAAATAAAAATAATGATATAAATAATTAATCCACAGTGCTTGCATAGAAAAGGCTAAAATAAGGTGTAGTTAAAGAAAAAAATAAATTATTAATGTATCTAGGGGCTTGCTTCTTCAAGTGTGTGCTTTTTTCCTCTACAGTACTGGAGATAAATGTGTCCTTAACTTTAAACCATGTGGGCTGTTTGGGAAGGAGCTTCACAGAGTAGAGGGATACATTCAGGACAAAAAGTAAGTAGTAAAATCCTGTTGTCCTCTCTGTTTCTGAGCACCCTGGCATTACTTTAGCGCTGGCATGATGACGACCACAACTGATGTGACTGCAAAGTTGCTAGCAATGGAGGTTATAATCGTTTGTTCTCCGCGTTGGTTTTGAACTCCTTGATTCTAGGATAAGCACTTTAAGCATTATTAGGAGAAATTTTCCTGTTCAGTCATCTGAAATAAAGGTATTCAGGGAATATGCAGAGTAGCTGCAATTGATTTCACTGTTTCACAGTCACGGTTTCAGTCTTCAGTTTAAAAGAATGCGAGTACAGTTATTGGAAGTATTTAATCAAACCTGAAGCTGTGATGTGACTCTGGGGGTCTATATTGTAAGCTGCTGGCTTCGTTGCACCCACACTCGTTTTAACAGTAGCAAAAAGCATGTGGCTAAGTCATGAGGATGCCTTCTGCAAGACTGCATAGCAGAAAGACTAGAATAAGGTGAATTGTTTTCTTTGCATTAATCAGGTATCTGGCTTCTAAGAAATTTGCAAAGAAACATAAAATACAACAGTAGGAAGCTGTGTATTTAATACAGACTAGAATCTGCATGATTCGTCTTAGGCTTTATAAGAAGCAAAAGTTAAGTCTTCTTCGCTCTCTCTGCAGCAAAAAGAAGCTGTGTGTGATCTATGGCAAGTGGACAGAATGCTTATGGTGCACTGATCCCACTACATATGAGACTTACAAAAAGAATGAAAAGAGAGGTGGTGAGCAGAAGAAATTGAAGCCGGTAAGATGAAGGATTCTTCAGGGAGTAAAGATTGTTTAAATAAGTCAGTTATGTTGGTCTTGCAGCCTTCTGGAGTTTCTGATGCAGACAGCCTTGACAACAAAGGGGTCTTGGAGGCTTGTGGGTTTTTCGTCACGTGTAGGCCAGGTCAGACACGTTACTCCCACGCCTTAGTGTCAGATGAAAAATGCACGCTGCTGTATGATGCAGAGGACTGTTGGGTTGCCCAGTATCAACAGAAGTCTTGCAGACCCTGGTTGCTTGTTCAAAATCAAAATGATAAGCTAAAGTTAAGAGCGATTAGCCTCTGTTTAAGAGGCCTGAACTTTTAAATATTCAACAACAGGCCTTGGTTTTAGCTCTGGATTCTGTCACGGTGCAGGCTTATATTTTGACTTCTTTTAAATAATAAGATTTTGTTCATCTTAAGAAAACTTTCTTTCCTTCCTTCCTGTTGAATTTATATTTAGATGGGGAACTGCCTGACGGTAAACCAGATGTTGACATGGAAAGTAGTCAAAAAGAGTCTTTTAGAATAGTGTCTACTCAAACCAAAGGATTGAAATTAGAATTTTAACTGTATGGAGCTATTTTCCAGTGTATAAAACAGGCCCTGTTTAACTTAATGGGGTGTTTTTGAATAAAACAAATGAGCCATGTCAGAGGAGGCAGAAGGAAAATAAAAGGGGAGAGGAAAAAGCGATACTGTAAGTCTAGGATGTTATTGCCTCGTCTCTTCTGGTTGTTGTGGTTTTAAATCCTTTCTCACGGTGAAATCCTCTGAACTCTCACAACATGGCTGTGCCCTAGGACAGTCAGATTCTCCTCTGGTTCAGGCTGATGGCAGGAACTGAATATGCAGCAAACGGGTTTTCAGGTAGGCAGGGGAAGCTGCCCAGTGATCCGTGGTCTGTGCAGTTCAAGTAGGTGAAAACACATCTGGTGGTACAGCTTGACAGCTTGTGTTGTTTGGCCTGATCCTGTGCAGAGAGAATGCTTAACTTGTGTGTGCTCTGCTTGCTTTCCAGCTTTACAAGGAAGATGTTATTTTCTGCTGTGCTCGTGCTGTGTGCAGCCTCTTTCTTTCCTCATACTGCTTACAGAACCAGATTGTATTTTCTTCCTAAAATAGATAAAGCGAGAACAAAAGTGATTGAGGTCTGTGGAGTGAACAGTGGAATAAAAATAGTGAGGTGATAAAATAAAACTCTTTGTTCTGTTTTCCACCCCCATGCAGCATTTTGAAGTGACAGTCCAGCCCGATGAGGTTGCCCGTGCTGACACACGGCTTTCTTTAGCTGTAGCACTGAGAATGGGAATGCTGGCCACAACCACGGAAAATATCTATTTTTTTCTTCTTAGCTGTTGAGCTCTGACTGCAATTTAGGCAGCACATGCGTTAATGTAAAGGCACTGAGGCGAGGTGTGAGTCCTGATGTGAAAAAGTGGCTTGTTTTAGGTTGAAATAGATGGGATTGGTGAGGCCTTCTGTCACATTAAGCACCTGGTTTTGGGAATTAATTATTCTGCCTCCACAGAGGCACCAAGAACGGTAGGAAGCTTTAAGTGTCAGCTACTCACTGGAAAGAATAAGAAAAATAAGTAGAAGTAAAACCAGTGTTAGAATGTCAGCCTGCATTAATGGCAGAGGGCCCTGTAAAGGCTCGCTTGGTAGCAGAGAGCTGTACTGAAGGTCTTAGGCAGAAGCCAGCAGCTGTGAGTGGCAGTAGGAATCATTTACAGGGACATAATTGTCTTTTCCAATGACATGCTTAAACGGCCAAGTAGCTTCTGAGATGTGTATCTGACCTAGAGTGTGGGGATAAAAAGGCTTTTTTGTGTTAGGAAGCCTAAGAAATCACTGCGTTCCTAGATGAGCTGCAAGCCCACTTTTTTGTCGTCCTTCGTTTTGTGCAACGAAAGGGAGCTGGGAACAGGTCTGCTGTGATTTGGTCTTCTGTGAGCAGCCTGGTGAAGAATGTTGCGTTTGATTTTATGGATTATAGCAGTGCGGCTGGTAACAAAGGATCTTGGAGAGAGAGACACCACGTTTCTAAACTTCAGTACCAAGTCTTGATAGTGAGAAAACTGGCAGTGATAACAGCTAATGGAATCTGCATCACAGAAAATCAGATGGGAACAAGAGCGTATCTGTTTTTCAATCACACATCCAAATCTTCTGCAAACGATGAAGCAATACTCCAAAGCATGCCTGTGCTGTTTATCTTCCTTATGCCTTGATGAGAGCTGGTTTAAACTGCTGCCTTGACTCATTTAAACCTGAGGAAGTAATAGGCAAAATGAGTAGTAAGCTATGGCATGGCATAGAAGGGAAGCTATCTAATTTCTGAAAGACATTACTGTTACGTTTTTTTAATGCGTGATGAAGCTGTGCATAGGTGGTGAGGGACTGTTCTATGTCAGGAGCAAGACGTTAAGATGAAAGTTGGAGGAACAGTATAAAGGATGAGGGAAAGCAAACGTGAAGGGTGATGCAGAAGTATGGGAGAGAGAAGCATCTCAAATTTGAAGGGGTTCTCCAGCAGTCACTGTAGAATTCTAGAAACTGTCTAATTTCCCTCTGTTCCCCTGCCAAATGTTATCTCTGTTTCAGAGCGAAGATGTTATTAAATCTGAAAATGATGAGGCTGATGATATGCCAGAAGTTCAAGACACGGTGCAGTTTGTGCCAGGCAGTAAATTGCTTTGGAGAATAAATTGTAGACCACCAAACTCATCGCAGGTAACTGTTTCAATCAGTCTGTGTCTTCCCATTAGTAGTGACTCATCCCAGGGAACATGAGCAACGTTCAAAGGAAACCCTGTAGAAGTGTCTGTCTGTAGCACGCCTATTGACACATCCTGGCAGTTCTTGCTGCAGCAGCAAAATTAAACTACGAAAAGCTGTCTGCTACGTCCCTGTGCTGAAAGCATCACTCCTGTGTCAAAGGAGACAGAATGCATCTGCCTGCAGCTGCTTCAGGGTGGAGGTTGGGGTCATTTCTTAGCCTGTCTGAGCTGTCAGGATCTTTGCACCCAGAGTGGCTGAAGTATGGATGCGTGTTCCCTTCTGCTGACCCTGCCGTTGGGAGACAGGCTTACAAAATGTGCAGTAACTGTGCATCTGGCTATTAACTTAATTAGTTTCAAGTAGACTTTTTGGAAATTGCACAAACAGGTGCATATAGACATATAGACTTCGCTATTGTCTTGAAAAAGACCAGAATATTGTCCTCTGAAAGGAATGAAAGAAAAGGTGTCTGCTGTCCTGAGAAAAAATACATGCTTTTTTAGTTTTAGGTGTGGAATTTATTTATTTTTTTAAATCACTCTAAACGTCAAGAGGAAAATGTATCTTGATCTTCTGCAGCAAAGACTGCATAAGAAATGAAAGGTGTGATTTCCCTTCCCTTCTGCCCTTCCTTGTTGCTCCTTCCCCTCTCTCACTTAAAAAATAAAAATAAAGGCCATTTGGTGTGCACCTAAACTCTCTTTCAGGGTAGCCAGTGGGAAAAGGTTTGACTCAGTAATTTCTCTTGAAAGCTTTGTTGTGTCCATTCAGTACAGGAAATGTAGTGCTGCTTTGCCAAAATAACCTGTATTTCATTTGCTTTTAAGATGTACAATTTCACCAGTTTTGCCGTGAGTCTCAATGAACTGGAGAAGGGCATGGAAGCCATATTAGCTCCCACCGACTGCCGGCTACGTCCAGATATCAGAAATATGGAAAACGGAAACATGGGTACGTGTTTGCTGGAGGAAATACTTAAACATTACTAAAATCTGGGGAGGGGGATGACCGAAGGGATATAGGAACGCTGTCTTCAGCTTCTCATTCCCAGAGCAGCCTGAACTTTTTTTGATTCCGTGCTAATGATCATGCATTTGAACAACGTGCAGTGTCTGTTTTCTCTCCGAAATGCCTGGGAGAGCACGTGTGTGTCCAGGAGGGATCCCGAGACTGCTGTCCTAGGTTACAGTGTGTTTGCATGTTTGTTTACTCGGGGAAAGCTGCCAGACCTGCTGTCTTGCTCTCACGATTGTCGGGAAGAGCACACGATGCAATAGTGGAAAAAGCACCGTTACGCGCATTGTAGATTAAATTCTTCCCTGGTGTCTGGGTGCAGTATTTCTGAAAGATAAAAGGCCGTAATTTCAGTTTGTACTCTGCAGTCACAACTTCTCTGAAATGACAGTTTTAGATGTGCTACCTGCAGCTGTCATTGTGGAGTGAGATTGTGTACAGCGAATGGCTTCTCTTGTTTAAATGAGCTGTATTTTACTTCTCTGCAGTCTTTTCCATTTTTTTTTGTTTCAATTTTACTAAATAACCTATTCCTATTGAAATGTTTGCTAGATGTGGCTAGCAAAGAAAAAGAGAGACTAGAAGAGAAACAAAGAGCTGCTCGCAAGGAGCGTGCAAAAGACGAAGTGGAGTGGCAGACACGGTAAGGAGGAGGGAGCTGGGCATTTACTGCTTGGAATGGTGTGGTTTTGTTGCCTGAAATGTTTTTATTCAAGACAACGTGTGTTTGATTTCTTTCATGACAGCACAATTTGTAGTGTCACTTAAAGCATTTGCTGGGTCAACATTTAAATAATGTAGCTGGAAGGCAAAATTGCTGATAATTTTGTCCTAGGGAAATTATTTTATAATAAATGCTGCAACCTGTCATAAGTAACTGGTGAGGGTGGTTGTTTTTTTTGGTTGTTGCTTTTGTTGTTGTTGTTCTAAAGCCTACAGAGGTCATCTTTTTTCGTTAGAATTAATAAAAAGTTAAGTCTTATCTCTCCTTTAACCAATTTCTTTTGGAAGCTGAGTAACACGTGGCCCTCTAGGACCTTTTACTTTGAAACTCTTTGGACTTCTTGGCTTGGTTACTTCAGAAATTGCTTTTTTTGTTGCATATCTAAGTGACTTCTCAGTCATAGAGTGCATCGCATGATTTGGCTCCTGTTCCTGCTGGCTGTTTCTCTTAGAAGCCAGTGCTGTCCAGTAGGCTGTACGCTCAAGGCCAGCTGCTGCAGGTGTCTCCTTCAAAGGCAGGAACTCTGGGTTGCTCCCATGATCTCACGGAATTCAGCATTCTGTTCCCAAAGCCTGGGGAACAGCTACAGACTAATTCCAGTTAATACCTTTGAAAATCTGTCTGAAAATGTAGGAAGTTTAATGGCTTATTCTTCATGTTTGGAATACTTACAGAGGTAGTTTTTTTTCCCAGTAAGAAATACCAGTGTCTTTTAACAACGTTCTTGTGAAAGAAACAAAGTCGTGTTTTGTTGGTTGGTTGTTTTTCCGCTCTTCTAACAGTTTGCCTTCTTTTCATTATTTTTTTCACAGATGGTTTCATCAAGGCACTAACCCATACACTGGGACTTCAGATTGGCTGTACTCAGGTGGCTATTTTGATAGAAATTTCTCAGACTGTCCAGACATATACTGAAATTACGGAACCAATTGCTCATCTCATCTGGACATCACTAGATTTCATTCTAAGCCAGTTACTCTGGTTTTGTTAATAGCAAAAACCAGCTTTTCTAAGTAAATTTTAACAAAACATCTGTCAGTCAACAATCAAGGATTTAATTATCACTAATGTTGGATTGCCAAATATTTAAATACTGTTGCTTTCTTCCCCTAAAACTGCACCTGAAATCGTGTTTTCACTAATTTTTAAAGGGACCTTTGGTTCTTCATTTTTTTCCCTCCTCATTTTTGTCAGGAAGGTATGCTGTATCTGGTAGAGCTCATAACATCCTTGAAAACTGTGTAACTTTAATAAAATAGAGATAATATCCTCTTTACTTAGTACAATAGTGAAGAATCTGAAGTCTTCTGAACTTGGAGCAGGGATGAAAAGTTAACATGGTACCAACGTGATAAAATCTAGTACTGTTCCCGTGAAGAGATGCATGTGAAACTTTCATACGGTATGTAGCACTATATGGGGATTGGAGCTCCTGGCCCCTCTCTCTCAATATGATTTAATAATTCAAAGACTTGGAGAAACAACTTTAGCTTCTCAAACTGTAGTTGTCTGTTACAGAGTCTTCACAATTTTTGGACACTGTGAGCATTAAACTGTATACCTGTGATAAAATTACATAAAAATATATGTTAAGAGAAGAGAAAGGTGCATTAAAAATGGTGTGCTTTTTCTGAAGTCAGATGCTGTTCTTAAAATAAGAGAAGCTTCAGAAGCAATTGTAGGAATGTAGAGGTGGTTACAATGTAAAATATATTGCTTGCTACCACTTGGAGGCTTAGATCTTCCGCACTACTTTTGGCAGCTTTGGCACTGTGTACGCTTCTAGACTAAACTTTTATTTGGAAGCACTTGGTATATATATCCACACAGGTTCATATTTCCAGGATGTTTTTGTTTGCATGTTTTTCTTTATTAGGTCATGTCTGTTTTGTATGTTGTGAAAAAGCAGAAATCAATTTAAAGCTGTGGCATAGTTACACCTTTTACATGTTTTCTGTGAGCACGTGATGTCATAATAGTGGGATTTTTTTGTTCCATATCGAAACATCGAAGCCACACAATATTGGATATAACTGAGCTACAGATCAATTACTGAACTGATGCATTCATTTTCTTTCAAAGTGGTTCACTTCTTGGGGGGGATGAGAGGGGGAAAGGAGGCTTGAAAAATTAGGTCCAGTAATTAAAACTAATCCTATGGTTGCTTGTTCTTTTATGAAAGCTTTTAATCGAGTAACTAGGCAAAAATGGAAAGTGGCCGCACTACTGTTAGGTTTACAGTAAAATTCAGTAATTGCTGGTGTTAAGCATCAGCACCTTGAGGAATTTGTGGAAGAATCAATCCAACTGATGCCTAACCACATTTGTGGTTTCATCCAAAGAGTAGATTGTCCTTCTATCCCAGCTACAGGATTAGAAAGCAAAAGGAAATGAACATACAGAGAAACGCTTTTGTCTCAATGTATGCATCTAATGATTGGATTAACCTTAAATTTGGGGGATTTCATTGTCTTCCTCGGTGGAAAAATGGGAGAAATTGTAAAATTCCCCAAAATTGTAAGATTCCCAAAAAGGGCCGAATCTGAATGTGCTCATGGCAACTTCATTCTGTTGCCAGAAATTGTGCTTTGAGCTGATTGCAAGTTTTTCAAACACACGAGCTAGACATGGTAATAAGGCTCAGACAGTAAGTTTGTATTTGCTCCTAATAAATGCATAGACACTTTTTAAAAGACCTCACTGATCTGTATGGGACAGCATAAAAACACTTTTATCCTTTTTATAAAAAATGGATTTTAATGACTGTTCCAAGCACTGTAATCCTCCTTGCAGACGCTCTGCAAGCTGACTGGGGAACCATTTATATTAGATAAGGATTGAAAAGATACACAGTTTAAGCCAGTTTAACATCTTCTGGGAGTTTAAAAGTTGCTTGAACTAAATAATATATTTAAAGGTTGAGTCATGTTTCTAAAACAATACATAGAATTACCGGAATGGAAAGAAGTAGAGTAATTGCTAAAGAAATACTCTGTTTTTAAGAAGGAATATACAGGTTAGCATCTCTCTCCTCTAGGTTATAATTCTAATTCAAAGACCTAAACCCTTTTCATTATGCAAAACCAGAGACAATTGTAACAACAGGTTTAATCAAAACTTCAGGATAGAATTTTCATGGAATTTAAAAGTGAACTGTAAAGTTTTCTAAAATAAGAACACTTCTTTAGTTATGTCTTTACCCCTTTCTCCCCTTCCCTTAGTGTAATGTTCTTGGTGAAATTTCAGATTGGTTCCAAGTCTGTTCTTTTAATTTATTGTTCTTCATTGAAAACATTAACAAAATATTTTCTCATTGCTGCCAAAAAATTTATGCCTGGCTAGCCATGGGATGCCTAAACCACATTGTGATTGCTCTGAAAGTGAAAAAGTTTTTTATTTTAAATGCAGATCTCGCCTCAGTAGTTTACATGTCAAAACTTTAATAACTTTGCACCTTTTAAAAGAATGTCACTTTTATAACTTGATTAAACACTGTATATAAGATAAATGTGTTAGTATATGTTAATACAACTATGTAGAGAAACCATCTAGAAAGAGATTATAATAAATACTTAATTCCCTTTGGGCCTCTAGGTGGTGAGAGAGAGGTTTTTGTGAAGCGAGACTTGTGTTCTAGGGCAAGAAAACTGTTGGATTTCGCTCTGGCTTTGCTTCTCTGCCACAGCCAGGTCCCTTTTTGTTATCACGGTGATGCTATCAGACAAAAGGCCATTTAAATTGAAGCTTGGGAGTCCTGCAGGGGACCCGTGAGGTGAGGGGCGAGAGCAGCCCTTGTTGTGCGGGGCGATTTGTGCCCAGGGCTGAGGCTTTTGCTGAGTTGTGGCAGGAGCACAAAATTAACTTTGGTGGTTGCTGTGTGGATTTTGACTTGTGTCTTTGAGGCAATGTCCTATTGCAGGGTGGGTGCAGCTGCTTTGAAACATCAGCCTCTTATGGAATTGTTGGTACCCAAATTAATGCAGAGGGGAAGTATATCCCCCAGAATAACCAGGAAAAGAACTAAATGGCAGTATTTACTGCTGTTTAGTAACAGAAACCTATTTCTCATCGATTTGAAACCTCCTGTTGGAAGAAAAAAGCTCTCCCCCGATTGCTCAGGTAACTGCCTCCCAGAGGTGTTACCACAGGCCTCAGCTTGGCCACGGAGCTGCCTGGCCCCGTGCACCCCACAGCCGCTCCCTGAGTGGGCTTTATTTTTAATAAAGTGAATTTTATTGACTTTTATTGACCAGCTGTCGGCACCCATCTCTGTCACACACATCTCATTCCAGACACCTCCGCCCAGGGCCCTGCGGCCGCGCGGCCCCTCACGGGGCGGGGGGGGCGGGGGGGGGAAGGGTGACGGCCGCCATCTTCCCGCCGTGATGACACAGCAGGCGGGGGAGGGGCGGGCTGCCGGTTGAGTGACAGCCGCGCCGCCCAATGGCGAGGGGCCGAGGAAAGGCCCCGCCCCGCCCGGCTGTGGGCGGGCTTCCGGCGCGCGGGGCAGGAAGCGGCAGCGGCGCGGGGCCTGCGGGCGGCGGCGGCGGCAGGTACCGGGCGGGGGGGGAGGGGAGCGGGGCCGGGCCCTGAGGGGCTCTGAGGCGCCTCCGGGCCCTGAGGGGCGGCCGCGGGGCTCGGCGGGGCCTGGGCTGCCTCGTCCCGGTTCCTTGAGCGCTTCCCCCCCTCCCCCGTGCCCGCAGGATGTCCTCGGGCGCGCTGTTCCCCAGCCTGGTGCCGGGCTCCCGGGGCTCGTCCAGCAAATACCTGGTGGAGTTCCGAGCCGGGAAGATGGCGCTGAAGGGCAGCACCGTGACGCCGGACAAGAGGAAAGGGTTGGTGTACATCCAGCAGACCGACGATTCCCTCATCCACTTCTGCTGGAAGGACCGCGCCTCGGGCACCGTGGAGGACGTGAGTGCGGGCCCGGGGCGCTGAGGGGCGGCCGCGGCCTGGCCTCGAATCACGGAGCTCCCCTGAGGGGACCCAGGCCCAGAGGGGTCCCCCGGGGCCTGGCGGACCCGCACGGCCAAACCCGCGTCGGGACGGACGGGAGGAGGCCGGGGAGGAGGGCTGAGGGCAGGGGGAGGCTGGAAGGAACATCTAAGCCGCCTGTCCCTCCTTCCCTCCCTCCCGCCGCCTCTTCCAGGATTTGATCATTTTCCCTGACGACTGTGAGTTCAAGAGGGTGCCGCAGTGCACTACCGGCCGCGTGTACGTATTGAAGTTCAAGGCGGGATCCAAGCGGCTCTTCTTCTGGATGCAGGTTTGTGGGAAGTAAACGGTAAGGGTCTGGGGGACAAACCGCTGCCAGCTTGCCTCATACCAAGAGTGGCTCCCTTGCAGGAACCAAAGACCGACAAGGACGAAGAGCACTGCCGCAAAGTGAACGAGTATCTCAACAATCCCCCAATGCCCGGTGCTTTGGGTGGAAACGCGAGCGGAGGCCACGAGCTCTCGGCGTTAGGAGGTACAGTCTGTTCCGTGCCCTTCCGCGCGAGGCCCTTGGTTAGAATTAGCACTCGTAGCTCCTTAGGGAGACGTTCCTGCTGGCGTTGGAGGGTGAGTTGGGGACAGCGTTAATGCCAGAAGTGTAAACGTGCTTTTAGCAAAATAAACTGCGCTGTTGTAATAGGTGCAGGCTGAAAGTTAAGACTGCCAGAAGAAGGAGCTTGATTGCAGTGATTCTCTGGAGTCTTACCTTTTAAGAAGCCGAGTTGCATTTATCTTTTATGAGCATCGTGAATCGGTAAACACTTGAAACTGTTTTTTCCATACAGAATGTGATGCCAATTAATCTCCTGCTGTTTGAGCCGGAGTGCTGTGAAAAAAACCTCTGTGAATATGTTGTGTTTCAGAATGTTTTTGTTTTTAGGTGAGGGTGGCTTGCAAAGCCTTCTTGGAAACATGAGCCATAACCAGCTCATGCAGCTGATCGGACCAACGGGCTTAGGAGGACTTGGTAAAATGCTTTAATATCTTTATGCCAAAATGGTATTTTCTCCTGCCAGGTTAAATCTTACCTGACGATAATCTCAAGTAGTGCTATTGATTTGAATAGCGCTTCTTTCACGTGAGAAAGCAGCAAGGCCCTGCCTCAAACGTGAGCCGTGGGGCAAAAAAAAAAGGCAGGAGGAAGTGAGGGGTACCAAATCTAGATGGCACTCATCTTAGGGTGCCATCTGCAAGGAGCATAGGCTCTGCTCCTTGCTCTGCTGAATCTTCTGCCTTTTTTTGTTGTTGTTCTTGTTTTTAAACCCCTTCCTCTTCCTCCTAAATATTCACTGGAGCAGGAACTGAAAACGAGGGGCTCCCGGGTGAGCGCCCCAGCTGTCCAGCTGTGGGCTCTTGCTCGTATCGTCTCTGATCCAGTGAATATTTGTGTGCAAAGCGGAGTTCAAGAGGAAGGTTGGAGCATACCCGCCCCGCAGCAAGCTGTAGTCGGCAGAGGAAGGCTCAGCTTAGGGCTTTCTCTTCTGGGGAGAGCTGGAACCACTGCTCTGCTTTTTCTAAAGGGAGTGAGAGGGGAGCTGGAGTCACCGCAGCGGTCTGTTCGTAACGCTGCCTGTGCTCCAAGGCCAGCAGAGCAGTTACTGAGAAATCAGACCCCAGAAGGCAAAGGAATACGCAGCAGGTGGCAATGACTGAGGTTCTGTGCTGAAGCTCCAAAGTCCCTTTTTGTGGATCTAGCAGCAGTGTAATTAATGAAAGCTTCAGATACAGGTCTGGCGCTGGGGGGATGTTCAGATGCAAATCTAACGTTAGCGCTGAAAGATTCGGACTTCCTAGGATGTGTTTGGGAAAGACCTTCTTGCTTCCTTCTTGAAGCTTCACATGACTCCTGAAACTTCCTTCCTCTTACTCTCACCACGTTTTTTCAGCAGCTCTTCTTTCTTTGCCTTTACATCTAGCCCTAAGACAGCTTAACGCGTAACTCCGAACCATCTGCTTGCCTCGGCAAACGGTGGTTGTGGTGAGTCCGTGCGGATCTCCTCCCTGGGTAGCATCTGGTTCTCTGACATCTGGTTTGCATCTCTCGGGACTTCTCTTGCAGCTCCTGGGTGAACTTTTCTGAGCAAGGCCAAGCGGAGCAGAGTAGCACGTGGCGGCCTGCTTAGCTTTTTTCACCCTGGTGTTCCTGCGGCACCGGGAGCTGGCTGGTGCTTGCTCAGAGCGCTGCTGTTCTGCCCTCGCTGCCTGCAGATAGGTCCCAGGAGCTGGACGGTGAATGCAGAGTAGAAAAGTGTCTCAGCAGCCGTGGTGCGAGAAGGCACCGAATGGGAAGCACGCGGTGAACGGAGCGTTTGGTGGTTGTGGCTCAGAGGAATTGTAGGGGACAGTCGGTCACTGACAGCTCCCGGGAGCTGAGCCTCTCCCCAGCTCTCCAGCTGGTGTTCGTGGTGCTGCAGGAGTTCCGTGGTGGCTGGACACTGGGTGAAGGAGGCTCTGGGCTGACTTCTTGGTGTGATGGCTGAAGGTCTGGGGTTGGTTTCCTGCCGCGTTTCTTGATCGCTGTCCCGGGAGCGCTTCAGTCCTGTGCGGGGTTGTTCTTCCTTGGCTCTGCCTGGGGGGTGTTTAAGAACTCTGCTGCTGCATCTCTGTGTTAGGTGTGAAGCTGCAAAAACTGCAGGAGTGGGGGGAGACAGCGGCGGTGCCTCGGAGCTGCCCCTGCAGTCTTCTGCGGAGGGCCTTGGCTTTAAAGCGTAGGGACCAGTTGGGTTTTTGGAAACACAGATACAGGGAGAGAGAGCTCTGGTATAACGATCACGTGTGAACGGCACGAACCAAAGTCATTTCATCCTTGTGTACATCCAGAAATCGAGTACTTCCTAAAACGCGCCAGTAAGGCAGGTTTCTAGCGGGGATGCAAGCTCAGAAACCGAGAGCTGTTTATTTACGGAGCGGTGGGAGGGGGTCGGGCCGGGCTCTTTCACCCCCTCCTTTATTTTAGCCATAAAGCCTTTCAGGTACAAGAGTGACCTCTCTGGACCAGAGAGGTGCAGGAAACCTGACAAAACAAATTTCTAAACCTGTTCTTCTCTTGTGTTTGCGGAAGGTGGGCTGGGTGCGCTGACAGGTCCTGGGCTGGCCAGTCTGCTCGGAAGTGGGGGACCCCCGACCAGCAGCTCCTCATCCAGGTAGGGCGCCCGTTTGGTCGCAGTCTGTAACATGTTCCTAATGTAAATCTGCCGCTTACGTGGGAGGAATCGTGGCCAACTGAATGGAAACATAACGGGAACTAAGGCTGCTTATTGCTTCACTAAAACGAGGATATTGATTTGCATTGTTTTTTGAAAAGAAGCTTTTAGAAAAGCAGAGGCAGAACTGTTTTTGCAGGGAATTAACTCCACGCTAATTGTCTTTCCAGCTCTCGCAGCCAGTCAGCTGCTGTGACTCCATCTTCCACGACTTCTTCTACGCGTGTAACGCCTGCCCCGTCCGTTCCTGCGGCTGCCTCCGTGACCAGCCCGAGCCCCGTCCCGAGCTCGGGTAACGGAACCAGCTCGGCCACGAGCCCGACGCAGCCCATCCAGCTGAGCGACCTTCAGAACATTTTAGCTACCATGAACGTGCCGTCCGGAGCAGGAGGGCAGCAAGGTAACGGTGTTGTGGCCGGGCAGCTCTGGGATCCAGCAGTCCTTTGGAGCTGTTTCACTGTCCTGTCCCGTTCCAAATGGGTTGGAAAGGTCTGAAATGTTTGTATATCTATTTATTTTGAGTGCCGATCTTCGTGGCTGCTTCAGGAATCTTATCCTCACTCCAGAGCTGAGGGAGGGAGGGAGGGAGGGAGGATGCCAGCAGTGTGCTAAATGCGTTTCAGCACTTGACTGGAACATTTTGTTTACATGACAAGATGTGGGCTCTGTCCGTAGTCTAACAGCCAGCCGTTTATTTTCTTCCTAGTTGACCTGGCAACTGTTCTGACTCCCGAGATAATGGCTCCCATTCTGGCCAACGCTGAAGTTCAGGAGCGGCTGATGCCTTACCTTCCCTCAGGGGAATCCCTGCCGCAGACTGCAGAAGAGATCCAGAACACGCTGACATCTCCGCAGTTCCAGCAGGTAGCTGCCTGGCGGTCAGAGCACCGGTTCTGCCCTCCTCCCGTGCGTGTCACGACTCATCTTGCTCGGCTTTTTTAGGTCCCTGCCACTGCTCAGAGCAGGAATTTGATCTGTAGAGGTGGAAGGGAGGAGGGACACGATTTAGTGTAGCGCTGGTTCATCCTGCCTGTGGCTACCCAAGGGCAGATCACAAAGGGTTTTTGTTTTTGTTTTTTACTTTTGGATTTGGGTTTACCTTTGCCATTGTTATAAATGCTCTCTGGCAAATGACAGCAGAGTAGCAGCAAATTCGTTGTTGCCTGTCAGACTGGGTTGTAAGCAGTCCCTTTACAGTTCAGTCATTGAAACAGAAGGGAAGAGATGCTGATGTTGATAGCACTAATGCTCTTTTCCCTCCTGCAACACCGGTATTTAATTCCAGCACTGTCCGTTTGGACGTACTGCTCAGATGAAACCTGGTGATTACAGCCCAACCTGAATTTAGTGACTGAAATTTGTCAGTGTGCAAAATTCCATGGGCTAAAGAACGTCTTCAGCTTAAACTGTGGCAAGTCTTGTGCAGCCAGGACTTGAGACGTGAGGGCTGCTGTTGATCTGAACTGATGACAGCACACCCTGCACCTAAGCGGGGCGTCCCCGTGCTGGGAGGTGCCGTCACCGTGATTGTTTCCTGCTCGGTCCAGTGCGGCTTGGTAATTTGTGCTTACTGACACGTTGTCGTTCAAGAACGAACACTGCTCCTCCTTACAAAATACTCACAGGGCCTGTGGCGTGGAGGCTTTTCCAAGCCTGGCCCCCGTGCAGTAGGTTGTGGGGTTGGGTTTTTTTGGTTTATTTGTTGTAAAAAGGGTGGAGGCTGCTCCCAGGTGGGCCGTGTGGGCAGTGTCTGTAACCGGGTGGGACCGGCCAGGGACTGCTGGCCTCAGTTATTGCACATGGTGACGGAGAAACGTGATGCGAGCTTGGTTTTGATGCTCTTGACTCCTGTTGACAGGCGTTGAGCATGTTCAGTGCTGCCTTAGCTTCAGGACAGCTCGGCCCACTAATGAGTCAGTTCGGCTTACCCGCAGAGGCAGTAGATGCAGCAAATAAAGGAGGTACGTACCCATGCTGTGGGGAACGGGATGAAGTGGTTGGGTTTGGTTCTTTGTGTGTGTGTGTGTGGTTTTCTTGTTTTTGTTTGTTTGCACTGCACATACGTAGCCCTTGACTGCAGCAGGTAATGATGCTGAGTAACTGTCAGAAGCTGCCTCTTACACTGCTGGTTTGGAAATCAGAAAGCGAGTGGCTCGGGTGCTGTGCAGCAAAGTGCTGTCAGGCTTGGAGTTAGAGGATTCAGGGCTCTGCAGAGGGATGTGCCGAGCAGCCTTTGGGTATTATTGAAAGGGCTACAGCTGACTGGAGATGTCAGGCAGCTTGTTTAGCAATACTTCTCTTTTTTTTTGTGAGAGTCATTAATGAGTCAGCTGCAATAAGTTCAGAGCTAGAGCCTTTAGTCCTGGGAATGGGGGAAGTGCCGCTTTTCCTTGAGGAATGTTTAGAATCTATTCCATGATGGAAGTAATGCAGTGCTTAGGCTGCCTGTGCACAACCTGAAATTGCATAAATCCAAAAGTGCGTTATGTGGCAAATGAGTGCTGACGTTTCCTTCTCTGCTAAGAGGCTCTCACCATTAAGTAAGGGTTTGCTTGCCAACTAATGACACTTAACCTCATGCAGACAGTGAATTCTGTCCCAGAAAACGCGAGATTAAGTAATTGATGTCTTTAACTCCTAGATGTAGAAGCGTTTGCCAAAGCAATGCAGAACAGTGTGAAGTCAGACCAAAAGGAAGGAGACGCTAAGGACAAGAAAGATGAAGAGGAAGATATGAGTTTAGATTAAGTTATTTGCTCTTCCTTACAGATATCCTAGATACTAACTTAAGCAACTGCAGTAGGATTACTAACTTCATATTATGCTTATATAAATCTACAAATAAAGGAATTTTCTTTATCTGCCATACTGTTTTTGTTTTCTCAGTACGTGCTCAAGTACTGCTTGTGCTAAATACAAATAGGGCATCCGTGATGTGCTGCTCCCTGAGGTGGGGATTAGTCCTCTTCTCTTCCATCAGTCTCGTTCTTTCTCTTCACCAGAAAATTGAGAGATTAACATAAAACTTTATTTGACTCCAAAGTATGTACCAGTGATTTACAAAGACCATCTTTAATACTACAACTTAAAAACAGGTCATAATTACATTTAGGATGGACATGTTAAAAACCCACTTTACAATATTTACCCCTCATAAAAAACAATATGATATAAGTTATAAGTCCATTTCGGAAGCAAGATTTTGTCCCCAGGTGGCTAGATATATACACACACACAAATATATAAATGACGTGTAAGTGCACAAGTGAACTAGGTGTCTTGGGAGAAGAGGTGTGTTGTTCAAGTGAAGCCTGCACTGTAACAGGAGTGAGTTAGGCTGACTGGGAGAAGGCAACTGGTGGCGGGAGAGGTGATGGCAAAGTGACATTGCAACGCCAGACGGAGGTAACCTTTCTTTAGTACTTCCCTTTCAAGCAACAGGTTCTTGCTTCGTACAGCAGGACTTCGGTCGGTGTTAGCAAAGAGCTGAATGTAACTGCAAAGAGCTCGGTGGTGGTGGTGAGGGCCTGCTTTCCCTCAGCAGTTCTTCCAGCCTATTTTGTTCTTTTTTTTTACAATTTATTCTTATAAATTAATCTGATAGGCAGATGCTAATTCTGAGAGCAGAATTTTGTCCAAGGTCCCCCTTGCAGAGCTCGTTATTTGCGCAGCGGCAGCAGGTGAACCGAGACTGACCTTGGGGGCAGGGTTAACTGCGGCCTTGCTTACAAAAACACAGAAGTGACGGAATTAATCCAGTTTGTCCTAATTGCATTATAAAACAGAAACTGCCTCCAGCAGAAGACAGCCTGTGACTGTTACCAACTGCCTCAAGTGTTCAGTGACCTAAACCTATGTGCGTTGTGGGGGTGGGGTGAAGGGAACAGGGTTCGGGACACGATGCACAGCTGCTGTGCTTCAGCCCACGTTCGGCAGGAGACAGCTGCTCTTAACACGAGAGCTGCGTGTCAGCACGAGTCCTGTTGCAGATGCTTGACCACTGGGGAAGGAGTCGGACCCGTCTCCGCATCCTGCTCCAACTTTTTGGTTATATTTGTGAAAGATGCCCCTAAAGTGCCCCCTTCTCTCCACCTTCCTCCCCTGCCCTCCTTCCCCGTGGATTCGTGGCCCCTCCGTGGTTTTGGCCCCGGACTGGTGCCTGTGGGCTTGCACTGCAGTCGCTGCAGGTCAGGTACGTTTGGCCACGGCTAATCGCAACGAGGAGGTGACGGCGGGGGCGCAGGGAGCGGTGCGGTGTCTGTTGGTCAGGCTGTACACTGAGGTGCACTTACTTACAGCACAGGGCAGCCCCCAAGGCCAACGGAGCCCCTGACGGTCCCAGTTTGCAGCAGGTTCACGGGGCTCTGGTTGATCCGCAGATTCCTTACACAGCCCACGTAATGAGGGAGGGGAGGTAACGATGGCACTGTGCTGGCCTGGGCTGTTTCTGCTGGAGGAACAAATAAAACCAAGCATTAGTGTGGCTAGTAACAGGGCAGGGGGTTAAGTACATTTTATTTGCAAGAGCAGTAGTATCGCTTTGGGGAATTTTGTTCTGGAGTGCATCTTTCCCCCCTCACCTGGCTGCCCTCCCAAGTAGAAGGTCGCCTTTGTGCTGGGTGCAGGAGGCTGGCTGGGCCCCATTGTGTATTTTCGTTCCGTGTCCACATCGAGCTGGATTGCATTTTTCCATTTGGTAACTTGGAAAGAAATCAGAGACAGTCAGTGCTGCTTCCTCACCTGGAGAACACGTCCACCACCACCCCCTTTTGCTGGAGCACAGCAAAACCAGGCTGGGCAGAGGCCCTGGCGTGGTGCTTGAGAAATGCCCGGGGTCAGGAGAGCCTCCCCCAAACCTGCCTTGTGGCACCGCAGCCGTCCATAAAGCGGGGCGTTTTCCTGCAGAACAGAGCTGCCCTCTCCCAGCAGGGGCTGTGCCTCCACCCCAGAAAGGCCCCGATGCAAGACCTCAGCACTCACCTGATGGCAAATGCATTAAAGGCTGAGCCCAGACAGGGGCGGCTCCTGCTCAGTCACCTGGCCCAGCTGCAGGCTCTGAACCTGTCGGACTGACGTGCTCCGAACTGAGCCTTTTAGCCCCGAGCCTTTCACCCCCAGCGGGATGGAGCCGAGCCTGGGCCTGGCAGTGTCACGGGGCAGCCCTGGCCTTGCTGGTGGCTCTGTGACCTGGTTAACGCCCCGTCCCTCGGGCTCACCAGGTCTGACAGCACTAACAAGACTGGGCAAGGGCTCTAATTAGGAAATCACTTAATGGCAGCTACAGTCTCCTGGATTAACTACATACAGGTGGGAGCTGGGGTTTAAATACCCAAGGAGGGGACCCAGGCTCCACCTCATAGTTGTGAGCAGAGCAGCAGGAGGGGAGCAGCATGCCGGAGCCCAGTGCTGTCACCTCACCTGTGATGGTGTGCCACTGCCCGTCGCAGAGAGACGGGCACGTCACCGACGTGTGGAACTCGTCAGCCCCCGTGTTCGCTCTCACGGTGACCTAGCATGGGAGACAAAAACATCAGAGGTCACTGAACTGAGCGTGGTGGGCAGGAGATGCCTCTGAAAATCTGGGGGGAAGCCACCTTTCCCGTTACCTTTGTCTCCTCCATGTGCAGCAGGAGATGGTGGCTTCTTCCTGTGCCAATGTGGAAGATGAGCCCAGAGGCACTGCGGGGACGGACCTCCAGCGACACCTCCAAGTCCTGCTCAGTTGCCACTGCATCAGCTAAAAAGGAAATGTCACTGGTGAGAAGGGGACAAGGGATCTCCCAGAGGCACATCCCTCCCAGGGCCACGGGAACCAGCCCGGCCTGCTGTGGGGTACCTAGGCTGATGGACCCGCCATCTGCAGCGAAGAAGACCCCGCTCTCCAGAGCACCCTCGTAGCACGGCGTCACCCCAAAGGTGTGTGAGGGGGCACCCAGGGGCTTTCCATCCAGCTGTGGGTTCCTCAGGCAGCCATCAAAGCTGGAGGCTGATGTGTCCTGCAGAGAGAGGCCGTGAGAGTGAGTGCAGAGGGGCCAAACACGGCAGGCACGGGGCCATACCACGGGACCAAGAACTGGCAGAGGTGGCACGATGCCACGGGACCACCGAGCCCTTACCGGCACGTGAGCCTTGGATTTTCCAGCTGGGATCCCCCCCACGTACAAGGGGCTCCGGGCCACGAAGAGCTCCGTGGTGGCCATTGCAGCATCCTGGGCTCGCAGCCCGTCGATGACCAGCTGGGCTCGGTGCTGGTCTCTGCCGAAGAAGACCTGCAAGGACCAAAGGTCAGTGTCAGGGCTGGGGGCTTCCTGGGGTGGGAGGAACCCCAGAACCATGCCTGGGGCAGGTGGAGGCCAGCTCAGATGTTCAGTCAGCCCTGGCTACAGCTTGGCTGTCTGTTTTTCTGTCCCATCTGACGGTGGGAGTCCCATGTACAATTAGGAAGTGATGCCCAGAACGGGGTTGTGGCAGCAGGGGGGGGAGAGTGACACATTTCAGTGAGGTCATGCCAAAACCCAGCCCTCTGCTCACTGTGTGCCACCGCCGGTCCCAGTACTTGTCTTTGCTGCGGATGCGCAGTCGGCGTCTGCCAATGTCCACCACGAAGACGAAGCGCCCGTTGGAGACAAAGAGAGCCATGGAGGTGCCCCGCTTGCCCGCCACGTAGAAGAGCAGCCCGTTGGAGGAGTTCAGCCTCACCTCCAGGGAGAAGTGGGACCTGCAAGGACAGGGGGGGAGATGGGAGCACCCTGCTCACCCACAGCTGCAAGGAGCCAGCACTCTTTGAGAGATGGTTATTGGGGCTGAGTGCAAGTGGGGTGAGAACAGAGCGAGCCTCACCTCTGGCTGAAGGAGGCTGGGATCTCCTCAAACTCCCAGCGGCTGCTCGGGGCGCCCCCAAAGCGGAAGGTGCCCCCAGCTGCGTGGGGCAGCTGGCAGAGCCCCTCCTGGTTATGGCGGCGGTTCTTTGAGACCAGCTTGCCCGGTACCTACACGAGTTGCACCAAGGAATGCAGTGAGGGGAGCAGCCCTGCGAGTGCTGCAGGGCAGAGGTGCCCAGGAAGGGGCTGATGGTGATGTTTGGGGAGGATGGGGGAAGGACGTGGAGAGGTCTGACAGCAGCTGCTACCTTGGGTTTCCTTCTGTCCTTCTTCAGGGCAACTCTGAGCTGCTGTGGCTGCTCTCCCCAGGGACAGCTCATGGTGACGTTGATGTTCTCCACGTTCTGTTGCAGGTCCACCACCATCTGTGGCTCTGACCTCCTACAACGTAGGGAGAAAGAGTTTCTGTTACTGGGCCATCCGGGAGGCAGGGCAGGGCTGAATCCGTGCAAAGACGCTTACCTCTTGACAAAGACGTTCCCAATGCAGCCGGTGAGGTTGCTGAGGGCACCTGGCTCTGGCGAGCCCCCGAGCTGGAAGAGCACCCGTCCATCCTGCCGTCGCTGCCGCCGGCTGGGCCTGGCGCCTGCCGTGGTGTCCTGCAGCACGTCGTCCACGTACAGCCGCACCCTGGCAGGGAGGAGTGGTGAGGGCTGAGCACGTCCCCGTGGCGGCTGGCCCCTTGGGCCCCGCGCACCGCCAGGACACGTACCCACGGGTGTCACTGTAGAAGGCCACGTAGTGGGCCCGGCCATCTGCGTAGGCGTTTTCAGTGGTGATTTTGGTTTCCAGCAGGTTCAAGGCCAGCTGGCCCCTCTGGAGGGACACCTGGCACGTCCCCTCCTGCAGAAAGCACCGTGCCGTTACAGAAGGCACAAGGGCCCATGTCACCGCCACCCTCCAAGAGCTCAGGGTGGAGATTTCACTGTGGATTCACTCCCTGCCTCCACCAAAATCCCTCCCTTTCCCAAGGAGGAGCATTGCCACCCCCGGAGCAGGAGTTAAAACGTTTCTGCCCCACTGCCAGGGTAACTGGGGGGTCTGCAGGTGCCCACCTGGGTAGCGTGGTGGTAGAGCAGCCCCTCGTGCTGGCTCGTCTGGAAGCTGAAGCCACTGTAGAAGTCCCGCAGCCCTGGCACGTCCTTCAGGGCCAGGGTCAGGTAGCCATGGCCATGGACACTGACTGAGCGAGCCACCTGCAAGGGACGCCGAGGAACAAAGGTGAGAGCCAGGCCCAGCACTGCAGGCTGCTGGGAAGATGAGCAAGGCATCCAGGTTCTCTCTTGGTCTGCCTGGTGCTCTGGCTATCATGTGGAGCACCTTGCCCTGCCCCCCTGCACCGAGGGACCGTGGGTTTTATGCACCTTTCTGCATGGACAGGAGATGGGGCCTGTTCCAGGGGTCCCATGAGCCTTTCCCCAGCTGCCAGAATATCGTGCTTACCAGAAGGTCTGAGGTGCACCCGTAGCTCACGCCAACGGTGTTCATGCGCTTCAGGTCAACGTATTTGCCAAGAGCCTTCAAGCCCTTCATGCAGCCCCGGATGGGCCCACCCGTGGGGAAGAGTGCTTTCAAGCTGCAGGAGAAGCAGACAGCGTTACCGGACAGCCCTGGGGGGGTTCTGGTCCTGCAGGCCCTCAAACAGAGCACTTGGGACCACGATGGCCTCGCATGTCTCTAGTGCCTCATGCACAAGGCTGTTTCATAGCACCCAGCTTGGCCAAGGAGGGCTCATGACACCCATCTGCACCTCATCCCGCAAGCCCATGGTGATGGGCAGGATGAGGAACCTTCCCTGCAGAGTTCCAGCAGCCCTGGCTGTGGCTGGGGAAGGGCCAGGGCCACCCCCAACGACTACGGAGATGAGTATCTGGGCTGGACCCACCTTGGGGGCAGCAAAGCTGGGGGCACGCCGCCCAGGTAATAGGAGACAGCGTTCTCCAGGGAGTTCTCCTGCTCCACCATGAAGATGGTGAGGCGCTCCAGCCGCACCAGGATGCGCTTCTTGTTGTTCATTTTGAGCAGGAAGATCTGGATCTGCAGACAGAGGAGAAAAATGACCTGCCAGCCTGGGGCAATTGGATCCATCGCAGAGGACAGCACAAGGTGACCAGTTCACATCTTGAAGCAAAGAACACCCCAAAGGGAGGCACGGAGCCAGCAGGCTTCAAACCTTCTCCCAAAACCAGGGTTCAGGTGCCCCTCTTGCCCTCTGGATGAAGAGCCAGACCCCCACACGAGCCCTGCACCCACCGCTCTCCCTTACCGCTTTGTTCGTGGTGCTGCTGACGGTGAGGGAGGATGAGTTGCTGCTGGGTTTTGCCATCTCCAGGCCAGTGCTGAAGTCATAGTAAAGTACCAGCTTCCCGTCCCGGATGGCCAGACACAGGAACTGACCCTAGAGGAGGCAGGTTGGATGCTCAGCCCCGTGCCCTGGCGAACAGCCCAACCTGCCTCTCAGCACCGGCAGAATTAGGTCCCTGTGCCTCAACCCATCACCGCGGCAATGAGGAGGGATTCATGTGCAAGGAGCAGCCCTATGTGAGGGGTGGCACTGCGAGGTGAAAATGCTCCTCACAGCACTGACTGTACCAGTGAACCCTGGCCTAGCTCAAAAGTTCTTGGAGCTCAGGGGAGGCCCTCCAGCACCAGAGAAGTGACTGCCTTGGCTGTGAAGTCTGCGTCCAGCCCTCTTGTGGCTTTTAACAAAAGTGCAGAAATACTGCTCCAAGCAGCACTACCACCTCCAAAGCCCTCCTTTCCTGATTGCCCCAGCCCACTCGCAGAGGTGTGAAGGCTCCCTAGAGGAGCGGGCACCTGCCTGATTCTCCAGGAAGAAGAGGATGCCATTATAAGAGACAACGCGGATCTCCTGCTCAAAGCGCTTGGTTGTACCAAACTGGCTCTCAAACTTGATCTCTGCGTACCCGGTACCATCAAAATAGGAGCCGTCGGTCAGCCAGGGATCTCCTGTGGATTTGGACCTGGATCACACAAGAAGAGACACAAGGCATCACTCCAAAGCCAACTGCTGCGCTCTGGGGCAGCCAGGGGTCAGGGTAAGCCCCTGGGACAGGAGCTGCCCTGGCCTGGCTGTGGTGCCTTACCTCGCACAGGGCTTCTCAGCAGTGGTGTCCAACTGGAAGGTGTGCTGGAAGTTGTACAGGCTCACCACCTCCTCGTTCAGCGTGTCCAGCTCCAGGCACCCACGGTAGTTGGGATAACGCAGAGTGGGAGGGGGCTGGGAATAGAACCAGACAGGGCAAGTTTGATTCTGTTTTCCCCATCATATCAAGGGCTATCCCCCCAAGAAGCTCCAAAGATACTCTTGATACTTCCTACGAAACCGTGCCTCCCTCCCTGCTGCCCGTCTCACCGTGAAGCTGGAGGGGTAGCCGCCCATGTAGAAGACCACGTTGTGCGGGTCGAGGTTGAGCAGCCCCTGTTCCCCCTTGGCCACGCTGTCTCCCTTGGTCTCGTGCACCGTCTGCCTTTCCACAATCACGGACATTTGCCCATACTGAAGTATCCTACGGCAGGGAGGGATGGTCAAGGTAAGTGGAGATTCCCAAAGATGAGCCAACGTTGCCCTCCCTGAGCAAAGGGCCTCCCCGTGCAGCTCAGCTAAAAAGGGGTGCACCCCCCCACCAGGTGCATCGAAAGGAGTCAGCACTCCTGTTATCAGTGCTGCCACCAGGCTGCAGGGACTCTCCACGAGGAGCATCGTCACCTTTCCTTTTGTGAAGGCACCCCCAGACCTTCTGAGATGCGGTAAGATAATTTCCCTGCCATTTTTTTAAGTTGATCATTTACAAATGGTGTGGAATCCACAGCACCTCTGCAAGCCCGAGGCCTGCCTGGGTTTGGGCACAGTACCACTATGCACGTGCACTGAGGGATCAGGCTCCCAGTGAGGTCCCTCAGGATGTGTCCCATCAGTCTCCTACCGGTTAATGCTGATGGTGGCAAACTGCTCTCCGATCTCCTCGTCGACGGTCAGGGAAGCTGGCTCCTCGTTACCCAGTTTGTAGACCCACTGCACTTTGCGGTCCTTGAGCACAATACCCAGGTAGTCTCCAGTGGCCTGAATGCGGGGAGAGACAGGGCCACATGCTGGCAATCAGGATGCACAGGAGTGCACCAAGCGATGCTCTCCCTGATGCAGTGGAGCTGGGGGAACAGCAGGGCATGTGGAGAAAAGCTCCTGGTTCCCCAGGTGCTGAGGGCTGCACCGAGGGCATGATGTTCAGGCAGGATCCCCCACTGACACTGCTACCAGCCTGGGCTCCCGCTGCCCCCCTCCTGCCCATGCAGTCCCATCTCACCTCCCGGCTGCCCAGGTACAACACGAACCGCCCCTCTTCTGCCCCATCCTGCCGTCGCTGCCGGCTCCTGGGCTCAGGATTTTGGATGTAGAATTTGAGGGATGTGTAGGCTGCCAAATCCTGCAGGTTGCTGGGCATCCGGACCTGCACGCCTGAGCTGCCATTGAACTTCATGGGTACTTTCACCTGGAGGGAAAGAAATCCAAGACCAAAGGGCTGAAACCACTGCTGCTACCTCTTGTCCACAACCACTCTGCCAAGTCCACTTTCTGGAGTCTTCCCTCGAGAAAGCAACCACGCCTGGTAGCTCCAGAGCTCTTCTAGCTCCCTCTCCCATTTACACACCACCCTCAGGTAAGCCCTCGTTCACCCCAAGCCCCTCGCCCCCTGTGCACAGCCCTCACCCTCGCACAAGCCCACCTTGCTGGCGGCGTTCCTCGCCTGCGTGATGAGCTGCCGGATCCGCACGATGTTCTCTGACACAGTGGCGTTCTTGTTCCTCCTGTTCTCCAGGCTGCTCAGCGTCCCCAGCAGGAGTGGGATGGTGCTTTCCAGGCTGGACACTGGAATTAGAGAGGAGCCAGTGTCACAGCTCCCGAAAGCACAGTCTCTCTGGGGACGGTTCTGTCCAGGCACTGGCTCGCACCAGACTCAGCCCCAGTAGCCAAGCAGGATGAGCACTCACCAGATTTCCTGGCGTCTTGGACTGCTCGGTTCAGGTCTTCGTTTCGAAGGCCTCCGTACTTGTCTTTCCACTCATCCAGGTTCTTCCTCATGGTGCTCAGGGTATCTTCCACTCTTGAAGCTGTTTCGTTGGCCTCTGTCGCTGCTGCTTTGGCTTTCTGGATCGCTTCCTTTGTGTCCTCTGCAAAGACAGGAGGAAAACGTCTGAGGTGGCCAAGAGAGGAGAGGAAGCAGTCTTGGCTCACAGCCTGGACTTCAGGAAGGAGGCAGAGAGCACCAGTGCCCACCCAGGACAAACCTTGGTCCCTTCCCAGCATGTCTTGCACAGACTGCAGCTGGTTCAAAAGCTGCTCCTTTTTTGTGCGGAGGTTGGCCAGCTTGCCCTTCACTGTCTGCAGAGTGCCTTTAATAGCTGTAATTAAAGAAACATATAAACACGTACTCTGCATATTGGGTCTCAGTCCAGTCCAAAGGACACTGTGATCTGCTGCTTCTGCCCAGAGCCTCCATCCTGCAAGGAGTTTCTCTCACCTCCATTGAGTTTTCTCTGCTCTCTCATCACAGACTCCTCAAGGTTGCTGCTGTTCCTCTTCAGCTCTTTAGAGATAGCCCCGAGATTTTCTGATATGACATTCTGTAAGACAAACAGGTGCTGCCTGGGAGTCTGGAAGAGGAATTCAAGTCTCTGCTCCTGCCCACCCTCAAAAAACGCTCATTTGGACAACTGCAGTGGGGTGTCCTGTGGGATGCGATGGGGAAACCCCAACCCCCAGAGACCACAGCAGACTTTGTGTTCTCTGACAAAGAACAAAGTGCTGAAGTCTCAGAGGGAGGAGGCAAAGGACCACCATGTGTGGGTGTGAAAAGCTGCAGGACCATTGAGGGAATTTGGCTTTAGCTCATCTGCACAGCACGTACCATCAAAGCCTCGCCGGCTGCCTCGTCAGCGTCGTGGGCTGCTCGCTCAGCTTTTTTCACGGCTTCAATGATGCTGGCATAGGCATTGGAGGCATCAATCGCCCTCTGGATAAAGCCATCTTGGTTTGTGCCCTGGATAATGCTGTGGTGGAAGACAAAGCTGTCAAACCTGTGGAGCTAAAGCCTTGGAGACAACACCCCACTGCTCCCCTGCCGCAACGTAGGGGCTGTGGTTCCTCATCCCCAACCCTCATAAGTGAAGGTTGGGTTCGGTGGTGACCGACTGAGTGGCAGAACCAGGGAGCTGGGTGGGTGCCTCACCTGGACAGGTTCTTGGCGAGCTCACTCAGGAGCCGGGCATGCTCCTCCGCCTGCTCCACGATGGGGATCTTGCTGCTGGCTGGGGAGAACTTCTTGACTCGCTCTGTCAGGGGCAGCTTTGCTCCATCCAACAGTGCTGCCAGCTTCTCGTACGCCTGCAAGGACACGTGTCACTCCCGAGGGCTGCCCCACTGTGCTCTGCCCATACCAAAGCAACTCTATCACTCACCTCCTTTGCGCTCTCCATCTTCTGTAGGAAGTTGGAGACCTGGGCCAGGGAGTCCTCAGCCATCCTCAGGGTCTCCTGCACCAGCCCATACTGCTTCTGGAGCTCACGGCTCTTTTGCTGCACACAGAGATGTGGAGTTAGGAGCGAGTGGGACCAGGGCAGGAACCCCCCACTGCTGGGCAGAATGGGTACACCTGGTAAAGGTCTACCTGACTCTCCTCCAGGTTGTTGCGGTTCAGGCTGTTCAAGTCCTCTGTCTGCCTGGTCTTATTCACAGCCTCGTTGAGGGCATCGCGGAGATCCATCAGCTGGGAGCTGTGCTGTGCCAGACGGTCCTGGATGCTGCTCACCAGGTCCTGGTTGGACTTCCAGTGGGAATGAAACTCGTTCTTCACTCGATGCAACACTGAGAACGGAGGAGGTGAGAACCATCACTAACCCATCCTCCTGTGTTAAAGGGCTCTTTCTGTGCGTGGCTGTGGAAAAGTCTGATTCTGGTCTCACTTTGCTGGTATCGAGACCTGAAGTGATTATCCTCCCTCCCTTCCTCTTTCAGCCTGGAAAGCATAGGATCTCATCCAATATTATCTACAAATCCCCAGTGTTGCTGAGAGGGATAGGATCTCTTTCAGAAAGATGCTCAGCCATGCCTGTAAGGCTCCATATGATGGAGAACCTCTACCTGAGTCCCATTCCACTGCTTGACTACTCCCATTGCACTTATTTCTACTGAGAGACAGTTTATAATTCCAGCTGACAACTGCTGAATTATGCTTTGCCACTGTCTGCTAATCAGAAGCACTCAACTCCCTGCAATAGCTGGTCTGCCTGGTTACACAGCAGAGCTGTGCATGGGAGCAGAATGTGACCCCTTGTTCCTGCAAGGGAAGCCCTCGGGATGGCAGGGCTGCCAGTTATTATTCTGAACCACTCTCTTGGGACAATGAAGAAACAAAAGGTGAGTCATTCCCATCCACACATGATGTTTGTATGATAAAAACTCCTGGTTCTAAGTGTTGTCATTTTTGGTCGTCAAACTGAACTACCCAGTTAGTACAATCTGCTCTAAAATTATTTTTTTGAGGGGAAAAAAATTGTAAGTGATCCCATTGGAGTACCACAGAGGACCCAGAAATTACTGTGAAACTTGTTAGGGGTGTCTGTTTTAATAAGCACACCCTCCAAACATGACTAAGATGTGTAGTGTCTGCAAAGGCTCCAGATCAGGCTGCCAGGAACAACCAAACCAAGCAGGGGCTGCACAGCTCTGTCCCGTGCTACTGAGCTGGACTCACGCTTCTGAGCTTCCTCATGCTCGCGCCTCGCCAGCTCTTCTTGGCTGCCCAGATTCCTCTCCTTCATCTCCCTCAGCATCCTCTCCACCTCAGCCATCTTCTGCCGAAACTCCTCAGTGGAGGTGGTGCTGGCATTCGCCGCCCCGAACTTGGCCATCTGCCGCACCAAGTCTGCAGAGAAATCCAGTTCTGTTAGCATCAACAGATCCCGGTCCCTTCGCCACCCGCTGAGACCTTCCATCTCTCACACCACCCTCACCAAAATGCAGCCAGTTCAGCACTCAGGCACCCAAACTGCAAGATTACACAGGTGTATTGCCACCTTTGTCTTGTTGACCACTACCACTAATACACGCTACATCCCAAGCATCTTCTTGTGGCTTGGCCTCCTCTCCTTGATCCAGTCACTCTCTGTTTTGCTAAATCTCTCCTGAAGCAGCAGTTTTATGCATTTTAATAACATTTGGGCAAGTTTCACGTATTTTTTCCAAAGATGGCATGCAGTCAGACAGCTGGGACTCAATAACCTCTGGTCTACCTGAACAGCCACGAGTCTGGGAGGATCTCCACTACATTTGCATTTCCCCTTCTTTTTTTTCCATGGCCCTTTCTAAGCGATGCAGCACTCTGCTGTTTGCAAAGCAAAATTCCCAGCAGGAAAAACCCACAGAGCAGGGACGCTTCTTTACCTACCTCCAATGCTTTTCTGAATACTCTGGATATCCAGCAGGAGTTGCTCCCCTCTCTGGTAAGTCTCTCTTGTATTCTCCTCTAAATGGTTTGCTTTTCTGTGAGTCATTGTCATCTAAAACACAAAACACTGGCTTAGCTCAAGTGTAAGTTATGTTTAACATGACCCATCTGAGGGTATGATGTTCTCAAGGAGAGACTTTTCCCTCTCCCTTAGATTAAAAGCAGGGAGATTATAAATTCAATCAAATTCTGATCAGTTTACAAATTCTCCGAAGGCACAGGTAGTGTTTCTAGACTGTACCGATTGCACCTTGCAGAATGTGTGCAGTACTGAGGCCTCTACGGATAACTGCAATAAAAAGGGTGTATTTGTTTGCTGATGGGCATGGCTTCTCCCCGCCATAGGGATACACCCAAGATGGGCCTGGACATTTATGTTCCATCCTATATGCTACTTCTAAAACTGACATTTTGTTGTATTTATTTTTACCAGTTAAATATGGAGGTCCTTCAAAATCAAGTGTTAAACCAAGAAACAGCCATCAATATCACAAGAAGTTTAACAGCCCTCCAAGGGAGCAATGCAGGTAATGTAACTCGGGCACCTGAGTAAGACAACCCCACAGCTGGGCTGAGCAGGAGATCCATCCTGCCAGAACTAGGTTCCTCACAGCCATCAAAGCCCTCATTTTAGATAAAAGGGGGGGACTTTTGCTCTGGCAAGGGGAGGGAGATGGAGAGATATCCTACCTTGTGCTGCAGTGCATTCAAGTCCTGTGTGAGGTCCGTGTTCTCATCCTCCAGCTCATCAGCCCTTTGCCTGACCTTGCTCATGGCTCTCTGGTACTCACGCAGCTGGTTCTGGAAAAAAAAAAAGAGCTGAAATTAGGCCAACGGGCCAGCAAACACAGGCAAAAAAACAGCATTATACCTCGCACGCACAGCAATAGCTGCCATAGTACTGTTGAGGCCGTGGAGGCGAGCCCAGGCAATGGAGCTGGCATTGAGGTTGACCAGCTGGTTGCGGATGGAGGGCAAGGACATCTCGATGCTCTGCAGATCCTCCAGCAGAAGCAGGACACAGCTATCGCACACTGCCAGGGGAATGCAGCAGTCAGCACGGGGCCCTCTCCCGGGGCTTCCCGCAGCTCGTTCCCCCGCACTGCAGGACACAGACCTTCACACCTCATGCTGTCTGGGCCGTTCGCCACCGGGATCTCGTAGTCGTGCATGCAGACGTCGCACTGCTTCCCCGTCAGCCCGTTGGAGCAGGTGCACTCCCCGGTGCGCGGGTCACAGGATCCCCCTCTGCACTCGCACTCTGCCAAGTTTAAGAACAGGGAAAAGGTCTGTGTCATCACTTTGTGCCGTTGCCAGTCCTCCATGTGAGGGACCCAGCACCTGGGCAGCAGGACTCACTTCTGCAGCCCCTCTCGCTGAAGCCCCAGTAGCCGGGGGCACACTGCTGGCAGCGCAGGCCGCTGACGCCGGGCAGGCAGCTGCACTGTCCCGTCTGCACATGGCAGCTGCTCCCCACAGCACCGACGTCGCAGTCGCACCTCTGGCAGCCGGAGCATCCCTCGAAGCCGTAGTACCCCTCCTAGGGAAAAGCAGGTCAGTGGGTTCCCTGTTCAGAAAGGGCAGGCGAGCCTGCACAGGCACTGTCACGGCACGCAGGTGGCCCTCACCTCGCAGCGGTTGCAGTGCTGTCCTGTCACCCCAGCCTTGCAGAAGCACTGGCCAGTCTGTGGATGGCATGAGTCAGTCCCGCAAGGTGAGCAGTTGCACTCTGCCAGGGAAAAGATACACCGAGTTATGTGCTGGTCAGCTACCCCCAAACCTCCTTATTCCTGACAGGGAACCCCCAGGGAACGTTTCTGACTCCTGCAGAGCCTCTCTCCTCTTGGAGCTGCTCCAGCTGACAACTTATTCCCATTACCCTCACCCAGGACAGCCCCTCTTTTGTGAGCTGCCGCTCCTCAGAGGGAGCTGAGCGGTGCTGGGAGTGGGCTGTACACACCCACGCTCTCAGGGAAACGCCAGCACCGCTGCTGCAGTAGCTGCTTGGAGCAAGACTGTTCCAGCCGGGGTGCGGCTTGGCAGCCTGCAGACGGGTGGATTGGAGGTTATGGAGTTGTGATGCTGGAGGGCACGTTTTTTAGAGCTGTTTTTTGATTTTCTTTTTTTTTTAATCATCATCTTTAGAGGCTGCCTGTCCTGGCACGTGTGTAACTGAGTGCATGGCTCATCCAGGCAACGCGCAGCTCATCCAAGGCTCTTGACATGTCAGAGGTCTGTCTGTCCACCTTCTCCCCACAGTGCTTGCTGCCTGCCCCACTCACGCGTGCAGTTCTTGGCTGTCACTGCATCCCCGTAGAAGCCAGGGGCGCAGACCTCGCACCGTGCACCGGCTGTGTGGTGCATGCACCCCGTGCAGGCACCCGTCAGGGAGTCGCAGCTGCTGAAGAGCATGTTGGGATCCGTGTTCCTGCTGCAGTCGCAGGGCTGGCACGAACTGCCAATCACCAAGGGATTGCCGTAGTATCCTGGGGCACACCTGGAGAAATACAGCAAGTTAAAACACAGCCAGGGCACTGGGGGGATCCTCAGAGCTCTTGCTGGCAGCACGCTTCAGTCTTGAGCAATTATAACAGTGAGGGCATCCAACACTTGCAATTGATGCAGCCCTCTGGGATTTCAAAGCACTTTGTATTTTATTTTCCCTTACGATACCCCAGAAAGGCGCCTTTATCACAGGCTGCAAGTTAAGGCAAAGCCCAGCTAAGTAACGCAGCCCCAGTAACATGATGTATCAGCAGTAAAGACAGCCACGGGGTAGCTGCAGGCTGAAAGGGACCGAAAGGATTCCTGCCAGAGCAGATCACACTGGGGGCAAGGGCATCTGTTCCCTCCTGTGGTCCCAGAAACACGGGTGCCATCACCCTTACCGCTCACAGTTGGGTCCAGCGTAGCCCGGCTTGCAGAGGCACTGCATGTTGGAGCCCTTGCGGACACAACCGACAGCAAAACTGAAACGACAAGGGGTGAACGGGAAGGTGCAGGCACCTCACTGACGTGGTGCAGGGGGGTCAATTTCTTGGTGTGGACTGCTGGGACCTCGGGTAAGAGAGTGGGTTTGGGGCCATGGACGAGGCTCACTCCCCAGCACCAAACCAGTGCCCTGATGTGGGCCAGCCTGGTTCCCAGCAGTTAAATAGGGGGGGCAAACAGGCAATTGCATTCAAGGGTGCTCACTTGTTGGAGGCAACGGAAAGAGGACACGGACATCCGACACACTGCAGGGACCCTTCAGCAGAGTGGCTGCCCACGTAGCCGTCCTTGCACTGCTCGCAGTGGTCTCCCTCTGTGTTGTGCTGGCAGTTCTGCAAGGACAAGGCAGGCTGCGGGCTCAGCACTGACAGCAGGAAATAGTGGCTCGCACAGACAATTCCCCACCAGATATCTGGATGCTTTGGTCCTTCCTCTTTCCTACAACTGTTTTTCACCCGAAGGTGACCCTGAGTGGGACCGTCCCTGAAATGGCACGTGCAGCAAATGCTCTGATTCAGGCGTGGTCCCACTGACGCAGTTTGCACGTGAAGAGCTTTTTTAATCACACACTACAGATCTTCCAAGCCCAAAATACCGTGCTGGTTCACTGTTTACTTACAAGGCATATCCCAGACCCTGGCAGGCACTGATCTGAGTGGCCGTTGCAATGACATGGGATGCATTTTCCCAAAAATAGCCCCTTGGTGTCCCTGTAGTAACCTGGAGCACATTCCTGAGGAGAGAGGAGAAGACAGATGTGAAAAACTGTCTGACAAAGCAGAGACTGATTTAGTTTCCATGACAGAATTTCCACAGGGCTGTACAGATAGAGAAGAGATTAAAAGCAACAACAAAGATTTTTTCCATGCAGTTATTTTCCGCTCCTCATCAGTAAGAGATAATTGCACAGGCAGTAGGACCTACTCCAAGATACTGCAAGAACTCGATTTTGGTCTTCAACACCCGAACAATTTCCCCATTATGCCTTTTCCAAGAGGCCAGGTGCAGCTAATGCATGTCTCCCAAGTGCTGTGGTGGAAGGGAAGCTGTGAGCAGGCTGGTGCGGAGGAGCTTGGGAGATGTTATTCCTTCCTCAGACACAACCTGAGCTGCGATTAAAACTAAAGCCCTTGGGGTCAACAATCCAAGCCCCATGGACTGCCACCTGCACCAAGCACGACGGGTGTCTGAGGCCCCAAATGGTGACTGCTCAACTACTCTCTGCCTGGAATTGCGCGTGCCCTTTTGCTCCTACCTGGCAGGAATCCCCCTGGTAGTTAGCTGGGCAAAAACACAACTCCACGTTGCTGGCTTGGATGCCTGTAGCTGTATCCGTGGCAATCTCCAGGACCACATGGCGCAGGGACACAGATGAGGAGAGCTGGGAGAAGAGTGCCCGTATTTGCAGCTGCTCCAGGTTTGCCAGCACCATCATGAGCTCCTCTCTGGACACAGGGTTGTGCGTCTCCGTGTGCCTGAAGTTACCCTAGTGGGAGAAGACCCAACATTACCGGCAGAAAGCATAAGCCCTAACTTTCACTTCCCTGCTGTGGGGATGTCCCCCCTTTGCACAGGTAAAACAGTTCCTGGATTTTCACAGCCAGTTCAGCAACAAAAATACTGAGCTCAAAGCAATCCTCCCTTCTGCCTACATGCTAGTCTTGTCCTTTCAGTAGCATCTGAGCACTTGGTACACGTGTGTGCAAACTCACCTCCACCAGCTGCAGCTGACCTTCATGTACCCCCCCTGGGGATGGGTAGGAGCCTTCCAGAAACATGATGCTCATCTGATTTCCCTGGGAACGGCAAGGAAAGTGTCAGTCACCACCTCATCCCGCTCACGTTAGTAGTAGCCACCAGAGAATTTCTTGGGCTGCACCTTCAGGATCACGTCTGGGCGGGACTCCATTGGAATGAAAACATCGCCTCTCCGGGGGTCGGAGTGAAGCTCGTAGCGCAGGTGGCCACCGTAGGAGGAAACCTAAGGGAGAGACAAATCTCCTGTGTTGCTGCAAGTCCACACAAGGACCTGAGTCAGAGCTGTCTGTGCTCAAACATGAGTGAGCCATGCCTGCACGCTTGTGGGCATGCTGCCGGCATGCACGTTGGTGGAGTCAGGGATGTGTTTGGCTGCTGGTCCCGCTCTCACTGTGTTCTTACCCGGTCCCCGAGGTAGGAGCTGGGCGCAACCCAGTAGAGCTCCTGATAGGCATCTGGGAGGTTCTTGAGATCAGCGCGGACGAGCTGCTCCCGCAGGCTCAGGGATGTTGGAACCTCCTGGCGGTCACTGCTCAGCAAGAGCCACCCGTTCATGTCGATGAACTGCAGGGAAACATCAACCGTACGTGCTTTGCAGAGAGTCCCCACTGTGCCCTGGTGGAGCTACAGAATGTATTTGGACGCTGACACTTTTCAGTACAGCTGAAAGGACGCCAAGTGGGTCACAACCTCCCATGCATCTTGATGAAGCCACTGGAAAGCTGAGCACCAGCCTCACGTGGCACAACCCTGCTATGCCTTTCCACCCTACGAGGCCCCAGGGACCAGAAACAGGGGGTGAAAGTGGGAGATGGGCACAGTAAGACAAAGACAACCTTCCTCACAGCCTGTCTTCCACAGGGTTAAGATCAATGTGGGATGGAGACCCCCGGGCAGCAGAGAGCCAGGCAGACAGGAACACAACTCATCTGTGAGCTCTGGCAGCCCCCTTACCTCGGCTCGGTACTTCTCAGCGCTGCGGCAGCGATCGGTCGCACCAAAGCAAAAACACTTGGTGCAACCCTTGGGGTTACTGGCGTCCAAAGAAAATGTCCCCAGGCGGCACTGGTCACACCTCGGGCCCTCCACATTTTCCTGGAAGACAAACAAAGCTCAACGGTGTCAGCAGCTCCTTGCTAGGCCTTCCTAGAGGACAGAGATAGCTGTATGAGTGGTTCAGAGTGCCTGACTCCCCAGCAGCTGCCTGACAAGTGAGCCCTTGCAGCCAGGAAAAATAGGGAAAAGAAGCTTTGTGGGATATTCTGGACCAGCTACTCCTTGAGTCTGGCTCCCTCTTGGCCCACCAGACACCCGTAGCCCCCCAGGCTGAACACATTGCAAAAGCAAGGAGACTTGAGCCGAGCAGAAATGCACCATGTGAAAGTGCTGGAGGACTGACCTTGCAGTGACACTGCCCCGTGACCGGATCGCACGTGCTTGCTTCCGTGCCAGCTGGGTGGCAGTCGCAGCGCTGGCAGTTGGGGTAGTGGTAGTAGCCGGGGGCACAGAGGTCACACTGTCGCCCTATGACATTGGGCTTGCACCTGCACAGGACACAAGAGCCACAGCATTAGAAACCTCAGCCTCACGCTGCTGTGTGAGGTTCAGTCAGATTTTTAGAGCTTCATCCATGCTGGCAGGGACACAGTGCTGACAAGGACTTCCCCATCCTGCCCATTTCCTCCCGGCAGCCTGCCAACGTGTCCAGTCACTCCCCCAGGGACCGGAGATGCTGCCAAGTATGCCCTGGACAGGGACAGGGCTCCCTCACCTGCACTGCCCGCTGTCCACATCGCAGCCCGGCTCTGTCAGCTCCTGCACGCCCGGCCGAGAGCAATTGCAGTCCTCACACCCGATGAGGGGGTGGCAGCCAAAGGTCTGGGGCTCACAGACAACGCATTCTGGCTTCAGGGTGTGCGGAGGGCAGATGCATTGCCCCGTCACTTCGTCACAGAGACGTGTCCCACAGTCACAGGCTGGAAGAGGCAGAAAGAGGCTGTGTTTGGGAGGGCAAGACCCAGGCAGCCCAAGGCAAAACGGCCAGAGCAGGAGACAGCACAACTTACGCCTGCAGTTGGGGAAGCCCCAGTAGCCGGTGGCGCAGCGGGAGCACTCTCGCCCGATGACGTTGGACTTGCAGGGACACTGCCCGCCGAAGGGCTCACACTGGCTGCCCCGTGCCCCTGCCTCATGGCACTGGCAGGGCTGCGCCCCGTTGTTGTAGAAGAGGGACAGTGAGATGGCGGAGTCGCGGCAAAACCTCGACGATGTGCTGGGACTGCAGGGGAAGGCAGGAGGAGTCACTGTGGCGTGCTCTCCCAAACTCCCCGCCACCCCAAAATCCATCAGGATCGCCTACAGAAACACTGAGCTGCTGGGATGGAGAGCCCTGTGACACTGAGATCCCCCAAACACCCCTGGCTTTGGTCAGTAGATAAGGAAAGCATTAACCAGAGCCCTCCCCTGCCACACACAGTGCCTGAAAAGGGAACAGGGTTGCTGCTTCCTGAGGAGCATGCAGCCCTCCTACAGCAAAGCAGCCACCCGAAACCAAAGGTCTCACTTGATGTAGAAGCTGTTAATGCCACAGCTGCTGATGAAGTCATAGGACTTGTCCAAGGGTTCCTCCTGCAGGTACTGAGAACTGTAGCTGTCTTCCGGCACCGCAAGGATGTAATCCTGCAGCAAGGACAAGATGGGTGAGTCTCAGCTGAGCTGGACAGATGTGAACCCTGCCCACAATTCTACAACAATAACACTGGAGACTGCAACTTTCTAAGGTAGTTCAGAAACTGAGGATGGTGGGAAACATGGTGACACAGTTGTAAAAAATCCCCAAGCCCTGCTGGAGCCTGGTCCAGCATGCCAAGGAGCTTCCCAGAGCGAGACTCACCAACCACAGCTGCTTGCCCTGTGGCACTCGAACAACCACAGTCAGATCATTATCAGTAACGTCCAGGATAATCTGGTCCTCAGAAACTACCAGGCTCCGGCACCCGTAGCCATGTGGACAGAAAGTAGCATTTGTCTGACCTGGAAAAAAACAACAAACATATTGGTCTCACATTTCCCTTGCAGACCCCATCATACTCTCCCAGTTTGAAAGAGCTGAGAGTCAGTCTTGCTTCATGCTTGCATTCCTCAAAGAACCCAGTTACTGTCTAGCATGAAAAACTTTCTGGGGTGCCTCTTACAGCGCTGCTGCCTATCAGCAGCTTTCCCCAGGGCTCTGCTCATCTCACCTTGCCAGATGCGCCCCCCGTTGATTAACACTTCCACGGGGAAGGTGGGCTGGTTGGGCTGGTAGTAGTGCAGGATGAAGGCGTAGCGTCCCAGGTTCTGAATCCGGCTGTTAAACACAACAGCATCCTGGCCCCAAGCATGAGAACAGAGAGAGAATAAATAAATAAATAAACTAAAATCTGCACTTACAGCTGCTTTTCATATTTTATTATTGCACAGACTTGTGCTCCTACTGCACAACTGTCAGGTAACAGTCAGGCATTTGGTGAATCAGCCTCCCATTCCTCCACACCCCCCTTTCTAACAGTACCACCTGCAAAGGTGTTGCTGGGAGTCCAGAAAAACAAGCAGGGCAGGAGGGAGGTAAGACCTCAATGGGAATTACAGTTTCAGGGACAAGTTTAAAGTCCTGGTTAAATTCTGATATAAACTCTAATTGCTAAATTGTTAAAGCTACTGAATAAAGAATGAAAACTGCCGTCCAGTGTTACAGCACCGCCACAACAGCCCACCCCATGCCCACGCTGCTACCTGGGGCTGTTGCAGGAGGATGAGTTTTGCGGTGGGGTCCACAGCTGTGGGAGGCCGAGGTGCAGGCTCCAGCGGGACCCCGGCTGGAGCCACGTGGACTGCCTGGGCCAGGGGGACATCAGGGGCAATGGGCAGAGCCTGCCCCCCTTCCAAAATGATTGACTGGGAAAGCTTCAGAAACCTTGAGGGAATGCAGGAACTGCTGCGAAAGAAGAAGACGGGATGTTAGGAGAGAGAGGCTTTGGGGTTCCTGGCAGGAAAAGCACACCTGTAACACCTTTAGGATTACGAGGATGCCTGCTGAGGGAAAGCTTTCTACCGGGACCTGGGGCTCTGCAACACAGGTTCAGCAGGAAGGACAGAAATCTTGCAAAGGTTAATTCCTGTGCAAATATATATTTAGGGCAGCGTTAAGAATTTCGATTCAGTGAGTGTCCCTTGCCACATGTGAGCAAGCACAGGAAAGCCTATTCATGATGACAGCTGAGGATCTGCCCCATCGGGCAACGTGGTGTTTAGGGCAAGAACCAGCTGCCTGACTTCCAGTCCTACTCCATCACTGCCTGCTTGGTGGCCATGGGTGATGAGCTTCACTGCAGCCTCCTATGCCACAGATTTCTTTCTCCCGTGTCAAGAATTTAAGAGGGCTTTTGGTAACAGCCACTTTCACACTAAATCCTGAGGGATTCTGTTACCTGTTGGATGAGAACGTGCCATGGACGCTGATGCAATGCACCTTTGGCTCGACAAACTCCATGGTGAACTGAGCAGTGGGTACGAGGTACACCTTGTGCTGCAGGCCATGAAAAGGAGAGACGCTTGGTTACACAACAGCCTCTGTCACTGGGAGCCCACAGCAACTTCTGAATCCACCATCAGCATACGAACACCCCCCTCACCAGACACTTCAGCTAATGCACAGCAGGCTGCACCCCTGTTTGCTGCCCCTCCTTCCCTGGTACAAGTCCTAAGGTGTTAAGGAGCTCCATGTGTTTAAGGGTTTCTTCATCCTCAGCTAAGCAACCACGAATGCCTTCAGGTAAAATGGGAAGAGGCGCTGTCACATTGCTCAGAGCATCTTCTGCAAAGAGCAGCTTCTTCTCACCATCTGCTCCCAAACCCATGTCTCACGATCTACTTCAAAACACTGCTGAGCACACTCTCCACATTGGACTGCTCATGATTCGGAGGGAGATCTAGTATCCAGTTAGGAGCAGAAAGCCCTTCCACAGACTAGGTGCTGCTCCTGCCTCCCCTCCTCGCAACCTGCAAACAGAGCTGCCCTTGCAGGGAGCCTTACCAGGAAGAAGTCAGCCAGATCAGCGATGAACCGAATTGTGGCCTCCGAGGTAAGTTCAAAGGTTGCCAAGCGGCTCTGGGAATCTACAGCAATCCCTCGACAAAGGAAACTGTGAGACAAACACAGATTTTGAGGCTAGCCTTGAGCAGGGTCACGATCTATTTCTTGTCTTGCCAGCTATATGTCCTGAAGGCATTTATACAAAGCCCCTGTCATTCTTTTGATGCCTTTTCTGGCAAGTCATAAGAGTGACGTTTCCCAAGGACAGCCCAGACATTTGTTTCCTATTGCAAAGGTTGCAGTCTGAAATCAGACGCTTCTGTGGTAAGGGACAGGGTTTGACCTGCACCATCAGCTCCAACAAACCCGCCCGTAGGCCATTCCCTAAATCAGGGCCCCATACTACGTATCCAGCTGTAAAAGGGAGCAATACACCTCTTGGCAGAGGTACTACAGGACTACACCAGCACAGGTAGCATGCCAGGGATACCATCTAGTTCCCAGGGACAGCCAGTCACTAAAATTGTGTCCGTCTAGACGGAGTTTGGAGGTACACAGCTTCGACATACAATGCTGCAGCATTCTTTGTTTATGAGATAAAGCAGAAAAAGTTGAGTTGAGGGATTCTGTCCTCACCATGTCACAGGAAGACTGAAATCTTTCTCTGTCTCAGAGCAGACCATACCTGTAGACACACGGGTAGAAGGTGAACGTGCCCTGCTGCATGGCCAAGTGTGGCGAGCTGACAGCAACGCCGACTGTCTGCAAGGCATTGGTGTTGGCATACTCCACCACCAGCACGTATTTTCCAGGCTGAGCAACAGGCAGCGACAACTGGACTTCCACCTGGAGGACAGAGAGACAGCTGAAGGGCGTCTCCTGGCCCACTCCCCATAGCGAGTGCATGCATGATGCCTGTGCTGCAAACCAGCCCCCTCTAAACAATCCATGCACAGGCTGTTTGCACCTCTCATGGGAGGAGATATGTCACAGCACTTGTGCAAGGAGTGAAACAGAAGAGCTACTCACATCGCTGCCGCTGCATGTCGCCATCCAGGGATGGAAAGGCGTGAGCTGCTCCGTGGGACACCCTCTGGGTAACCGGTTATCCAGCCTGCACACCGCGTCCACCCCTGACACAGCAGGGAAGCCGTCCACAGACAGGTACTTATACAAGAGGCAGCTAAAAGCATTGAGAAAGAATTTGGGAAGTACTGCTGTTAGATCAAGGTTGTAAGAGTCAAGAGCAGCCACATGATGAGATCCCAGCAAGGTCTGAAGAAGGCTGTGGTCCAATGTGAGGGCTCCACTGCCCAAAGGAGCACTTCGGGGTAGTGTGGAGCAAGACAGCGTGTATTATAGGACCACCAAGGGCAGTAACAACAAAAAGCTTCTCCCCTTGCAACGTTCTTTATACTGGTGACCACTGCTACTGATGGAGGGGACAACTGACGTCCAGAATCCAACCAGCCTTCCTGCCAACATGGACAGAGAGGTCCTGGGCACTGGGAACGCATCCCAGCACAGGGAAGGGACTATAGTCTTACTGTCTGAGGGTCACAGAACACACAAGACTGACTGTGCCATGGATGAGGCGACCTGTGCTTTGGCTTTCCATGCCAGGGCAGGCCCAGCAGACGTTATCAACCGTGGCAAATACTCCACAAAGCAGTTTTACTGCAGCCAGACCCTCGCAGAACGTGGACTGTGTGTATTTCTTAACCTCACGCCGAGAGGAGCTGAGTAGCTCTCGCACAGCACAAAGACATGGGGATTCTTACTTCTGGGTAGCTTGTTCTGGGGCTGGCTGGTATGTACACGGCTCCGTGACCTTTAGCTGCAGGATTGGAGCTTCATAGTATGAGCTGGGTAGCAAAACCAGATAGTCCTAGGAGGAGAAATAGGAGAGTTAGTTCTACTTGGGACACTTGTTCCCAGGGAGTTGCTGAAGTTCCCCGTGGTGGATGGAGCGCAGGGACTGGTCCTTACCAGCAGCACACCCTCTGCTTCAACAATCAGAGACCAGGTGTTGGGGTTGAGGACGAACGGCTCCCCAAAGCTGTTCTGGGGGACGGTGACAAAGGCTGGCTCTGTGCTGGGAGCAAAGACAATCTGCTTGGTCTGCTCTGTACCTGGAGTGGGAGGGACAAGAGGCTGTGAAGGCACTGGGGAGGAGATGGGAAACCTGGGGCTGCAAATCAGAGGCTGTGCTCAGGGGAGCAGCTCTGTAGTGCATCAGGGAGCCCTGGGCTCCTGCTCTTTTGGTGCTGCTGTAGCAGAGGCACCACAGTCCCACACCGACCCGTAACAGAGGCATCCACTCTAAATCTACTCAGCAGCTTAATGGCAGGAAAAAAAAAAAGAATCTCTGCAATCCTTAATGATAATCCATGGCTCTCACAGTGTGCTCTGCCTCCCTGGACTGCAAAGCACAGAGTACTGAATTCCAAAGAGCAGTTTGCCTGCTAGAGAAGGAAGTCCTCTGTGAAGAATTTATTCTGAGACAGACAAAAAGAATTGCCCACGTACACTTTTCCTTAGGGATATTCTCACCCCAGCTCCATGGACAAGATGCCTGCCTTCTGTCAAACTCTCAGCCCCCCAGTCTGTGCTCCTGTCTCTCTTGCCAGCAACAGACTCTCTGTGCCTGAGATTTAGACATTGATTTTAACTGACAGGACTGAAGAGATTTCAGGCCTGATCCTGCTGCAGCTGAACAGCTCCTTGGCTCAGCTGACACATTTCTGTAACCTTTCAATTCATTAACTTTGGATGCAACAACAAAACAGCACCTAGGAGCAGACTGCCTGCCTGTTTACAGCCTCAGGAGGTTTTGAAGCGCACGATTAAGAAGGATTCACTGAGTATGGCTGCATGGGGAACAGATGAGATGAAGAAGTGGAGAATGTCACCCTGACTATCCTAGTATGGTACATGGGCATCAAGGTGTAGTGCAGAGGGCCAGAAGCTATAGCAAGGGCTTGTGGTGCTGCTGGGATAAGGCGGTCTCTTCTCCCGTGTGCTAGGTCTGCAACATGCATGGCATCAGCTAAGGCCAAGCCCTCACTTTCTTAGATGGGAGGCAAAGGTGAGGATGCAAGGAATGAAGAGATTTCCCTCAACAGGCAACGGGGCAGATTTCCTGAGCAGCTGAAGTCTGACATCCCTTTGACTGGGTGCACGACTCAAACTGAGATGGGTTGTGGAGGAGGGGTGGGACAAACCGGTCAGTAGATTATACACTTGGAGAAGGCTTCCTTTTTTGCAGGCCACATCTTCTCACTTATCTTCTTCAAGCAGGGAGAGATAAAACGATCCAATTTGTCCTTTCAGTATTTGTCCATTTGTCTAATTTGTCCATTTGAAGCCCATTCTAACCAGACAGCATTTCTGGAGCCAGTATGTCCCACCCGGGAAGCTGCCGTCCCTGATCCCATTGCTGCCGTATTGGTCCGGCAGTTTGCTTTCAACACTAGAAAAATCAAGTGTTGCTTTTGAGCAAGGAGGGAAACACATCATAAGGCAAATGAGCTCTGCTGCTGCATAGGAATGATTAAATACTTCCAGACCTTCGGTCGGATGGCTGTGGCTCATGCTTCTCTGGGCTTTCTGCTGTGTAGCATGGCTATAAAAATAACCAGCTATTTTTTTTTCCCCTCAAAAAAAGGTAGAAAAATAATATCTTGGCATTTCAAACCTTGCATATGATATCAAAGGCAAAACGTCTTCTATGTCAATTCAAGACAGAGGACAGAACTTCACACTGATAAATTAGCTGATGTCAACAGCCTTGTACAGCAGGACAATGTCACTGCAGAGTCGTCAGAGGGGTAAAAACAATCAGCCAGCTGTGCCCTAGGGCACTTGCATGGCTTCAGCTCTGTCCCCACGCAAGCTTGCTCACACTGATTCCCAGAATAATCGATTCCCATGTCTCTAGGCTTGTTCAGCCATCTTTCGGTGTCTCGTCTTCCTCTCCAGCAGCTCATGTCTTGGTAAGAAACTAACTACCAGAGTGCATAGCCTGTATAACACATGTAATTCCAAGTCACTTCCAAAGCTTGCACTCTGTGAAGCCAGCAGCCTGGCTTGGGAGAAGCACAAGGCAAGGACAGGCCTGTCACATGAGGGCATCTGTGAAATAAAACCATGTCCAGCAGCCAAAGTTTGGATCCAGCTCCCAGCACTTGGCCTGTTCTGGTTTTGTGGAAACTCAGCTCGGTTCTGCCTGGGGCACTGAGGCGATTCTGACCCTTGCTGGAGAGACTGTGTCTACTTACACAGCAGCCTTATCCAACAACAGCCTGGCTGATAACAGTCCTCAACACACAGCCCCAGGACTGGGGACCAGCTTGCCACTGCTTCCTTAAATAAGGGGGCTGCAGGCCGAAATCAGCCTAGGAGTTGGAAAGGCAGGACTAATGGGATAAAGCCACATGGAAGTGTCTTCTGGAAAGGATGATGCAGAAGGTAGCCTGGGATGGGGAGGAGGTGGCGATGGTGCAGGGGAGCAGAGCAGTCTGGGATCCTTACCTCTCCTTCGTGGCTGATAAGCTGTAATTTTGCCATACACAGTGGCCCCTCCTGAATTAATATACCTCAGGATGACATGGAACAGATAGAGCTCTGCCTCCTTCACGTCTACAGTGACTCTGATTTTATTCTGCAAAAAGCAAAAAAGCACATGGGGCACACGTCACTGGGAGGCCAGCTCCTGGCCACTCACCCACGCTGCGGGAGAGCCTGACCCGCCTGCCTACCTGCCTGCCTGCCTGCCTCTCTTCCCCCTCCCTTGCTATCCCAGGGCACGGCACTGGCCGGCCATCTGGGATGGGTACGTTTGGGATGGGCACGCTTAGGACGGGCACACCTGGGACAGGAGAAGGGGCGGAGGAGTAGTGTCGCAGTGTGGGATGCTCTGAGTTAGTCTAGAAGCGAAAAATGCACTTACAGTTGTCACAAACATTAAACTTTCCTTCCTCAACGACCGAGACCCTCCCTTCCACACTGGCGGGCCCCCGGCTGACGTAGCGGAAGACGAGGCGGAAGAGGTCGGGGGAAGTCACATTGAGAGTCACCACTACCTTGGGCTGGTGGAGAGAGAAAGGGGAGAGAAGCAGAGCACACCTTCAATTACCTCCACCGCCGACAGCCACCAGCCTAAGCGCAGCCGCTCTGCTCACTGCTCCCAAAGCGACATGCCACAGCGCAAGGAGAAGACAAGCACATCGGCCCTGCCTCACCACGCCGTCCCTTCCAGGGCCACCCGTGGAGGGAACAAGCTGCCTGCAGGAAGCGGGTGGAGAGGCTCCAACCACACGGGAAAGATTCTCTGGCACAGCGGGGTCGTTCGGCTATCCTGGGCCACACGCCGTGCCAGAGGAGAGGTTTTAAGAAGTTTTTGTTTTTCTGATCTGCGTATTGCTTCTGGGCTTTGTGACATAACCAGCTGGCAGGGACCAAACACTGAAGCTCCTGGTTCCTGTGCTTGCAGGTCTCTGCCCAGATGCCTACAGAGAAGGCTACAAATGGAGCTGGTGCCTCATCCCCAGAAACCCGCGGCACTATGATCTAGTGGTGCCAAGGGAATGTGCCACTGAGGGACGTGTCAGCCCTCCGCCTGTCTGGACACTGTCTGGGAAGATACCAGTTAAGTAGATGCTTCATCCTACTCATTTTAAAGAGATCTAAGCACCTGCTTAATTACCCTTCTGCCTAAAGAGCGAAGCAGGGGATGTGCCCGGGGAGACTCCCTGGAGCTCCAGTTACACACCGTCTTCCCACTGGCGAGCAAACTGGAAGGACCTTGCCAAGAGCAAACTACAGGAGAGACCTGCCAGCAGAAAGCCATGAGCTTGACCTTCTGTCAAGGCCTATTTCTATCTCATTGCCAATGCTCGATAAAAAACAAAGCCATGAGCTTGAGCATAAGCTCCATACTTAAACTTTAAGGCTAGGGTTTTCTCCAGGCAGCCTGCAGCGGTTTGTTGCCTAGCTCATATGTACAAATTCAATGGGAAATGGCTAATATTTTTGTCCCTTATTATTTCACTTAAGCATCTAAAAAGCCAAGAAAACTGAAAGTAAATGCACCAGAGTAAGGAACATCTTACATGGGACAAGACTGTCAGAAAATCACTGCCCTGCACCCCATCCCCAAACACGCACACAGGCGACACTTCTGCAGGTGCCATGCAGAAGAAGAATCCACCCAAGAAAAAAAAAACAAAAGGTCAACAGATGAAATAGCTTCATCTGTGGGGCTCGGACAACTCCAGGTTAGTGTAAACCATCATTATGGCAAACCATCTATCAGCAAGAGCAGAGGCAGACCAGTAACAAGAGATCCAAGCCAGACATGGCAGCAAAGAAGGATCTGATTTATTTTTGGAAAAGAGAGAGGTTATGCAGAGAGATGCAGGAAAGAGCAGAGTCAGATGAAATAGCCACAAGGAAACCCAGATACAGTGTTTACAGACATCCCTGTAAGTAATCACCAAGCTACCACCTTTATCTAACCGGATTAGGATGTCAGGGGACTCCCAATTTAGGATCTTTCCCCTCATCAGTCTACGCTGTCCCTAGCACTACAGGAAATATCTGCACAAACAGGCTATATTTATTCACTGTGCTGTTTACGTTGGCTGTCATGTGACTTTGGGGGTTTGAGCAGCACTTGGGGTAAAAGACGTGTGCCAAAAGCACGTCAGCTCTCCACCAGCCACATCCTCCGCAGGGGGAGCTGGGCTGGGCCGGAGGCAGCAGGCCTACCTGGATGGAGGACATCTGCGCGTATCCTCGCCAGCTGAACCCCTCAAACTCCAGGGGGTTGTAGCCGAAGCGCACAGCCCGGCCGGCTGGCGTGGTACCTTCCTCCAGCTCAAATTTCAGGTGGTGAAGGTCAGGGAAATAATGGTCCCGTGCCGGTCTGCGGATGAGAAGGAGCACCGTTACCTAGTTATCTGGAAGGGAAGGCTCCTGACTCACCAACGTTCCCTTTAGCCTTTTGAGATGTTAGATGTTAGTGATGGACACTTCTGCATGTCACCCCTGCGGGCAGGAGGACAGCTCTGCCAGGCACACAGCTGACGAGGCAGCAGACCTGACCTGGGATGGTCAGGTCCCCATCCCAGTGGTGGCAGAAGCCACCAGCCCCGAAACAGTGACCGAGAGGCCCGGCACCCTGAGGTGCTAGCCGCTTACTGAGTGCAGGTGGGGCCACGTGTGTTCTGACGGCAGCGACAGGCTCCTCTCCGCTCCTCGCAGGATGGCCCCAGGGACCCACCAACATCGCACCGGCAGCCTGTGGGCAGGAAGCGCCTGTTTACATTCCCGCCGTGCTAACGAGCTCCTGGTCCCTAATCAAAGGCGCGCCCCAGCGGGTGGGGAGGCTGGGGCCACTATTTTTATTCCATTGTATCCGTTTTCATATTGGCCCCGGCCCCACTTGGACCAGCTCCTCTTCCACCTCAGCGCCGAGCTATTTCCAGACGGCTGCGGGAGTAACAAGGTCTGCAAACCCTCACGGCCGGGTGCCGCAGCCCTGCCGCCAGCAGCAACCTCGTTCCTTCTTCCCAGCCCTTCCGGGACGGTGTGGGCCAGCCGACAGCGGCCGGATCTCCTCCTTCCTCTCCTCCCATGGGCACCATGGAGAGCAGCCAACCCCACGTCCACCTGCTCCCAGAAGGAGGAAGATGGGGTCCAGCTGCAAGGACGCGAGCAATGGTGAAGCACACCAGTTTCTGAAGCAAGCAGCACCCAGGAGGGCTTTCCTGGCCTTTCATTCCCCAGCGTGATGGACATTTGTCCGTTGTCCACTAGCATCTACCCAGCTGGGTCTCCAGATAGACAGCAAGATCCAACACCTGCTCCAGGCCACGGTTTGTTCAAAAGCAGGAGGTGGGACGTTCCCTGCTCCTTGCCTCCGAGGCCACCAGTCAGGGGGTACGTGCAGACGATTGTTTCAGGGCCAGCTCTTGTGCCTCCCTCCCCATTTCACCTGACACACCAAAAGGGGACTCACCTTGGCAGCCAAAGTAATTTGCATTCTCCATACTGAAGTAGCCATCCTTGCACGTTGAGCAGAACTGGCCACAGGTGTTCGGTTTGCAGAAACACTGCCCGTCGCCCTAGGAGAGAGCAGGCAGAAAGAAGAGCTTGTTCCCTCCCGCTGCTCGTTGTGGCTGAGCCATTCCTCAGCTATTTGGGTCCTAGTCTGAGACACTGGAGGAGCATTTTGAGTTTCATGCTTCCTGTGCGTGGGTGGGCCAGATAAGTGCAATTACCCAAAAATGCAGGCAAACAAAAAAACAGGCATCCTGGGCCAGACACAGAAATATTTAGGTGCCTAATTTATGACAGGTCTTAATCCTATGTTCTCATGCAAGCGTAGATTGTGGTGCAACCTTTGAGAGCTCAGCGTCAGGACAGGCTTCTCCAGCAGCAGCTGCTGGAGACAGAGCTGAAACGTTCCCAGCACAGCACAGACTGCGAGGTGCCCGGAGGCAGAGAGGAGCAAACCCACCTGCCGGCACTCTGCGATTCCACTGATGGTGCCCTTGGTATCACACTTGCAGCCTGGAGAGGGGGAGATGAACAAGAAAGCCAAGAAAACCAATCAGCACCTGAGGAGAAGCCTGATGGGTGACAACACGCAGCACATCAGAGGACATCGACTGGGTTAAGAGGAGCTGGGAACTGGGCAAGTAGGGGGTAGCATTGCATAAGGGCTCACTTGTCATTTTTGGACAGCTATTGTTGCAGTCACAACTGTCAGATATTCCACTGTTTTGCACAGTGGGCCGTGAAAATCTAAGTGTGCAAAGTCTGCAGGGAGGGCTGAGGATGGCACAACTCACTGCACAAGCCCTGCGTTCTACAGCAAGCAGAAAGATCTGGGCTCCAGCCTCCCTCCCCTCCCCAGACACCTCTACCTTTGACCTGTGTCTCACTGGGAAGAAGGAAGGAAAGGTCTCACAACCATCCAGCAGTGATGGTCCCCACGGGCTTGGGTGCGGGTCTTGCACTGTTACAGCATGGAATGGGCTTTTTGAGGCTGGGCATTTGCTATTTCCTTACTTGTGCAGCCATAGGGATTCTCTGGAGTCAGGTTCCAGTACAAAGGCTTGCATCTGTCACAAGCTGGGCCTTCAACATATGCCCGACACGCACAGGAGCCCTGGAGAAAGGGAGGAGAAAAGAGCAGGTGAGAACTTGCAGCACAGTGGCTGAATGTGGTGTCTGCTACTGTGGAGTGGACAATGACTGTTTTCAACGCTGTGCTTTAGTAAGGACTCAGCCCAAAGTGAGAAAAAGGGGATCAAGCAAAAAAATGACCCGAGTGGCTGGCAGGTTCAGCTGGTACTCACCGAGGCCAGTGAGGGATCTGCAGTCACCAACCCCGCTGGGTTACAGGAGCCCTCTAGAAAAGAGAGGCACAAGGAGGGATTTACAAAGAGACAGCTCACACCTCGGCTGTTCCTCAGGGTAGTTATTTCTTCCCTGAGGCTGCTGTTGGGGAGCAACATGCCCATTTACCGGCACCACACCATGTCCCAGACCAGAACCCCCGTCCCAGGGAGGAGAAGGGAGCTACCTTCACAGTGTGGAAATCCATAGGCGCCCGGCACGCAGCTATCGCAGCGCAGTCCCGTCACTTTGGGCCGGCAGCTGCACTGCCCTGTATCCTGGTCGCACGTGCTGTGCAGGGAGCCCTCCCTGGAGCACTGGCAAGCTGCAAAAGAGGAGAGAGCAACTGCTGGGCCTGCAGGGCACAAAGGCTCCTGCCTTCACGGCTTCCCAGCAACAACCTCTTTTGTCTGCCTGACCTTCACCAAAGCAGTCAAAAACACAGGTTATAAATAACAAACTCGTTCTTTGATTTAGTTTTAAAATAATATAAGAAAAACAATGCTTTTCACATTTTTATCACAGCTATTCATGTATAGTGAGGTGTTATTTCAGTGGTGGGGGAAGTTCTGGCTCAAGGGGACTGCATGATCTCATCCCCAAAAGGTCAGCAACCAGTGACGGATCGGACCCTACAGAAGCCCCGTTGCACCCAGACTCCTAAGAGCAGCACTCAGCCGTCAGTGTCTGCCCTGTGGCTGTTGAGGACAGGCAGCAGGTCTGCAGCACCAGACATGGCCGTGGCACTGCTAGCAGCTGAGGGCAAGGCAGGGCAACGGCTCTGCAGCTTCCTGTATAACCTGCCTGCTGCGAACGCACGGAGAGATCCTGCGGCCCTATCGCGTGAAAGGTCAGCAAGCTGTCGGGCAGCTCTTGGGAGCTCCTCAAATCCCTGCTCTGATGCCAAGGGGGAAGGTTTTAAGCTGACACCCTGGACTGGTGCAGCAAAACACTGTTAATTAAGCTCCAGATTTAAAAACAAACAAACAAAAACATGTTCTTCTTCTCTTTCCTTGCCATGACTCTTCTACAGCTCTGCAATCTGGATATTGCTCTAGGATAGAAAAAAAAAAAAGACTACTGAATTCCTGCGAGACCATTTCATCCATGTCTCCAGCCTCTTCAAAGGCATACTGCCGGCATCAGCATTTGCTAGGAGCGCTCTGCCAGCTGGCCGTGGCTCAGGCATCCGCATTTAGTATGGTGCAAGAGGGTGATGATGCTCTTTTGTTGCTTCAGGGAAACTGTATCACAGATTATTTTTTAATGAGCAGTAAATTCTTGCCGGGAGACATAAGAGTACATCTGGCTTCCAGCCGGACTGCCGACGGGGAGGGAGATGGGGACACTCTGCCCAGAGCTGGAGAAGGCTGTCCAGAGTTCCTGGGCTGCAGGCACCTGCCACAGGCATCGCTCAGCCCTGGCACCAGCAGCTCTGCTCCTGGAGTGATGCAGCACCCAGGGAAGCTGCTGTAAGGCTCTCACCACGCCACCTTGAATTTGAGGACATGAAACCCCAAATCCTGATCTTCATTGTTCAGCCTGTTGTACAGCTGTCCTCCTGCTGGTTTCAGCACAGTTGCTGTGCACTGGCATGAACTAGGGTGGAGCAAGCCCTGAAGAGCCTAAATGTGTCCTGTGAGCCATGTCCGAACGTCTCACGGCACCAAAGCATAACCCAAAAACGTGGTTTGAGACTGCTGGGACATATCACCCTTCCCAGAGCTCCCCAGTTCACACTCTGTAGGTCTGCTTCTTACGAGCTCACCGGTACAGAGGCCTTATATCCAGACTGGGTTTCATCTCCAAACCGAGCAGGCAGACCCAGACTCCTGTTGTTAGTGACTATGAATGAACTGGGGGAGACTGCAGCTGCACAGCTTCTCAGGAAGCACTTCTTGGTGATGTTTGCTCATTATAAAGCATGCCTATCAGGTGGATAGCCAGGTGCTACAGGAAAACTGAACCCTGCTGCAAGAGCCAGCTATATTCATGTATAACCCCTAGAGATGGATTATGGAGAAGAAAACCATTTCAATGTCAGTAGCAGCAGCTCCTCCCCTCCCTCCTGTAGGATCCTCACAAGGGTGGCTACTCACGTGTGCAGCTGGGGTAGCCGTAGAAGCCCAGGGCGCACTGGTTGCAGGTGTGCCCTGCAAAATTCGCGTGGCATCGGCACTGGCCAGCTGGGCTGCAGTTGTTGTCCACCGCACCTCGGGAATCGCAGGAACAGGCTGGAAGAGCAAGACTCTCAATAGTCTGATAACACACGAGCTGTGGCCAACCACTGCTGGTCTGAATTGTTGCTCAGTCCCACAGGAAGTGGCTATTTCCATCAAAAATGAATTAATTTCTTAATTCCCCTGAGAGATGGGGAATACTTCCATCAGAAATGAATTTTCCTAATTCTCCAGAGAGACGGGGAATACTTTCATCTACAAACATACCAGGAAAATGCCCCTGAGAGTTTTTTACAGCCAATTTGATGCTCCTCAGCAGTTTAGTAGGTTAATGCGCCAAACACAGACAAAAAGGCAGGAGCTGGGACACCAGGCCACAGACGGGTTGGGATAAGGAAGTGCAACCGATAAAAAAAGCTTTGTCCTCCAGGCTTTGGCACGATCCACGACCTCCAGAACAAGCCTGCCAAATTCATAGTGCAAATCACATGGGTTTTGATTTTGGGAAGCACCAACATCTGACAAAAGGCATGTTTTTTGGAAGGTGACAGACCGGCAGGAACTCAATGTTAACCCTCATTGAAACGTCCCCACGTGAATAACCACAATTTGAGGCACGTTCACACAACATCCGTGGCTGATGTGTGCTGAGCAGGGAGCCAGGATGGCTTCTCTCCCCTGCGTTCAGCTACACATCACCTCACTCTGCCATAAAGAAACCCCAGATGCCTCTGAGCTGCCTCGCCAGCATGGAGCCAGCTTGTTCCTCCCCCGAGAGGTGTTTTGGGGAGACAAAGCACCCCGTGCCTTTCACGGCAGCACTCTGACACGTGGACATCCCCACCTCTTCACCACCGACGCTGTGCTCTTACCGTAGCAGTGGGGGTAGGAGTGGTACCCAGCGCTGCACTGCTCGCACCTCGGCCCGGCAAACTCAGGTCTGCAGAAACACCTCCCGGAGGAGTCGCAGCCTCCCGGCAGCGTCCCGACAGCGCTGCAGCCGCACACTGCAAGGGAGAGAAAACGTCTGCTGTGCTCCGGGAGTACAGGGCAAAGCTCGGGGCTTTTTCTGAGGCTGTCAAATGGACACGTGGGTGCTGCCCTAAGTGTTCAAACTGATATCTCTGCACATTTTTGCACATCCTCCAAAATGCCCACACCACCACTTCTAGCATTCCTTCTAAACCCTACCAGAAGACTGGCTTTGCTGTAACATCTACCCTAAAGCTGGCAGAGGCAGACTGCTGCTGTCACCCTGACTGCCACTACGCAACCCTTGATTTGTGCTCACTTTCTGGCATTTTTTTTTCCAGTAAAGTATCTGTAAGCAGGGCAGAGATTGTCTTCAGACAGTTTTTGCCAGACCTGATGCATTTGCGGAGCACAGACACGCACGCTCCCCAGCCCCTGGAAGGACCGATACGCACGCTGGCACAGAGGGTAGTTGAAGTAGCCGGGAGCGCACTGATTGCACGAGTGCCCTTCAAATCCCATTCGACACAGACACTGTCCTGTCTCGCTGTCACAGGTGCCATCGTACTGACCGGGGCCGGAGCACTGGCAGGCTGGAAAGCAAAAAGGGCACCAGTAAATAAACAGCTCCTTAGCGTTCTCCCTTCCTAGGAAAGGAACCAAGCTGCCCTTTCTTCTGGGGTGGCAAGTCACTGGACACACCACAGGGGACACGGCTGACAGTAAGCATGCCCAGCTCACATCCCTGCGGAATTTCTCAAGAGCACCCCCAGGCTGGATGGACACAGGAGGGCTAGGGCTGGGTGGAAAATACCAGCCAAAGTCCTGGGAATTTGTCACTTGGAAGTAGGGCTGGAGAATTCCTCCTCCCCAGCACAAGCAGAGGATAGGGAGAGGGATGTTTCTCCCCAGGAGGGAGGCCAGCAGGGGGAGGCTCGAGGCCGCTAACCCGGAGTCACTCACGCTGGCAGCTGGGCCCGTAGTGGCCTGGAGCGCACTGGTCGCAGTGTGTGCCCTGGAAGTTGGGTTTGCACACGCACATCCCCACCCGAGGGTCCTTGCGACAGGCGTTGCCTTCCGTCCCACCGGCGTAGCAATCACAGTCTGCAGGGGGGACACACAACAAGCAACAACACAGTGCTGTCGGCTCAACTCTATGCCCCACACGTCAGGGAAGGGGTTGCGGTGAGAGGTGACGGCTCACGGGTTTGCCCCCTAATAACTTTCCTATCAGATGCAAATGTTTTAACCAAAGCCCGCTCAGCCGACCAGCACGGCTGGCTCAGGGGGTTGCAGGGTGATTGGGAAACCTCAGCATCGTGCAGCTGTGCAAGGTGCTGGACTGCAACAAGGCAATGCACAGGGCGGGCAAACGCTGGCTGCACAAGCCCAGGAGGCTGATTTGGTGCAGCACTGCCCAAGAGCTGTGGATGAATAACCAAAGACTTCAGCTAACCAGGATGGGGTTTGGGCTCCTTCTCTGGACACACTATGCTCAGCTGCATCTGAGCCCTTCTTGCTGTCAGAACTGGTGCCCTGGGCCAGCAGTGCTGAGGCCCTCAGCCAACCCTGCCTCCTGCAACAGCACGGGGTGATGGGCTGGGGGGAGAAGTGCAGAAATCATCCAAGAAGCAGAGGAAGGGGGAGGCAGGGAAATGGGAAGGGAAGTGAGAAGTTCCAGCTCAGGAAAGAAAAACCTGCCTGGAAGATACAGAGTTTAAAATATCAGGAGGAAGGAAAAGGTTATCTCCAGCACGCTAGGGAGCATGAGACAAAGGAGGACTCGGTGGGAAAAGAAACAAAGTAAAGACAAGGGATGAGATCAGCTGAGAGGGGAGATCGTCAGAGAGGAGGGAGTTGGAGGGGAGCGCGGATGAGGGCATGGGTGAACACTGAAAACAACACAGGAAGCAACACGGAGCAAGCAGCCGCCTGTGGATACTTCCCAGGAGTTTGTGCTACTTGTGGCTTTGCGCAGCGGGGCTGTCAGCATGGACCCACTGTGCCTTCCACCGCACGGAGAACGCAGAACATGCAGGTGTGGCACAAGTACAGCTGTGTACCAAAACCCAAAGGCTGAGATCTGAGAGAACCCAGCTTGAGGTCCACCTCAGCCACAGCCTCTCCATGACCTTAGGGTGTTCCTTACAGAGAGGGACATCCCCACTTGGCCTGGACCCACAGCTACTTTCCCCTCTCCCTCAGCTGCCTCCTCTCTCAGAACCGCTGTGTGTCAGGGCTGTCCCTTACAGCGTACAAGTCCAGTAAGCTGAAGTCCCGATGTCGCATTAGGCAGCGAGGTATAGCAGTAATAATAGCAGGGTGATTGCCAGAGCAGCAAGGAAAATTGCAGTGCTTACTTATTATCTGTCCCGCAGGGAGCACTTGTTCTCCAGTATCATTGTAAGCGAAAGCTGGAACAGCTATTAGGAGAAAGAGACACCGCACATGTCATTACACACGCAAGGAAACCCTGTCAGAATAGCCATGGGTTGATGGTCCCAGAACTGAACGGGCTGAATAAAAATGTGAGACACGTAACCTAGTGCAGACATCCCATTATATAAAAAACAATTACAGCCATTTTAGACCCGGGCTCAGGAAAGATGTCTTTCTCCAACACAGAAAGTCAGAGGTCAGACTCTAGACGGATGGGAGGTTCCCACTAACAGGGAGCTGGGTACAGCTCTGCTCTGCTCCAGCCTCCACCAAAGCCAAGCAGAGGTCCATCCACACCAGTGGGAACCACTCCTGAGACAGGACTGCCAATGTGGCATGGGGAAAAGGCATCTAAAGAGCAGCCACTAAGAGAGCTTTGACCATTTCTGCACCCGCTTGGTCTGTGAGGTCCCAGACCTGGCAACCGCACGGCGTCGCTCGCTGTACTTACGGTAGCAGTGGGGGAAGTCGAGGTATCCCTCGGCACAGGCATCGCAGTGCTCCCCGGTGTAATTGGGCTTGCAGTAACAGCGGCCGGTGAGGTCCTCACAGGTGCCATCGGTGAAGTCAGACTCGCAGTTACAGCCTGCAGAGAGGGACAAACCACAGTGACCAACACTGATCAAGACCTGTGCCAGCCACAAGCACAACAGGGACATGGCTACAACACAGAATCGCTGTTAGAGCCCCCACCGTTCGATACGAATTCTCTGCAGAAATAAAAAGAGTGATTTTGAGACTGGCTGGCTTAGAGGCACAAGCAGCAGTGGTTTGAAGCTGCTGGCTGAAAGGGCACAGAGACAGCAGCTAAGGCTGGATTTCCGTGGGGGTACAGCAGAGGTGACAACACAGTTTTAGGTCACTCCAGCCTTGGACACACCACCACTTCTGATTACGTGGATGCTGCAGACATATAGGCTGTGTGCACACACATTTCCATGGGCAATGCCAGCTGCAGCAGGAACTGCCCCCGTGGCCCCATCTCTCACGGTGCTGGACTCCCTACACCAGAAAAATCTCTCATGCCAATCCCCAAACCGCCCTCCCCGGCGTCACCAAGTCCAGGAGGGCGTCTGTAGCCTGCAGAGGAAATCACACTCACGATAGCAAATGTACGGAGAGTCGATGGGGTGGTCAGGGGACCGGTAGTATCCTGGGATGCACCTCTCACAGTTAATGCCAGTGGTGTGATGCTGAAAGACAATGGGTTACACGGACATCAGTTCCTCTGCCTGCAGGAGTGGATTCATGCTCATCTGCCAGAGTTACTAACAGCTCAAGGGTCCAGAGGGAGCAACTCGGGAGTGTCAGCACATAGACCTAAATTTGCTCCAAATTCCATATGCTGGTTTGAAAACAAAGCATTTCCTGCAAACTCTGCATCCTCCCATAACTCCAGTCTGAGCTTCAGGTTCGTATCTGACCTCAAGCCCATTCTACTTGCTTCAGATGGTAAAAATGTCTTGGCCACTTTGGGCTAGGAGGACGGGAGTGAACTGCTTCTTCCAAGCAAGATTGCACAGCTAAAATGGTACCACCGTGGGGACAGCGAGGGATCCAAGTGTGTTGCTGTCGTTACTGGTGCACACTACAGCAAAGAGACCAGATTTCCAGGGAGAGACCCTAATTAAGATAACAGAGGGAGTGTGAAGGGGTTGGCAGAGCTGCCGGCAAGACCGAACTCCAGGTGCGACTGCAGAAACACACACACAAGGATCTGCAACAGCTTTTTCCACCAGAGCCCTTCAGGCCTACCTGACAGTCAATGCAGACACCTCCCCCTTCATATCTGTCTTCGCGACTTTTGCTGGCTTTGTGGCGATCCACCTCGGGGTCGTAGTAGCAGTCATAGGCATGGCCATTGCAGTTGCAAGCTGAAAATACAGAGAGATTTTAGCTAAGTCATCAGTCCTTGGAGGTCCTTCTGTCACCAGCTGGATCTCGGGACATTAACTCTTCCCGGTGGGTTTGATATGGAATGGGTTACATTTCCATGAGGAAAGTCGCTTGAATGCATCTGGGGGAACACCCTAGCTTCCAGAGATCTTCCAGTTTAAAAGCACAGAAGAAACAGCTCTTTCACAAGGTCTAGTTAAAAAATGAAAAAAAATAAAAAAAAAAGAAGAAAAAAAAAAGAAAAAACCCGACGTCAGGCACAAAACCAGAAGAAAAATATGTGCAGGCGTGTAGAGACGAGAAAGAGAAATTACCCAACTTTGGGGCCTCAAGTAGCCTGGCTTAGAGGGCAACATTCTTGCTTCTTTTATCCCACCCAGGATGGAGGTGAGCTGTGAAGTTCAGCTCGCTGTCTCTATAAACCCACAAGAGTAAGATCCAACTGTCCTTTGCTGCCCTGCACTTAAAAGAGATCGTGCGATGTAGCTGTGCTCTGTGCTCTGCATTCCCAGTGCTGCGCAAATTCCAGTGTCGGCGTTTACCAAAGGTTTCTCCGGACAAATAAAGATGTCCTGTATGTAAACAGACCCAAACGCAATTCATCTTGGAGACAGAATTGAGCAACGAGACTTGCCTGTGTGAACCCTTGGATACGGAGGAGGAACTGGAGCGTGAGCAGAATCAAAGCCCCGTACAGACCTCGCGGGCCTCCCTGTGCGAGCCTCGACTAAACAAAATTAACCGTCGTGTAAACTGTCCTCAGCAGCGCTGCTGATCTGTGCTTCACCCAGAGCTACACACCACAAACCATTTCACCACCTCGGTGAAAGACTTCGCTGCGCTGCAACGCCAAGGGGCCGGGGTAGCGTGGTCAACCTGTGCTCTGCAAAGCAGCTGGGAAAAGGAAGGAAAAACCCGACTCCAACTTACGCTGGCATTCGTTTGCGCTGTCGGCAGTGGCAGGCTTCCACGGGAACTGGTTGAAGCCCGGGCAGCAGCGATCGCAGGACCCGCCGCAGGTGTTGTGCTGGCAGTCGCACTGCAGCCTGGGGGGGAGAGGAACGAGGGTCAGCCGAGCCTGGCGCACCGACGGGGACCTGGCGCAGAGCCCCGCTGTGCGTAGCTGTCACCAGGCAGATACACCAATGAGCAACGTTTTGGTCATCCAAATATTTCAGATAAAAGGCTTCTAGGGCATTTTTCTTACTTCTGAGTTTCCTTTTTTTTTTTTTTTTTGTTGGTGTGGGAGGAATAAATGAGCCCTGAGCAGAGAGGGATGGGGCCACGTGCGTCCCATCCGCTCCTCCAGGTGTACCTGTGCTTGCAGAGAGGAAGGCCGGGAAATGTGAATGAAGTCTTTTAGCAGATGCCAGCCCACGCTCCCTGTGCCGTGCACCTCCTGCTTCCCCAGCCAGCATGGGCAGGGCTGTGCTGGGTAAACAGGCGGCTCCTGAGGCGCCAGGCAAGAAATCTCGACGGTTGACCGACGGATCTCATCCCTGCTCGACCACGGCACTGATTCATTAACAGCAGTGACATCATCTCCAAAACTTCCACTTAGCAGAAGGCGATCCCCATCCAAAACAAATGCTTTCTGTTGTATTAGACTTATGGATAATACAGCATGTTCCAGCTTTTATCTGTGCAATTACTCATTTCCCCTCAGGGCTGGCCTGCCACTCCCCTCTCTCCCTCCTCCACTGCTTTCCCATTCAAAAGCAGCGTTTAAAAATAAATCTGTTTTTTAAAAAATTTCAGGCACAAGCGGAGTAGTGATTCTGGATGAAATACAGAGGTGCAGACACTCTCTGATGGCTGCAGTGAGTTGTGAGTGTTGTGCTTTCCACCTACATGGATTTTTAAGATGTGGGACCTGCAGGCGTGTGAAGAGTGAATAGCTAGGCAGAGGCAGCAGCATGGGGCAGGTGAACACGTTTTAATGAAATATGGAATGACATGAAAGTCTGGGAGAAGGCCTGAGAGCTTGCTTCAGCCACAGAGGATGAAGCAGGTCCCACCTCTGCTCCCAGCTCCACGGGCAGCCCTCTCCTTGCAGATGCTCAGCTGCATTCGTCTCTCTGCGCACTCAGGCCCTGTCCTTACCCACGTTCTTGGACTGAGCCATGGCTAGGAAGAGTCCAGGCAAGAAACCATGTCCCTTAGGGGATGGCTGGAGTCTGTGTGGCAGAAATGAGCCCTGAAACACCCACTGCAAACTTTGTTCTTCCCATGTTTTGGAGATCCAAGAGGGAGACCCAGAGAAAAGGCAAACATTGGCCATGTCTCTGTACCAAATCCACCCACAGACCTCTCTCACCTGGCTGACCACTGCCCAATGCCTTCGAGGAAACAAAGTCTGATGCTTTTTTTCCATGGCAGCAGCTGGAGCCTAACCCCAAAACATATCTGTGTTGAGAAAGATGGTCACTGAGTCAGGGAACTCATAAACCTGCCGAACAGCATTAATCTCCCTGGCTGGAGGACATGGCTCCAGCCACGCATCCCAGCTCTCTAACATTTGAGCTGTTTGAAAAGCATTGGTTCAGTTCCCAGAAGGCAAAAAGATGGCCCTCAACGAGCAAGAAGCATGCTTCAGATGAAGAAGGAGCTATTTATTTACTCTGCTCTACAGAGTTAGCAGTGACCTCTCAGAGAGCTCATCTATCACGGCAGCTTTACTGCACCTTGTGTCGAGTCCGTGCTGCTAATGAATTATGGGCAAACGTTCGTGAGCTACAATATTTACATGTTTCATTGATTGAATATACACAAGGAAGAAGAGGGAGCGGCCGCGTTCACATAGCACACGTATTTCCTGGCCATCCAGCCGTAAACATAAAACCACAACCTTCCCACTGGAACTGATGCTCAACAGCAGCGTGTAAACAGTCTGCAGCGAGTGTCTGTGTCACAGCTGAGAGTGGCACACAAGCGCTGCGGCATCTGGATTGGGCCAGAACATCACACTAGGATGAGGAAAAATAATACCATCTTGCTGGTTATCTCCAGCATCAGGCACACAATCAGCAGCAGCTCCTCTCTCTGGTTGTCTCTCCTCTTGCTCGTACGTCTGTGACGGAGCGACGAAGGCACAGAAACAGGAGCTCTTATCAGGCAGAAGCAGAGGGCTCGCAGGGTCCTCCCGAGCTCACATCCACGGCAGCTGCATGTCAACACATGGCTCCTGTCTGGGCCCTCCGTTTGCAACATGCCGAGTCCTTGCTGATGCTTATCTCTGCTCACAGGGTTTGCCAGGAGCAAGGTCTGTGCCTGATCCTGCCGGTGCTCACCTTTACCCAGGAGAACTTTACTTCCCAATGCTAAACTCAGCCCGTTTGACCGTAGTGCAAAAAGGGATGGGTGTAAAAAGTGCAACAGACCCTTAGGGGGCTGTATCTGCCCTCACAGCACAGGGCCTTGCACACACACACACTCACACCAGATGTGCTGCCAGCATACTGCGTCTGGAAGTGCAGCCTCCGTAACTTGGCACTTCAGAACAACTTTCCTAAGCTGGATAAACATCATCATTTATGGCCAGGAAGTCAGCTCACGAACATGCTCCATCATGTCCTAACATCTCTGCCAACATTTCTAGCTCACCTCACTTCTATCAGAGCGCTCCTCCTGCCTTTCTGGGCAACGGGAACAAAGAGCGGGCATGTGCTGCAGCGGGAAGTTAAAACGAGAGGCAGAGACCTCCCAGACAGGCTGAGACATAACTGGGATTTTTAACAGGGCCGGGCCAAATCACATTCCTTGCCTCCCTCTGTTTGCGTTTCCTTGCCCTTTCGCTGTGGCATGTCAGTGTCTGAGGAGGCAGGACATGTGCAGCCAGACACACCGCGCCTCCCACTCGGGGTTGCTCTGAGTTCTGGACGAATGACACAGCCCTGACAGCTGAGGCCGATGACACGAAGGGACGGCGTGTTCCAAGCCCCAGCTGCCTCTGCGATGCCTCCGCCTGTGCGGGGTTGGGGCAGGTATTGCTGTCAGGACGGGAGGAGTGGGATGAGGCCCGGCGGTGCCTGCCGCAGTGGGAAGGCTGCACACAGCTGCTGCTGAAGCCTTGGAGAAATTGCAGGGCTTCACCGATTACTTGTTTTCTCCACCAAAATGCTGCCCCTGGTATCGTATTTCCACTGATTTCTCTGGGCTTGCCAACAGGGTACAGTAAGGCCATGAGAAGGTCTTCTATTTACCCAGCTTCTTTGTCGTGACAGATCCCAAAGGGCCTCACAGATGTGCTGTGCTGGCTGTGCAAAGCACCCAAGGAGGAGACGGCTTCTCCTCTAGGTGAGTGCGATCTGCTCTGGGTGAAACGCAACAGCTGCTCGCTAACAAGTGCTGCAGCTTTAGGAAACAGCTTGGGGACTGGAGGGAAGATGCCAAATGCATTCACATGTGAGTGGAGGAGATGAATTCCGGGAGGCAGAGCAAGTCATCAGCAGAAGTGGCATCAAACGAGAATCCCTACGTATTTCTCCTCCCTCAATTTTCCCTTCCTTCCTGGAAATCCCTGAGCCATCAAGGTCAAGGCATTTCCATGTTAAAAAATCACTCTGCCCTGGTACACGGGTGCACAGAGCATCCAGCAACACCAAAGTCTAAAACGAAAACAAGGAACCATGCACTCAAATATTTAGGAACTTTCCTTTGTCGGGGAGTTAAGCACACTGACGCAGACTTGCTTTTCAATACATCTTTGTTTTAACGCTTAGCAGCTTTTAACCTTGGCTGGGACTCACTGGAATTTTATTTTAGAAGATCCAAAAGCTCTACATGATCCTTATGAGAAAGTAATATAAGCTTCTCTCGTCCAGCTGAATCTACCCATCCCCTTCATAAAGGCAACATTCAGGATGCAAACAGATGGCTAAGACGCAACACTTTCATGGTCTGAAGAAGCTCTTTGGCATTTCAAATTGCTGAGGCAGATGGGAAGAGTCCTGTGAGCCAAAATATAACTGTTTTGCATGCTCTTGTTCTTTGCAAAGAGTATTTGTTTAGCTACATACATAACTTGTCTACGGTTCTGTGAGCATAACTGAACAGCAGTCTCTGCTTTCCTGGGAGACCATCCACGTGTGAGAGCATTGCCCCAGCTCTTAAGAAGCCATGTGGGAAGCAAGAGTCTTCTAAGAACGGGTTCAGAACACGGCCCTGGGCTTTGATGAGAAACCTTGTTCAACAATACTGGCTCTGCGTGCTCACCTTCCGTCTCCGACACTCTGCCCCCATGGCGATGGCAAAGTCGTGTACAGGGAAACCACACCAGGGAGCTGATCTGTCCGAAAGACAGATGGGCAAAACATCTTTCACTTTTGCTACTTTGGCTGAACTAGTTTCTAGCTTGTTCCCAGGGCAGAGCCAAGAGCAACAACACCAGCACAATTACGAGCTCAGGACGGGACTCAACTCACACTGCTGTATTTCATTCGTAGCACAACAATTAAAATGCTTTTACACAGAGCTGGTAACTTGAAAAACATACCTGTAAGGGTCGGTAGGGTCTTTGGCATCACAGACATCTGCATGGCCATGGCAGACACAGCGCCCTCCAATGCTGATATCTTTGATGCTGTAGTAATACTGGAGAGCACAAGAGAAGTTGGCTGTTAATATCTTATGAAGAAGCCTCACAACTCAGGATTCAGCAGGATTTTATCCAGTAAAATGATGTGTTGGAACATTTTCCTTACGTTTGCAAGCCTGATCTCACAGGCTGCAACATCTGCCTGTGGTAAGACCTGCCACTGCTAACAGAGCCTGTGAGATACAAGCTGGGTTTTCCAGAACAGTCAGAAAGCTCTGTGGGACACCAGGAAGTGTTTCCCAGTTTCATGCTGTTGGTGCTAAGAACAGCTCTTCCCAACCAGCCTCCAGCTCTAGCCACAGCAGCGGTGGCACCCACCGCAGACACCTTCTGCTTGGGGAGCCCAAATGTAGAGAGGAAATTCCCATGGGCAACATCCAGGGGTGTCTTTTCCCTAGAGGTGGCACGCACACCCCTGGAATACCCCTCCAACACTTCCACCTCGTGAGCAAGAAGTATCAAGGTCTGCCTTACCCTCCTGGTCACCGTAGGGTCCCGTAAAGCTTTGCCCATCAGGTGCCCAAGCAGCGTGTTTGTCTGCAGGAAGCGCAGTCTGATGTTGGTGGCTTTTGTGAAATTCCGCAGGAGGGGAGAGTAGGAGAAGTTCATGGCTCCCGGGCGCCCGTTTACGAGAGAGACAACAATCTGAGAACACAAGGGAGGAAAACAGATCGGCGTCATCCTCTGATATGGGAGGAAAGTAATCTCTTCCTCAGCTGAACCCAAGCTTTATCCTTTTTCAGGACATCTGAATCAGTTCCCTGCTGGTCGTATTTGTCCTAAAGCTGAGCAGTTTAAGTGGCATCCAAAAGCCAAGCGGGAACCATTTGATATGTGCACTTTCAGTCACTGAGAAAACAAACTAGAAATCTGTTGCCTTTTTACACAATTAAACAACTGCCAAAAAAAATCAGCCCTGAATGTCTATTCCCTAAGCAAAGTTTTAGCATGAAACAGAGCATGAAACATAGCACGGCTCTGTCCTTCATGCCCACTCACTGCTCGTACCAAGGCTGCTGCATCCCTTGGAGGATGAGCAGTTCTAAAATCTCCTGTCCAATGCAAGCACCTGCCCTGCTCTGCCTGCTTCTTCTTCTTACCTGTTCTTATAGAGGAGTACAGATTTTAACCTAAGCACTTTAGCTTAACTAAGCACAGTTTTTATTATCAGGCTCTTTCTGTTTTCTCCTCTGCTTTGCTGTCCTCCTCCAAAGCCTCCTGGGCTGTGGGCAGGAGCAGGGGAAGGGCTGAAGAGCTCCTAGGACTCACGCCCTGAGCACAACTGCAACCGGAGGCAGTCAGGTCCCTCCGGAGGCAAAAAGGAAGGCACAGAAGGAAGCAGGCAACAGGAACACTGCTTCCATCAGCCTGGTGGCACAGCCACAACCCCACGTCCCGTGTTCCACCATGGTTTGCACGCTGGGAGGACAGAGGACTTTCTTCATCCCTACAAGGAAGAATTGCCCAAAGTCTCCTAAGAAACTCTCCCATCTGTTTCAGCAGCCAGTCACCTCACCAGCATTTTTTACAGAAACCCTGGGAGCCCCAGGGGATGAAGATGTGCAGTGGCTCACCTCCCCATTTTCTAACGGCACGATCCGGGAATATTCAGTAGTGCAGATGGCGTGGTCGTCCTTGGTGATACGATCCACGGTGTGCAGCCCGAACTTCTCAATGCAGTCCCTCTTGGAAGCTGTGTCAACCAGAGACGAAAGCAGTAAGGGGAAAGGAACAATTCAAAGCGCCGTACTGATTTCTCCACGCTGGCCAGCAGGAGAGAAGGGTCTATACTCTTCGTTACGCACTGATGTTGGGAGAGTAACAGGCATCATCAGCAATTCCTCCTAAACACCTCAGTGCAGTGAATTAACTCACAGATGGGAGGCAGGAAATGGACGTTGCACCGACTGTGACCACCTGCCAAAAACTTGCCCTGGCTTCCCTGCACAGCCATTCCTGCAAGCCCCGCACCTTGCAGAGCCCGCAAACCCACTGTGACCGTGCTGGGGCAGTAAAGGACCTGATTCTGCAGGGTGGGGAGCCCCATGGGGCTGCTCCCCCAAGGAAGAGCCTGGGTGCTGCTCCTTCCCACCCCCATTTCACCCGTGCCAGGAGCGCTCAGCACCGCCTGCCGAAGCGCACGTCGCTGCAGCGCTCGGACGGCGTCTCCAAGGGGAGGAGAAGGAATAGAAGGCAGCCGACACGACCTGCCAGCGCTGCTCAGCCCCCGTGGGGAGCTGATGAGAAACATCAGCATAATCCATGGGAATAACCCTCCCCAAATCTGCTGCAACGTGCCTCCAGCTGGCACACCCCCTGTGCTGCGCTGCTGGGTGAAGGCAGGCAGGAGGTGCGGGATCGGTGAGCACAGACACCTTCAGCCTGCCCTTCGCCTCGTGGCCACCCACACCTGGTCTCCAGCAGCGTGGTCCTGCTCCATAAACACTGCTGTGGCAGCAGCAGGGGCTGAGCTGCATCCTCATGGAAATATTTTAGCTCTGGTGTCTCGCCCCCCGAGCTCTGCTTCGCCAAGTGCTGCTGTAAAGGCGGCTTATTCCGAAGCCCCAGGCGAGGAACCTGTCACTGCTGGCGTGAGATGATCGATCTGCAGAGCGCTGCCACGGCTGAGCACACAGACACGATGCTCAGCAAGAGCGGCTCCTCTGGAAAAACAAAAATCTTTCCCAGCTACCTCAAATCTCCATGGCTGCGTGAGGCAGAAGCCGGGCGCTCTGGCTCTGTCACCAGCTGCTCTGATGTCCTGGGCAGGACTCTCTGTCTCCGAGCTAAGACAGTTTTAGTTAACCCATGTTTTAAGGAAAGAGCAGCCTGGGGAAGGCCAGCCCTGGGTGGAGACGAGGACAGCCTGGCTCTGTGCTTTGTCTGCCCTCCCTTCCGTGGTGGTGCTGCCCAGCACAACGCGATGGAAGGGGCTGATCCTGCCCTGCAGGCTGAGCTGGGGCAGGCAAGGCTCCGCAGCCCACACGGCCAGCTGGGACCGGGCATCCTTCAAGTCCCGTCCCCATTTGAAACGCTGCGTGGGGAACCCTTCACGTGGATAAACACCACCACCAATCTCACCCCGGCGCTCCCACGTCTTTGGTGGCCAAGGAAAGCACGGAGGATCCGCACTGCCGTGCTCCCTCCGCTCCCCCAGACCCCATCAGCTGCCCCAACAGATGCTTTCCACAGCGTCACTTCTGCCCTCCTGCTGCAGAGCTGAGCCCAAAAGCACTTCAGTGCCCTGCCCGGGGCAGCCTGGGGAACCGAACGCCTCCCACCAGGGACGGTGTCACCCCCGGCAGGGCTGGCTGGCGTCTCTGGAGAGCGCTTACAGCTCTGCCAGCTGCTTTGAACCGCCCTAGCGAACCGCACGGTGTTTTTGTTAGACCACCTACAGAATTCCCCAAGCCAAAAATAAACCTCCGCGGAGGACTTGTCGTGCTAGCGAAGCCGGCACGTTTCGGACCAGCGACCTCTTTATTTCCACGGGGAATTTTCCACTGGGCTGTGTCGTTTACATCTCGCTTCTTCTCAAGGGGGGTTGGCGTGGACGGGGCTGGATGTTGCAGGAGGGAAGAGAGCTCCAGATGTTGCAGCGCTGCCACTACAAGCAGGAACAAGTACGTAGGGCAAGAGCGCTGCCCCAGACCGTACAATAACAGAACCGTAATGGGCCCCAGGAGAGGCGTACAGCTGGGAGGGAAATTCTCCTTACAGAAGAAGAAAAAACCAAAACAAGCAACTTGACAGCAGCGACCCCCCCCTAGCACACAGCAGAGGGGAACATCTGAGCGCTGCAGAGGAGCTGCCATACCAAGGCAACGCAGCGCACAGAACGCCTGCAGCTCCTTCCTGCACAAGGAGAGGCCAGCAGAGCTAAAGCACGGGCTGACAGGTAGCTCAGAAATACGAGCCCCCAGGGGCAGCCCAAGGCAAGGCCTCTGAGCGCTCCGAGGTCCCTGCATGGCAGGTTTTAAGCTCTGCTCGTAGATCTTAACTCTCATCTTCTCCTAATTACCGCTGCTGCTTCTGGGAGGGGGACGGTGGTTAACGCGTTCCTCAGACCGGGAACCCCGTGGGACAAATTGCCAGAGAAGCAGCTGCTCCTAAAGAGATCAGGTTTTAATCAGAGAACTGGGAAGGAGGGAATTCAAATGCACAGAGGGATTTCTGGAGCCTCCTTGTCCAAGTGTCTCCTCTGATCCCATCCGGCCAGCGGCAGGACTGCGGCTCCCCACCCTGCCCAGGCTGCACCCCAGCTCCGGTAACCAGGAAGGACAAGGGGGCTGCCTTCTGCCCCGAGACTTTTGGGTTCCTGCAGCCACCTGGAAGTGAGCTGGTTTGTTTCTGGAGAGCCGAAATATGCTAGTCTGAGCACGGTAAAGGGCAGAAAAAGAGAGGAGATGGTAAGAAACCTGAGGTTCCATACCTAGACCAACAATGCCCAACCACTGACGCTGGTGCCAGCTTTGGTATCACAGAGATCTGGGTGGACACCAGTGACAACACCTTAAAAATGCATTTAGCCCCATGGAGCAAAACAGTTCTCCAGCCCTGAGGAGCACCACAAGTTCGCCCAGGCGCTACGATCTGAAACTCAACTCTTGCAGCCTTATTGGGCAGGAGACACGTACCACAGCATGGCAGTGATGCAGAAACAGCTCCAAAACAGCCCAGTGCTTGCACAAAGAGCAAGCACAAAGAGCCCTTCTTCCTTTTGGCCTTACTACCTGGCGTTATGCTGCAGCTCTCTCATAATGCCGCCGTACTTACAGGCAAAATACTGCCAGGGCTCGTAGGTAAGGCCGAAGTCAGTAGATCGCTCCAGCACCCAGAGGTCAGGACGAGGAGAATTTGCGAATTTGATCAGGACGTACGCCACGTGGAAGAGCTGAAAGAGAGGAACACAGAGTTAGGTGGCTGCTCAAAGCTTCATCAAAACCAGGGGGAGCTTGGGGGCTCCCAGCTGAAGAAAGCTCTGCAGAGCCTGCTGCTTGCAGGCAGCTCGTGGAGCAAAATCCTCCGTATCTAAAAGGATGCTGATACCATGCGGCTGCCGGAGAGAGACAGATTACGGAGCTCAGCTCCCATGAGTCCGAACGCAAACAAAACTCAGACTTTGTGGCTACGGGCCCCGCTCGGGAGGCTGTGCTGGGCAGCTCCTCAGATTTAGCCTCGACCGAGCAGGTGGCAGCAGAAATCAGTGCCCACGTCCTTCTGAGGGAACTCCTGCTGGCCTGACCCTACCAAGCTCTGTAAGGTGATCACAAGAAGCTGCAAAGCGCTACAAAGCCTCAGGTTGCTCTTGGGGTACACCAAGCGACACCCTGAACTGTTGGCATGTGCCAGGAGCCTGGAACACCCCGTGTGCACCTTGCACGCAACACCACAACATTAAATCCTTATTTTTTACGGCTACGTTTTGAAGTTGGTTGCAAAAAGCCCCGTAATGCTCCTCTCCCCCAGGTACAGGAGCGCAGGAGACCCACTTGGCTCCACCGCCGGGCTGCCCCCATTCGTCTGGACACTGACGTGCGTGCACACAGCCTTGCCAAGAATAAAATAAATGTACTCTTTAAAGAGCTGAAATGTCAGCGCTAGAGAAAAACAAAAGCCCCAGCAGAACTTCCCTTCCCCGGCTGGCACGGGCTTGCTCCAAGAATCCCCGCTCCATCATCCTGTCACAGAGCAATATTTAAAGGCAAATCAAGTTCTCTTATCGGAGAAAATTCCTAACATCAAAACCAACCCACCAGGGAGCTCCGTGCTCGAAAAGCAGAGATTTACGGCTCAGTAGTCCCTCCTCGTCCAAAGCCGGTTCTGTGTGAGCACACAGCCCCCGAGGATTACCCGGGACACGTCTGCAGGGAAGGAGAAGGCTGGCTCCGTGCCTGCCTCCGCGCAGGGGCACCGGGACGCCACCTGCACCTCGGCCCTGCCCCAGCCGCACACGTCGCGGAGTAAGAGGGCGAGTATTAATCATAACAGGCCTCCAAAACGGCCCTGCCGGCGACTAGGCTTTTTAAGGGGAAGGAAAGAGGCAGGGAAGAGGCATTTAAAGCTACCGGGTCACCCATGAAGCACACGCAGACCAATGGGTCTGAGCACTGTCGGAGCACGGCGGGGCTGGCGCAGGTCGGAGGCCGTTCTCTGGCTGCCAAGGGGCAGGAGCGGGGGATTTGTGAGGACTGCTGCGATCCACAGCGAAGAAATCCAAACCCAGCACAGCTCCCGGCTGCCAAAAGCCTGGTGAGCCCAAGCAAGGGGAAGATGACGTTTCCAGCTACTGGAACCTGAAGGAAAGCAGACCTAAACGCTGCCTCATATTCCCCTCTGCTGCCTACGTGGTATCGAGGCACAGGAGACAGAAGCGCTGCGGGGTTTTACTCGCGGCACTTCTGAATTGCTGGAGATCCACGAAGGCAGGATGCTCTCCAACAGGACGCTTCTTTTTGGCACTTCCCAAGAGCAGCATTCGTGTTTCTGTTCTCACACATCAGGGGAAATGCTTGCAATGAACAGCAGCAACCCCAAACACGGAATTAGAGACATGAGGCACGTCCATATCCTCTCCGTTCATCTTCTTGCAGACAGCCAGCTACGAGTTTACAGTCAGTAAATTCCACGGGGTTTCTGTGGGGTCCTTCTTGCTTTCCAGTTCGATGCTGGAAAGAAACGTCCCTAACCAAACGTCCTCGAGTCCCAGCTCCTCGCATCCCTCCGGCTCTCAGAAGCGCTGTGAGTCCCGATGCAGTCACACCGGTGCAAGCCGTTTTCTGCACAAACACTAAAATTCGACTCAAAGCCAAGCCTGGGGCTCTGTGTGCTTTGTAACGGGAAGCCGACAGGCAAAAAAAGGCCTCGTGCTGCCGGCTGCACGCTCTGCTGGGAGCAGGAGCGGCAGGGTCGGGGAGCAGGGCGGCTCCTGGCCCAGAGGAGCCCTGAGGAGCTGCACGGAGATGTCGCTGCAAGTGGCTGCAGACCTGGGTCTGTGCGTGTACACCCACCCACAGCCACACTGGGCACTGAGAATCGCAGCGGGGAGCAGCAGGGCTCAGTATCTAAATACTGAAATAAAAACACTAAATATCCAGCGTGCTAACTTATCTTTCCCTGCAGCATTTTGCAGGGAAGAAGCAGAACCTCTGCGTCCTCGCTCGTTCGGCCGCAGCTCAGCCAAAGCCCAGCTCGGGTTCTCCTACCCCGCTCTACTCCAAGGGCCCAACACCTTCCCTGCTCCACGAGCACCACTGTGCGATGCTGGGCTGAGCTTCCTTCCAGCCGGGACAGCAATTTGGGGACACAAAGCAGGCAGCCAACATCCCACACCCTCCTTCTTGCCAGCTCTGACGGGCTAGGCCCATCTCTAGTCGGAGCACCGAAAACATTCAGGGGTCGGCGACCGCAGCGAACCTCCCCCTGGAACGGCGTCCTGGTGTTCAGAGGGATGTCTTGTCTTGTCCCCTGCCTCGCCATCCGACGCCCTTATCTCGCAGGATTTGACAGCCTGCCGGAAAAAAAAATAAAGGCAGATTGCTGGCTTCAAGCGCACGCGCTGAGAAAACTCGCAGAGCTACCAAGACAGAGCGGTCACTCCAAAAATAGAGCTGGCAAAGAAGCCAGACTTCTCGTTCCATGTTTAGTTCCAGTACAGTTCTGCCCCACCAATATTGCAAGAGAAATGGTTGTTGTTGGTTTTTTTTTTCCAGAGCCTTTATTTAGCTCCTATTATCAGGCAGATGAATAAAGACCTCTATGCTCCAAGACTCTTAGGCAATTTCTTTTCCCTTCTCCGTGGGGAGGGAGGTGCGAACCAGATGCGATGCGCACACACGCCTCCAGGCAAGCAGACGCCAGGCTCTCACCGTCTCCGAAAAAACACCGGGTACAACTCAACCCCTCTTCCTTTCACAAAGAGCATCCTCTGCCCGTCCGTCCTCCTGCAGGAGCAGCACACGACAGCGAGCTCTCCCAGCTCCTCGTTCCCTCTCTCAAGGCACCGATCGCAGTTTTCCAGCCCTGGGAGACACGCGTGAAAACAAGGCAGCAAACCAGAACCAGCCGCATCCTCAATTTCTTTGGTGAGGCCTCGCTCACGCTCCTCCGAGCTGCCGCAAAGCCACAAAGCAACGTTTCATAAATAAACTACATCTTTGTTGTATTTTTTTACGATGCAACACCGGCCGCTACATGCTGACACAGAGCCAGAGGCCCTTTTTTGGTCCTCTGACAAAAGGCAGGAGCTGGCTGTGCTGGCCGGGACTCGGCGCAGCTCTGTGCCCAGCCCCGCAGCAGCGGTTTCCTCAGCGAACGCCGCTCTCCTTTTCCGCAGGACAGATTTATTTATTACCTTTGGCACCGGTTTTTGAACATAGCGCCATGCAGAACCAAAACAATCCGTCTCCTCCTAACCGCCGCTAAATCCCCCGCGGAGCACGCCTGCGGGTAGCGTTACCGGCGCGGCCGCGATGCCGCCCGAGGTTTCCTGGAAGTATCGGATGCTGTGGGCGAGCAGGTGCAGCTGGGCGGCAATAAATCCCTCCCTGCAGGGCACACGAGGCCTCGATTCCTCCCAGGCCCACCCAGCCCCAGCGCACAGCACCCTGCGGGAGCACGTCTCGCCTCCGGCCGCAGCCGAGGCTCTGCGCGCGCCTCTGGCCCTGCAGGTGAGGATGTGGAAAGGTGAGGAAGCCTCGGAAAGCCAAAGAGCTTCTGACTTGGCCTTGAATTTCTCCAGGTCAACAACCTGCCCCTTTTAGATCTTCTGCCTGCAATCATTGATTGTCACCGAAGCAATGGATTTACTCATTAACTGCCTGGCTGGCTCGTGCTGAGCTCCAGCTGTCCTAGAGCAGCTTTATTTCCTCCTCGCCCAGCCTTCAGAATCCTTTATTAAAATATCTCAGTATTCAGCTGCTGGGAGCTAATGTGCCCACATCTGATCGCACGAGAACAATTTCAGCCCTTCCAGGCAGCAAAAACGGTGCTGGGGCAATTCCGAGGTGGCTGGGGGGAGAGGTGAGCGCTGAGACTCAGGGAAAGGAAAGGGACTGAGCTCTGCACTGAGCCATTTTCAGTTTTTCTCTTAAAACTTAAGAGTTTTAGTGAGAGGGAGATCAAAGCAAACACTTTCCTGTTCTCCACGGGCTGGGGGCCACAAAGCAGCACGAAACCTGCTCGGTGTCATGAAGCAGCAGCGAGCCAACGTTTTACGATGGTGTTTTCTGAGCAGCGCCTGTTCAGCCCCTTTCTAAGCAGCTTGGCTTTTGCGGGCAGCCGATGGGCCGCTTTCCACAAAGCATTTTTTCTTTAAATGCCGTTTCCGAGAAGGATTGGGCTCATTTGCCGATTTCACACACAGCTCTGCTTTATTTTTGCAGCATTGTCCCGGGCGAGCCGTCCCTCCCTGGGCAGCGCCGCGCACGCCTCCTGCTAAAAACCCTCCAGGGACCAAATCCGCGGCACCTGGAGGAGCCTTGGGCAGGGCACGGGGCTTAGGGAGCATCCAGCAAGGTCCTGGGGCTGCAAGCGGCACCTGTGATGTGGTTACACGTGGGGGATGCTGATGCATCAGCCTGGACGTGCTTCAATACGTGTGTGTGCTCAGCCCTGGCTCACCAGTGTCCCCTCCGGATTCAGGAGCTGGTTTCTGCGCTAGCCCAGCAGCCACCTCGGTGTGGCTGAAGCCAGACGCACTCACAGGGAGCGCAGGTAGCTGGAGGCATCACAGCAGAGCTAAACGCGGTCAGGGCAGAAGGGGATGGCTGGAATTCCTCGAGATGATGCTCCAGCCACTTCCAGATAAGGATTCTCCCACCCCAGGCTTTCACTGTGCATTAGGAGACATCCTGCACTCAGCTGCGGCCTTTGCACTTTCTAGGCTGGTGGGAGAGGTGTGAAGCATTTGCTTCGAGACAGGACTTAAATATTTGGCTTTTAGCCCAAACTTGAACTAGCACAGCCCCAGGGAAGGGCTAAGCGGGTTTTCCTGCCCCCACAGAGCAGATGTCCTTCGGTACCCAGCACCGGGGGATGGATGCGGGCCCCCAGGGCCAGCCCAGCGCCAGAGCAGGCTGAGGCACCCCGTGGGACACAGAGAGGAGCGGGTGTCCCCACAACAAGGACTCAAACCCTCCCGGTTGCCTTAATCCTCACGCAAACACCAGGCAAGCCCAGCACCATGGTGGCAGCAAAGATGCCCTTAACGCTTCCTAATCCTCCAGCGATAAGAGCAATAAGGCACAGTGACCGCATTCAGGATTTCAGCTTCTCAGACTATTTACCTTGAGGTGTCAACTCTCTCTGACTGTTAAACGCTTCCGGGAAGCTTCTGGGAATGTTTTTTTAGGAGCCAGGTGTTCTGGGAGAACATCTGCACTGTCAGCAGCTGGCAGGATTAGGGACAACTCCCTCTGGGCTCCTCCAAAGGGCTGAGCTCCTCCCAGCGAAGCACGGCCTTCCTTGGAAAGAGGGGTAAGGAAAAAGGGACTCGAAGAAGAAAAGGGGAAAACGAACGTCAGCCTCTGGGCTCACGGAGGCACGAGGCACACTGGTACCAAGGGCACCAGCTGAGAAATGCTGTGTGCTGGTGCAGAGCTGCCTGACGTGCACGAGTGAAGAAGGTGAAGTGCTCGCCAGCAGCTCCGTGGAGCGAGGTGGGCAACGGTGCCCCCAAAAGACCCGGCATCGCTGAGGAATTTCACTGGGAGTCACTCCATTTCACTGGGGCCACCTACACAGAGATGGCTTTGAGGGCACACAAAATAAATGCTCTTGGGGCTGATTTTTCAAAGGCTCTTTGTCTGTTGCCTTAATTCCGCTCCCTGGATCTACCAGAAGCGTGCCACTGACTGCAGCAAAAAGAAAACCAGGCTAGCAAAGCGTCTACTCGCCCAAAAACATACGGAAAAATAAGCTTTTCTAAAAATAGAGGACTCAGGGAGTTCCTGCTCGCTAAAACTGACGGCAGTGCTCACATCCTAAGTCTGAAATCGCTCAGAAATAATGACTGGGGGATGCGATGTGACAGCAGTTACCTGAGGCAGCGAGATGCAGCTCTCTTCAGGGAGCTGTCAGTTCTCACGTCTGGTTTTGGTAACTCTCTCTTTGCTCTGTTATTCTTAGAAGGCTTTCTGTATGGATTTCAGTGTGTTTCTGAAATAGCATCTTGCAAGTTTAATCACCTAACGCATGCGGGACGTTCGTTTTGCATAACACGAAGCAGTAAGTAAATGAAACGAAGCAGGAAATAAATGAGAAAGATAAACTATGAAATGAGATCTCCGAGGGAAAGTTTTTTAGAGCTATTGCTTCTGAATGGTTATTAACAGACAACCAGCCGTCTCCTTCTTTTCCATGTCATGACAGCAGCTGGAAGCTAAAACCGATTCATAACCAAAGCAAGGAGCAGCAGCGGAGGGCCCAGCGGGCAGATGCGGTTTTATTTGTGCCCCACAAGCCTCAGAAATTTACTAACGGGAAAGAATTGACCCAGTTTTTAATGGCAGATAGACTTCAAGAGCTAACAGGAAAACCATGTCCAGGTGCATCACCCCACTGCGGCACGTGTTAGACCATGAGCCATCCCCGACCGGGAAGGCTGTGGCCAGGCTCCGTGCCCATGATGAAGACCTCGGAGCCTCCCAGCGAGCCCCAGCACGGCGCTGCTCTGCAAATAAGCCTCGCGAGCCCACCTGAGGGTTCTGCAGGGCTCTCACCCACGGGGTGACCTCCCTCAGGAGCTGTTCACCCCACTGCCACCTTCGCTCGGGGAACAACTTGCACCAATACACCAAGAACATCAACCGGTCCATGAAGACACGCGAGCAGAGCGGGAGCTGCACAGAGGTTGCTCGGCAGCACGCAGGGGCTGGAGGCAGACCTGCACCCACCTCCTCTGTGGTGAGGATGGCGAAGTTGAGCGGCAGCATCCCCCGACAGCCTTCCCCGAGCTCACGGCCCATCTGGCCCTGGCGCAGCTGACGGCGAAGGAGTCTTGGCGCAAACAGCCATGGGACGTGGACTGAGACAAACCAGGCATTTCTGCTGCATTTTTCAAAGGGTTGTGGAGGAGGGAGAAGGTTTAATTTTAATGAAAACCATGTCCTCCTCCTTCTTCCCCAGTGACCATCTCTGCACAGCAGCGCTAGCACGGCCTGGAGGAGAGCCCGGCCCAGGCCCCATCTCCTGCGGCACCGACCGGGGCCGTGGGCACAGGGTGAGACCTCTCAGGGCACCCATTCCTCAGAGGAGAATGGGCTTCAAGTCAAGAGCTCTGTTACTTTTAACAACCACGGCCCTACCTGGTACCTCCTCTTTACCAACATGCAGTGTAACAGGGTAGAAACTCTGACCTTGTGCACAAGGAAGAGTCCCATTAAAAGACCGCGTTCATCCCTCCTCCAGCCCAGGACAACATTCCCGTGAGAGGATTTCCCCAAGAGGGTGTCAGATTGGAGCAGCACCGAGCTCTTTCCCATCTCCTCTGTGTGTAATTTAACAGCTCTGGGTTAATTTGGTTAACGGTTCACCCAGCTGCGTGCACGCCCAGGTGCAGACAACGAAGCGCCCACAGTCACGGATTATTCTGCTGTTAAAACGTACAGGAGGAATCCGTGACTTTGGCAGCAGCCACGACAAAAACCAGTCATGAAAAAAGGCAGGGTGCAGACCCAGGTGTATGGGCACGGCTGTGGGACAGCACGGGGCCAAGATCCCCCGCAGCAGAGCCCCAAGCCCCCAGTGAGGTTACGTCCTCCAGGCACTGCCCGTGCCCGATCTGTGCGAGACCTGGCCGGGAGCAGAGGGGCTCTTCTGCACCTTTCCTTTGATTTCTGCTCTTCAAGCCACCACCAGTTAGGGGCACACATCACACAGCTCGTACGATGCAAAGTGTTGGCGTCCTTACCAAGAAAAGGTCAAAGCGAGGCCCCAACGGATCTGTGCGGAGCGGCCTCCCCCAGGCCAAAGGCTCCCACACAACCCAGGAGGAATTTCAGCTTGCGCTGGGCCAAAATTCCACAACTTCCTCCCAGCAGCAAGCAGCCCCTCGCTGAGAAATCTGGTGTGACCTTTCGTGCTGCTTCATTTCTTCTGCTCAGCACAGCACGGCCTCCTGGTTCTGCCCTGTTTCTGTATGGAAACGGTGTGGGCGCCTGAAGATCAGCTTGGGAGCGCTGCAATAACCCCCAGTGGTTTAACACGGGGCACCTTCAGCGCGCTGCTCGTCCCCAAGCTCAGTGAACCCCATTTGTGCTTAAATGGCACGAGAAAAGCCGGGGTGCCTGACGAGGAGGGACCCTATGACTCAGGGCAGGTGTAAGAAGAAATCCTTTAAATTGACTAAGATTTCAAAAATGTATTTTTTAAGCAAAATATCGATGATGTCATACAGCTTTGAACACAATGGCCTCGTGTCTAATAACACGGTGCTCTGAGCTACACCAAAAGCTGCCTCGGGCACATCGCGCGCCCAGCTGGCTGGCAGCGCGGCCGGGCCGGCTGCCTTGAACTTTTAGAGCCGGTTATCTCTGCTCGCAGGATTTACTCCAGCCTTTTATTCCCTTATCACCAGCTCCTTCCTGCCCAGCTTCAGGAACATTTAACATCACAGGATGAGCGCGAGCTAAAAATATATATTTATATACAGATTTATACACACACACCGATCCAACTCTGTGACAACCTGACAATTCAGCAACGCTGGCAGAGGCAGGATGGGATTTTGCGTGCACAGAAGAGGAGAAGCAGTCTCCTCTGGCCAGCTGGGATGGGATAACTGCAAAATTCCTCCAGTGCCTTGAGTGCATCGTGGTGAAGCATTGCTCCGGACTCAGCCCGAACCGGCCAGACCTACCTGGGGCCCATCATTCAGCTCACACAAGCAGCAGCACTGGGTTTGAAGGAAGGGGAGAAGAGAAAAGGCAAAACTCTTTTAAAACAACTGCCCAGCAGTTGATTCCTGAGGTTACGTTTTGGAAGACTCACCGTAAAAATGTTTCCCGCAAGCTGGAGAAACCAACCTTCAGTCTGGCCAAGGAGACCATGTCCTAGAGAAGATCTTTGCTAGGAACAACATCTGGTCACATCCGCTGGGAGAAAACTCCACACCCATCACCGGATCCCAGCAAAACAGAGCCTAGGCCTGTCCTTTAGCACAACCCCACAGGATCATTGACCTAAGCAGTCCTTGGGCACCTCTGGGGACCCCAAAAGGCACCGAGCTGCCCTAATCAGCAACACACCAGGACAATAAGCCCTGCAGCTCCCCTCCTCTGTCAAATCCCCCCAAAAAATGAAAAAAAAATTAAATATGTATATGTAAAGAAAATAAATAAGTACATAAACTCAGCCCCAAGCTCCCTGGTCCCAGAACTTCCCCCATTGAGTCACAGCCACAGTCTGAGGCCAGGCTCCCGCTGTGGGATTTTTGCTCAGCCCCTATCTCCAGGAAGAGCGCGGTTACGACACCAGAGGCACCGTGCGAGACCAACGCAATCTCCTGAGATAAGGCTCGTCTGTGGTGAAAGGAAATTGGCTGCTTTGTTCCCAGCCAGAGCTCCTCTCTAAGCACCTTTCTGCGTGCGCTCCCATCTCCTCCGCTGTCTTGAAGCGCCGTGGGTCGGGGCCGGGGCCCATGCGGAGCCCAGGAATAAATAAATCAGCGAGCGGGCTCGCGGCCAGCACAGCCGGCGGCAGCGAGGGCTGTGGTTGCCGGTGGAACAGCCCCCCCAGGACCCAGTTAATTGGGCCCTTTTGACTCGCTTCAGTTTTTGAAAGGAGGCCACTGTCCCGCACCGCTGTTTGCTCGCTGCAGAAGCAAACACAGCCCCATCCATCACAGCCCGGTGCTAACGAAGGCCAGAGATCAATTAGCAATCCCCGCCGCAGAGGTTTCTGGAACCTAGATGTGCTGCGGGGTGTTCACCTACCCTGGCTATGCTGCAAGTCTCTCCCAAAGCAGCTTTGAGGTCATCTGGGCCATTCGAGTCTTGTGCTATTTTTAGGGCTCCAAATTGTGGCGGGATATCCGGGAAGACTTCACAGATTTCGTCCAGTTCCCACAGAGTTCAAGACCCCATTGCTCACCAGCTCGTTCTATCCTCAAGGGTTTTTTCCTCAGCGTTTGGCTTATGCCCTCCTGCTTTCATTGGTATTTTAATTCCTTTATAAATATTCTTATTAAACATCATTTTAAAGGGAAACACATGCTGCCGTCTTTGAGGGCAAAACATTTTAAAGCATTTACCACATCGGGAATGAAAGTCCCGAAGAACACATGAGAAGCCCTTTCCAGCCCGCCTCTCCCGTTAGCTTCGCGCTGGGGTCAGAGAACACGGGAGAGGCCAAAGGGATGGAGATGTCGCTAGAGGTTCTCAGGCAGGGGAGAACACAGCTGATTTCTGCAATTTGGTGTCAGCAGAGATGGCAGGTATGACACACACACACCCTTAGGAGCTTGCCCCAGCCCACGGCAGCGTTCAAGTCCGTTCCCCTCACCCCAAACAACACACGGGCTGTGCGAGCGCTGCCTGCTCCCAGTAACAGAACTGGGACCACAGCAGAGACCCAGTGGCTCAGGCCACCTTCCCAGTTGAGGGCCCACGGCTTCCTTTCCCTTCTGAGAAAGACTTCAGTTGCACTTTCCAGCTCTGCTCTTTCTCCGTCAGTGATCTCATCTCTCACTAGGGGCTTACTCTGATTCATACGTCTTTGAAATTCATTTAGCTCCCGGCAAAATTTTCGGTACTTTTTCCCCTCTCACACCAACGGATCATCGGCAGCATCAGATGAGATGTTGCCTCGTTCTGCTCCAAGGTTTTATCCAGAGATGTGTCCTGATTACACCACTTTCAGCTGAGCTGATTCAGATATAGGATTGCTGCCAACCATCGGTGACAACCCTCTCTCTCCATCTTTCCCTACCTTTCCAAGAAGACGTTTTCTTTTCTTTCCAAGACAACCTACACGCTGCCATCAGTCCCCAGCATCACCATGGAATCTGCTGGGGGAGCCCAGCCAGAGGCAGCCACCACAGACACCAACACCTGCAGCCGCCCAAATGCCAGCTCCTGGCACCTTAACCAAAGAGGGAAAGCACATGCCAAACTTCTGAGACTTAATTACCCAAGGCTAGGAGGAACAAGTGGAAAGCTGGGACCCTCCTGTTAGTGGAGGCGCCCTGGTCACGCTGGCCTGGCCAAGACCACCAGAAGCACGCAAGCTGGAGCACCCTTGCTATGAACAGAGCCAACCCTGGCAGAGGAGGCAACACTCCACAAAACTGGAATTCAGCCCTCCTCCTCCTAATCCAAAATAGCCCCATCGCTGGCTTGTCGAGATCACTCCAGGACTCGAGGGCTCAGGGTCAGATGAGGAGAGAGGCGCTGCGGGCTGGAGAGGTGCCGCCAGGCAGCGACGTGCGGCGTGCTCGCTCAAAGGGGCTGCTAAGAATCACTTCTTCTTCTTCTTATTATTATTATTCAATTAATGCAAAGCTGCCTATAGGTAGAACTGGACACCCAGTTATTGAATCTGTACCCCAATAACAAAAGCGACTGCACTCAGCCTAAGGACAGCCAATGGATTAAGGCAAGACCCCAGTGCCTCCCCGGCTTGTTCATCTCAGTGTTTGCTCCCCGCCGCGGCCGGCACGGCCTGCCGCACGCTGCTGGGCGGAAAACAATGATACTAACCCCCTTGTCTACAGCACATTATGTTTGGAATTATTTATTGCCACCCCAATCGGAAGAAAGAAACATTTCTCTCTCGGCCATAATGAAGAACACATTTCCAGTACTTAACAGCTGGAAGCCGGAAAGGTAGCCAAAGAAAATCCCTAACTGTTTTTTTTCCCTTTAAAGTAAGCAGCTGGAAAGCTCATTTGCTGGGGAAGAGGAACCCTCCCAAACCAACTCGGGGAAAGAGTCAATTAAACTCGGTCACAATTCACAGGCAGGAGCTGATAAGATCACCTCGTGAGTGTGATATCAACCGCGCTATGGATAGCTTCTGATATTTTCTGGCTGCGCCCGGCGGCTTGAGTGCAGCGGGATGAAAAGAGGTTGCTTGTGTTTAATGAAATCCAGCAACTCCCCCCGGCAGAGATTTTCAGCGTGGTTTCGATCAGCCACTGAACTATCAGGGAATTCTTTAATCCCTTCCCCACATCTCGGCAACCGACGCGCTCCGGGTGCTGCTTCGAGCTGTCCCTGGGCCCAGCCCCTCCAGCCCAGGTCAGAACAGAGCAGAGGCAACGCTGAGCAGGACGTGCACGCAAAACGCTGCTGTGCCTTGTGCCCACACCAACCCCTGCAAAGACCAGGGAATCCCTAGCGCTTTCAGAAGGCTGCCAGAAGCCCTGCGGACCTTCCCACGGACCCAGCAGCAGCTACAAGGGAAGAGGAAAGGTGTGAGGCAGCCTTCCCGTGCCCCATCCTGCATGATCTGCCTCCTGTAGCTGCGGGGCAAGAGAAGTTTAAAGATGTCCCTTAAAGATGTCCCAGTCTCCTGCCGACCCCAGATCCCAAAGGCAGGTCCATTTCCCCTGCCGTGGGGATGGCCACGAGCCTCCCCTTCCCTGAGCAGCTCCCTGGCTGCCACTTACCGGGCACGGGGAGAAGAGCTGCTGCTCCCGGCAGCTGCAGGGAGAGGATTTCGCTCACGCTGTGCTCCAGCGCTCAGTTATCTATCTCAGCAGGCCATGGGGCTGTGCCAGAACAAACAGGACATCAAATAAACAACACGTGAAGAAGAAACACGCTGCAGACACGTGCGGTCACTCTGGTCTCGAGCCCCAGCGGCTCTCACGGCTCAGACATCTGCAGCAGCTTTGCTCTGCTTGCCACAGAGCCTTGCTTTTCTCCGACCCGCCCCAGGACCGCCGAGCGGGTCCCTCCTGATCAGAAACGCATCAGCACGCAAGGAAGAGGCCAACTGCAAACAACGTCCCTCCTGCGAGCACTTCTGCTCAGACAGCCTCTAGCGACACTGAATTTCTGGCCCGCGAGGCACGCACGAGCCCCAGCAGCCAGGCACCAGAGGACTGAACTTCCCTGGGTCGGAGGAGCGGTGTGCTGTGTGTTTCAGGCCGTGCTCCTGACCTAGTTTCAAACCCGGGCAGTTTCTGTTTGTCCCCGCGTGGTGCTGAGCCCGGCCGTGCTCCCGGCAGCGCAGCTGTTACCCCCTCTCCCTTTCAGCAACCCGACCCCGGGGCAGCTACACCACCAACGCGCTCGCATCCTGTCCCCCCACCAGCCCTGGGGACATGGAGACGCACGGGACAGGAGCTCCAAACCACACCGGGGCTCGCTGCTGACGTGAGACGAGGACGTCGGGACGTGGGTAAAATAAACCCCAAAGCCTTACAACCTCAGCGTGCCTCCACCAGCCGCTGCGTGTCCTCGCTGTCCCCGGCAGCTCACCTGTGTGCGGATGGGGGCAGCGGGACGGGCAGCTCAGCCCCACGCAGAGAGGTGTGCGCCCCCCGGCTCTGCTACATCTCGCTCCTCTGACACACGGCGAGAACGAAGGACACGAGGCCGTTATTCCGGCAGAAGCGGGAGCAGCGCTGCAGCACATTACGCCCCCGAGATTAACAAGGAGCTTTTAATGACCTGGGGTGAATAACCCCAACCACTCCTGCAGCAGCTGCAGAGAGCAGCAGCCGTTTCACTTCTGTTCTTCGCCTGACTCCCTCAGCTCTTCTAGAGGCAGGGGACTCGTGAGCGGGATTTAGTGTTTAGTGCACAACAGCGACATAAACACCGGGGGGAAATAAGAGAACAAAAAATTGGAGAACAAGCAGCAGCCCCCAGCGGGACGCAGCTCATCCTGCACGGGCTCGGCTCACGAGCACTAGGTAGTGGTGCTCTGCGGTCCACGGGAGGCCACAGCGCTGTACAGCCCTGCTCCCAGGGGTAGGTTTATAAATATTTCCCAGGATAAACATTTGTAAACAGCGCCTTTCAACCCAGCCGAGAACTGAGTCTTGATCTCCTGCTCTCAAAGAGAGTTGTCATCTTCAAAGGAGGGGAGGCAAAGCATGCAAACAGGGCAGCTACGAGCAATCCGCCCTGCTTGGCACCAGCCTCCAAAGCTCTTTGGGGGTTTGTGCTCATGGGGTGCCCAGCAGGTGCTGCCCAAACCTCCCCTGCAACGCCTCCAGGAGCAGGGCACGTCGCCCTGGCGGCCTCCAGAAACGGGATCTGCCTGGGGAAACGCAATCGCCTCCGTGCTGCAAGGGACAGGGGTCACATTCTGCGGAGATCAGAGCAAAGCAGGCTGGCATCCGACTCCCAGCCTCACGGCTCATGAAATCAATACACGGCCCGCCGTGGTAACTTCACCTCCTCTGCTCTTTGAAGGGTTCCCTCCCTTCCCCCTCTGTGAAAGCAGGCACCGGGTGGTCCCTCCCAGGACCGTAAATTGCCTTGTTGAAAGCCTCAGCAAAAGAAAGGTCAGATGCCTTGTAAACTGTGCAAAACCAGCCGTGCTGGACAGCTTTTGGCACGGTATTCGGGGATACGCGCGGCCACACAGCTGCTTGCACCACGGCAGGTGTACCTCGTCCAGGTGCAGCCACAGATGCACGGGTTTCCCCCAGATGGCGGGCAAAGACGCAGCTCCGAGCACCATGCCCCAGATCTTCAGATTTGGCTACAGAATGAGGTCAAAACGTTGTAACTGAGGAGCTGCTGCCCGTCACTGTGGATAATAAACCCTCCACGCAGAAAACGTACCCTCTTGGGAAGCAGATCTCCAGCTCAGACAATTCAGGTGTCCTTGAGAGGTGCGGTGATAAAACCCGCAGGTTTTTTCCTTCAGGTTCAAACCACAAGAGGGCAACACCACCTAGACAGCTGGGCACACGCAGCTGGTCCAAAGCCCGAGGTCTGCCAGGTGACCACGCGCTGCAAAGCCACCGCTCAATGCTTGTAGGAGAAAAGGGAAAGGAAAAACAGAGGCAACTGCAACAATTCTCACCAGAATCGGTAATTTCGTGAGCTGGGCAGGAGACTCTTGCCCTGCAGACGGTGCTGAGCTGTGCCCGAGAGGCAGGATGCAGAGCACGGGGCTGCTGAGACCCAGCCTGGCGGAAGCCACCGATGGAACGGACCAGAGAGCCCTGTCCCACCACCCAGACCTCAAAAGTGTAGGTGCTTGCTGGTCACCCAGTCCGCCTGGGACTACTGCAAGCACCTTCCCAGAAGCTCACAGCATCCTTACTCCGATGGTTGGCAGAGATCAGGGCACAGAGAGCGGAGCCGAAGCCCGCCAGACACTGACAGCGACCTTCGGGCCAGTTTTCAGCCCCATTCCACAAGGAACTGCAGCTCTGTGCAGCAGCAGCATGCTCCGAACCCTCCTTCCTCAAACCCTCAAACCAGGAATTTCTTGTAAAATTCCAGCAATTCAGAAAAACCCAACCGTCCTGCAGGTGTTCCCACCGCTCTCTCAGCCTTGCCTTTCGCAGCCAGCCCGCGGCATCGCTGCAGGGCAAACATTTACTGCCTGCTCAGCCCCTCCTGCCTCCCTGCTCCCACTGCCCAGCCCTGGGAAGGAACAGAGATAAGGGGAGCGCTGCAGGGAACACAAGGGCTTCAGAAAGTTACGATTGAGTAAAGATAAGAGCTCTGGGTGTGTAAGCACGCAGCACTGGAAGAAAGACCACCAGTGAAAGAAGGGAGCACGTGCGCGATGGCACGCGTCCGGGGTGGGGGCACTACGTAACCACCCCACTTACCTGGCAGGTTAAAAAGGTTTTAAGCAGTGGCATCGTCACCCTCGTGGTGCCCCTGCCTGATTACGTGTCTAAATTTGTCTAACTGACGCTTGCCATCGTGGCTCGTGGCTCCGTGCAGATGCTCGCGACGTTTCTAAGCCCTGTGATCTCCGTGTGACACTGAGCTGTGCTGTAGATCGCAAATGTGGTGGTGGAGACTGGGGGAAGGAGAGGGCTGGTGTGCTGCAGAGGCCATCGAGCATCCTCCTCCCGTGGCTCAGGCTGACGGTGCTCCCCGAATGCTCCCAGCCTGCTGCTCCGACGGGCACCCTCTGCAAAGCCCTGCTACCACAATTCTCCTACGTAACGTGGAGGAGCGAGGCTAACAACAGGCAGAGGGGGAAGAAAATGAGGAGTTAACTTTTGTCATAACAAAAATGACATCTCCAAATGCCACTGATTTGCAGCATCGAGATGCCATCCCCTCCCTGCACCACGCTCAAAGAGCTGGGCAGAGCCTGCTGGAAACGGACCTGGGATGCGTGGGGCTCTGCGGAGCCCACACCAGCTCCAGCTTCCCAGCCGGTGAACGTGAAGCAAGCAGTGAAGCTGCCAGTGCCAGAAGGAAGCCCTTCCAGGAACTCGGTGCAGCCCTGACTCGAAGCACGCGATCCCCCGGGCTCCTCAGTGAGACCCCCTCCTTTTTCACACCGTTAAGGGAAAAGCAAACAGCTCCAACATTTCTGTGCCTCCATTAGGCTCTCAAGCACACTTGCTGCCTATCTTATCAGCACAGCTTTAGCAGCCTTTCTGAGTTGTTTCAAGACTTTGGCCTTCAGAAACCTGGAAAGGGGGGTGGAAAAACCCTCTATTCATACTTAGCAAAGCACAGCACGTTTGCAGGAGGACATTCCTGCCATCCAGAGCAAACAAATGGTCCTGCCTGGGTGTTTTACGCATTGTTTAAGTTACAGTAATACCAACCCAGATCCGTTGTTTAAGTTACAGTAATACCAACCCAGATCCGTTGTGCAAGACGATTTCAATTTGCTTAGGAGTTCCTGGACCACTTTACAGCTGGAATGGAGAAGGCAGACAAAAGAACACTCGTCTCTGCTTTAGAGAGGATGTAGGATGATTTACACCCCAGATTTACAAGCTAGGACCACAACCTCGTTGGGACGGGCTCCTCTGAGCATGCAAAGAGCTGTACAAACCTGGGACCTGCTCCATGAGCAAACTCTAGGCTCTGTAATACTAAAAATTAAAAAAAAAAAATGCAGTAAGAGCTATGGTAAGACCCTTTTTAGTAATAACGAAGCCTTGCTGATTTGCTTGGTTTATTCAGGAAGGCCTTGGCCAAGTCATGGGCTGACAAAAGGAACTCCCAAGTCCCCTTCCATAAGGTAGAAATAGGATTTTGGTCTTTAGGCACTGGATGAGACTCGCTCAAGAAGCGAGCAGGAGCTGTTGCAGTAGTGAATGAGATGTCTGGGGACTTCCCAGGGCTTCCTGGGGGACCCAAGGCAACGACCCCACCACAACACAGCACGCACACAGATGAATGACACCCAGAGCACCGCGACAGAGGCCAACTCATCCGTCCTGCAGATGCACAGCGTTAGAGCAGCAGCCAGGCACCAGCCTGCCCCGCCACCAGGACACTTCTCTTGGCCTCGAGAGTTAATGGCCAGTTACCCGTAGCGAGGGGTTAAAACTCAGACAACTCACTGCTTTCCTTGCCACCATCCTTGCGGGTCTGGGATTTGTTACAAAAGGCCCTCTGCAGGCACAGCAGCGCTCTGTGGCACGGAGGAGAGCCTCAGGCTACAAGTGGTGAAGGACGCAGGGCCGGCTGACAACCACACAGCTGAATTCACAAGCCAACCACACAGCTGAATTCACAAGCCGACACAAGCTCAGCACTTCATTTGCCAACAAAATAAAGAAGGCCCAACTTGTATAGCTGTGACACAGCAATTTCACATCAAAGAGGATTTCAGACCCCGCCTGTCCGCAGCCCACCCAGGTTTTCTCTTCCCTTGTATTTATGGGATCAAAAAAAAATCCCAGTGTCATACATTTCACTTGCAGAGCTGCAGGAAATCCACTCCAAGTTGCATGCCAGCTCCAGCTCCGAGCGTTTCCTTGGGCTGTGCTGTCCTTTCAGAAACTGGGAGAACAAAGCAAGCTTGGCACGCTACAAGCAAATATTTCCCCCGTTCCCTTGAATGAAGTGGATATCCTGTCACAAACCTGCGCGCTTGGGAAGGGGAAGGAGGAGAAGGAAAGGGAAGAGGATGGATTAGCTAAAAATTGACACAAAGCGAGAGGTCTCAGCATGCCACCAAAGCCACTGAAAGGATTTCATTTTACATGGCCAAACGCTGAGGAGGAATAACTCACACGAACCTCGGAGGAGCTCCGAGCTCTCTGTCACCTGAGAGCAGCGCACATAAATCCTTCTGAACGGGTCTGGAGGGACACCCCGCTCCTGTCTGGTTCTGACCCAGCTCTACAAGGACGCAAACACCATTCTGCTTTGTCTTTTATTTCCACCTTGCCCATCCCCAGGACCAAGCAGGTTTGGAAGGTCCCTTTCATTGTCACTATCGGGTAGCAGCTCCAGGCCCCACCTGTACAGAGACCTTCCTCCAGCAGGGTCCCTCTGCACAAGCACGGCAAAAACACCGACGTGCTGGCGTAAACCACACTGCCCCTCAGCCTTCCTCCTAAGGGGAAGTCCAGCAGGGGCCAGATTTCACCCCAAAGCTCTGGGTCTTTAACTGGGCCATGCAGATTTGTCAATAAAACCCTGTGGAAAACACCCCCTTGCACCGCGCCCCGAGTGAATCGGCCTTCCAGCCATTTCAGCAATGCAGCTTTTTTGCGATTCTTCTGGTTCCTGCAGGCTCCGGTGCGTTTAAAGCCGTCGCTCAGCTGTTAGCAGATTTCAACAATGCCAAACCTGACACGTGCAAGCGAGCTCATTCTTCTAAAAAATCTGCGTTGGAGCCACGCAGCGCGTTAGCGTCTGTCAGCAGGTTTCCCACCGTGACACCGCCATTCAGAGCCGGCTTCGCTGAGCCACCAGCAGCGCGTAGCAGGGGCACGGCGGGATTAACATTCCCCATGCCGCCGCTAACACCCGAGATCTGCAGCTCCAGCGGTCGTGTGACAGCTCGTACCGCTGCCGGGGCGCGCGGAGCTCACGGGAGCGCAGGGTTTGTGCTCACACCAACCCCAGGAGCGCCCTCGTGTTTGCCGTCCCATTTAGCGAGACCTGATGGGAGCCGGTGCCAAGGCAGAAAGCGACGGCTGGTAAATAAAGAAAAAAAAAAAACACATGAAACCCATCGTGGACTCCTGCCAGAATCTTTGTGCCCACTGCCTTTGGGTGAACGCAGACTTTGCGGAGGACTGAAGAAGGATTAAGCGGCAGCTTTAGCAAACAGCCAGAACAACGCGCGACGAGGGCAGCGGTAGGATTTGTTTGCAGTTGTACGACTGTTTACTATGTGCAGCCATGTGCAAATAGCAGAAAGCCATTCTTTTCCCCTTCCGATCGGGCCTTGGCATCATCTGCATCTAACTGTGTCCAAGAGGTGCCTCCAGCAGCACGCCAGCCGGGTTTTGGTCACAGGGCGTGCTCCGATCCCCGGTGACGAGAGCCCTCAGGAACCCATCCGCAGAGCTCAGCCGAGGGTTCGCATGTGTGAGGGCAAGAAACAAAAAAGAGCCACCAAATGCACCTGTGAAAAACTGGGCAGCGCTCACAGTTCGGCTGTTTGCTCGTCCCTGCACGGGTTACGCCAACGACCACCCAAAGCCCTCAGAAGGCAAGCAGCAGATGCAGGATTTATTCCCAGGCACCAGCTAGAGCTGTTACAGGGGCAAGCTTTGCCAGCAGCTCTGCTCCATCAAAGGTGGAGCAAAAAACTGACACGGCTCTGCAACCAGGACTTGCCTGATTTACTACCTAGGACTACCACCCTAGCGCTTTCCCGCAGGAGCTCTGAGGTCTCCAAGAAGAGGACCGAGAAAAGGAGAGGACGCCAAGTCCCCAACCCACGCTACCAGCCCCACCTCTGCTCTCCCCGTATGCAGTCGCTCCCTTTCCGAGGTACATGGGGCAAGACGAGCACTCAGCGGAAGGCAGCACCGTTGCTTCCTGTGCTGCACAAACAGGAGCTGGCACGGTCCCGACCCACCTTCCATTAGCGGTGACCTCACATTCACAAAGGCCTTTTTATAGTCGCACTTGGCAAGCCCTTCTGCGGAGCACAAAGCCATTCCTCCTGCCCTCGTCTGACTCCGGTGACCTCGTCCAAGGAAGCCCCGAACCACCACGCTGCCCTCACCTCCTGCAGCCATCCGCGGGCCACCCTCAAGCCTCGTCCTCCTCCCTGCATCTCCCCTTCCACCAGTCCCTGTGCCACCCTCTCCTCTTTGACCAGCTCCTCAGCATGCCTCCAGAAGCCGAAACTGTCCCAGGTGCATGTGAACAGGCCGCATTTCCCTCGTTAGCTGCCACAGGTTACTCCTAAGCCAGCTGAAAGGCTCTGCTGTGCCATCGCACCAGGCACGTGCCTCCCACCTCGTGCCCTTCCTACCGGTCTCCTTTTCGTTCTGTCAAGCAGGAGGCAACGCACCGCTCGCCGCGCCGCTCGGCACCCCAGGCAGCAGGGGAGGTCTGGAATTCGAGGAGCACCGAGTCCAGAAAACGGGAAAGGGCCGAGGATCAAGGCTGGGCACAGCCCAGGGGCCCACGTTTACGGCTATAATAAAAGGAGGAGGCAGAGATGAAAGCAGGGCTGAGCCAGGCGTGGTGAAGCACAGAAAGGTGTGGGGTGAGGCAGGCAGAAGAGGCTTGGAAGAGCGGAGAAGCTGACTAGGCGGACGATGAGAGGTGTGTTTTAGTTTTTCCTTGCCAGCCCTGTGGATCTAAGCCAGGACAGGGCTGGGGCAGGCAGGAATGGCTCCAGAAACCCGCCTCGGGAAGCAGGAATTGCCCACTTGAGAGGCTTCTCATCACGATCTGGACAAGCATCAAGAACTGAACCCACTGTGCAACGCTTCCCAGCCCAATTCTGGGTTGCAGACACCAGCACGCTCCGTGTCAGGGCTGTGACCCTCTCTGCTTCCCCCGGGTACGCCGACCTTTACAAACACTCCCTGCTACGTCTGTCTGCAGCAGGAAAACACAACTCCCCAGTAAGTCAGAGGCCCGACTAGCTGGGTCTGGTCTGTTTAAATTGCCTGAAGCAGCCACAAAGGGGTCAGCCAAAGCCGACCCCGCAGCACGTGTATCTGCACACATTGACACCCGATTCAAGGCACACTCTTGTTTACCAGCCCAGCCAAGCAGACACTTTCCAGGAGAACAGCAAGAAATGACAAGGCTTGCCTTCCAGCTATTCATTACAAACCAAAGCCTCCCATACGCCAGCTCCCGGCTCACCTCGAGGCTTTCTCCTCATCTTTGAAGAACCCCAGGGAGCAGAGCGGGACCGGGCAGCCTGGCAGGGGGGAGCTCTGCTGCAGGAAACCTCACCGTCAGCCTCCTCGTTTCTCAGCGCGCCAAAATTAAAAATAAGCAGCGATACCCAGGGAGAAATTACCGTGGATATCTTGCATGCGTTTTTGAGAAGCGGAGTAATTATCTTTTCATCAGTCTTTACCCGGAGCTGTCCTAGGGGGAAGGCTGAGGCTGAATTTTAACACCTGAGCTCTCCTTAGCTGGTTCAGGTCCAGGCAGAGCAAGCAGAGCCTCTGGGGAGATTAAGCAGCGGAAGCACAAGGGTCATTTGTGCAAGATGCAAAGGCCAGTCAGAAATAACCCCCGTGGAAATCACAAAAGGTGCCACAACGATGAGTGATCCGCTCAGAGCCTCCTCCTACGCCGGGAGCCTTCAGTTCTCAGGGCTCGTAGCCTGGCACGGTCTTTTGGGAATCAAATGCTGAAGTGCAGTGCCACCTACTCACTGCAGGCCTGGAAAACTGATTGTAAGCAGTTCTGGTTTGTGACGTAAGTAAACATAATATAGAATTAAAATTCACACGTCACCCATGATTTACCTCAAGTGATGCTCTGCGTGTCTTCTCTCTTACAGCAACCAGCACTAGCAGTGACAAAGAAAAAAGGATCAGCCTCGGCTGCTCTGGATAGCAAGGAATTTGGGATCTGGCTTGGCACGGCTGCTTGGAAGGGAAGGGATGGTTTGCTCTTGCTGCTGGAGCAGACAGATCCCCACTTGATTAACAACTCAGAGTTCCCTTCCCGCTCACCTGAGTGTGCAGCTGCTAGAGCCAGGAATCCTGGGGAGGCGGCAGAAAGCACAGAGAGGTCGAGAAGGGCTAAGCAAAGGCAAAAAATTAAATATCTCCCCTCATCAGGAGAGAAAGAAAAGCTCCTGGACTGGGTCAGGGGATCTGCAAGTTTGAAAGAAAGAGAACAGATTTCACAAGCGGAGCTATTTCAAACAATAAAGGGGAAAAATATATCGGGAGAGAAGACCCACACTGGGCTCAGCGCCAGCTCTCGGCGCTCTCACACTCGCACCTTCCCAGCTTTTCCCAGGGAAGCGTCACAAACACGCACCCTGCTTCCACTGGACGGCCATGTTCAATCACAGCAGCGCTGACCAGGATCCATAAGCGCTGGGGAACTAGAAGTTTGAAGCCTGTAAGTGAAGAGAGATCTCGATCTGCTTTCGGAGGATTTTTGGCAATTGTAGAGGACTCTAGATAGGAGGAGACTGTCGCCTCAGCTGATGAAAGCAAAAGGATTTCTGCTCAGCCTGCTGAACGTGCTTTATTTTTAATATTGCTTTTGCTCCAAGGGCCAGAAAACAATTTGGAGAAAGAATGTGTCTTTGTTAGAGATTTTACGCCCCAGTCCTTAAGGTGCAAAATCTCACAGTAAATGTCACCGTGCCTCCTACCCCTTTCCCACAGCGGCACCCCAGCACGATGAAGGGCTAGAAGTCCTTACAGGAAAAGATTTTGAAAAATACCAAACTACTGAAGACTATGTACAGAAGTCCTGAAATCTTCACCCCTGTTTGGAACGCTCTGTGAGAAACACGTGCCAGGCAGCTACAGCACCGTGTGGCCCCGAGGCAAACGGAGGCTGTGCATTTGTTATAAACGTGTGTATAAAAAGGATGCAGAAGACACCTCCACCAGGGGGAAGGAAAGGAAGAGACCCATGGCAAGTCTCCCTCTGCGTACAGTGAGAATGAACAGGATGCCTCGGAGGAAAACGTTGGCAGCGGTGATATGATCCAGAGGCAAGTAAGAGATCTCACAGCAGCTGACACAAGGGTGCAAAAGGAAGATGGTGAGAAGCTTTTAGTTGAAAATTCTTCTCGGATGACCATAACCCCTATCCCACAGGCTTGGGGTAAGCAGCCACTAGAAAAGCTCCATTCCAGAGTAACTATGAGCTCTCTTCCTGGGATTTCCTAAGTCTTCTCATTAGGAAGGATATTTTAATTAACTAAGCCAGGGAATAAATATTAGGTTCACGTGTGCTGATGGCTTCTGCTGGGAGCAGGGAGGGAAGCTCAGCCCATCGGCCTGCAAGGCTTTCCTTCCAGCTGCCTTTGGAAGAGGCTTCCTGAAGGTCTCCCCAGCAGCCCCCATTGCTATTGCAACGCAGTGAAAACAAACGGGAGGCCAGAAACGAGATTTCAGAGCGCTGCGAGGCGCGAGGTACTGTGCCCTGCTGTGCTGTGCCCTGCTGTGCTGTGTCCAACAGTGTTCCTTTAGCATTAGGCCAGGCAGCATTTCCACCCGCTGAGCCCAGCCCAGAACTTCGCATTCGTTACCAAGAAGACGGATCACACGAGAGGGACTGACTTGCTCCTGCAAGCCGGGCCTCACACCCAGAACCCGAAAGCATCCTGCACGGCTAACTTCTGCGCACAGCGGGTCCCCAGGGGCCAAGTTTGCAGTGCAAGAGGCAGAGGAAGAAGGCTTATGCCCTGGAAATCCACCACAGGAAAAAATAAAGCTCCTTTTGAGGCACTTTCCATGCTGCCAGAACAGCAGCCTGCTGGCCGAGGACCGAAGCGCCCAGCGTGCCCTTTGCCAAGCGACACCTGCACCTCGGAGCTCCAGGAGCCTGGCACCAGGAAGGTAAGCAGCCCAACAGCGGCCGGAAAAAATGCTAGCTTTGGCAGATCTCACTGTAATATGAAACTCAAAAAGGAGACTTCTCAAGGCACCCAGTAAGCTCTCAGCCTCCTCCCTCGCCTAAACAGGTCCCTTAGGCTGCAGAAGGCACCACCCCGCTGGCCCAGGAGCTCAGCTCAGTCCTCCTCATCTCCTTTTTGTCTTCCCCCGTTACCAATGACTGAACTGCTTGTTGGTTTTCAAATACTCTAAAGGGAAGCACGTTTTAAGCAGTTAGCAGTCCAGATCTCCCTGCTGGGTGGCAGAGGTGAGGGGACGCGGGTGTTTGGTGCTGGTGAGCAGGGCACAGGGCAGGCTGCACACCCCTCCCGTGGGGGCTTTCAGCCATAAAGCCTGCTTCTGCTGAAAGGAGAATTAAATACCTTTAGGGGTGTAAATCCGAACTCTGCTGTTCTCTTCGGTGTCCCGGGGCCGGGGGGAGCTGGGGCTGCTGCCCAGCCACCTTCCCACCGCAGTAATTAACCCCGGGCAAGCACTGGCACGAAGCTCCTGGTCTCGCATGATGGCGAGCATTCCTCTCCCCGGAGTTTATGATAAAACCCCGGCTATCCAGAAACAGCTCTGCGAAGGGCTGGCCTGGGTTCACCTTCACGCAAGGAAGATGTCAGGCCCTGGCAGGGAGCCAGCCATTCATGGCTCTTTAAACCTCCTGAGTTTTGTCAGCCCTGACTCAAATGACCTACTTGGGGAAAAAAAAAAAGAAAAAGCTAAGAAGCCCATCACACCCTTTCCTCCCCTCCACCCACTGTGGCGCTTAATCACAGCGAGATCACAGGGGACAAGTTCCAGCGGCGGTGAGTCACGGCCTCCTGTCCCTGTGCTCGGGGAGCACAATGCACAATGGTGTCCCCGCGGATCGCAGCACCCCGCGGCCCTTCCACCCCCTGAATCCAGCCCCGTGCCCCAGCACGGTGCCACGGAGCTGTAGGACGCAGCAGGCAGAGCCATGCAGTCACCCCGTCGTTCGTCCTAAACGTATTAAAGCTTTAAGCATAAAGTCAGGATAAAAAGCAAGGAAAAAAGATTGTCTATTCATACTCCCCGCCCCAACAGCTCCTAACATCCACTTAACTTCCCTCCTTGGAGCTGCTTGCCTTATTTCTGGCTCCCAATTCAGGTCTTACAAGGGAACCCTCAGTGACTTTCACTCCTCTCCCGGCTTTTCACCCCACCAACTCTTTAAAACAAAGCTCCCCTTCCCGGGAAGGCAGGCACAGACGCGGCAGCAGGAGCAGCTCAGATCCAGCCCCCAGCACATCACCGGTCACAATCTCTTCCCGTGCCGGGGCAGGAGCTCTCATCTCCCTTGCCGATGAAGCTGTTAAGATTAGGCCGCTGCTGGCACTAAGATGACATGATGCATGTATTTAATACACTCCCGCCAGCTGGGAGGCCAGCCTGAGTGGCTTTTGCTGTTTTTTTGGTTGTTTTGAAAAGAAAATCTTACCTGCTGGCTGTGAATTACATCCCTCCCTCCCTCCTTCCCATAGGATTTTCACATCTCCGTGAGGAGAGCAGACTCCCGGGCAGCAAGAGCAAAGAACAACAGGCTTCTTAATTAACCGCCCCGCTCCCAATTGCCACAGCCTTGCCAACTGCTGGAGAAACTCAATTCCAGCTGGTAATTAAGCAGTTATGGCTCAGGAGGGACGACGACAGCAGGGACGCACCGCGGTCATGGGACGGGGTGGACACCGCAGCCTCGTGTGCCAGCCCCTGATGAAGGGCTCTGCCATCAGCACGCTGGGCACCAGCAAGTCTCCGGAGGGACAGCAGGGACAGCAGCTTTTCGTGGCCATCAGTCCCTTAAATTAAATCTTAATTGATCTGAGAGCTCCCTAGAGGGTTACGTGGAGCAAGGAGAGGCCTCGTTAAGCAGCCAAAAAAGAGCCCTGCACTCAGACATGCCTCCGAGGGTGTTACCTGCGCCTTTCACAGGTATCCAAGGAATTTGCCGAGCCTGGCTGCCAGGTCCACCAGCCCGCTCCAGGGCTCACCCTGCAGACCCCTCTGGGTCCCCAAACCTCCTCTTTATCCTCCTCCCTTTCAACCAGCCTCAACTTCAAAAGGAGGAAATTAGCGATTTTGTAACGTTTCATCTTGTTTCTATTGCCTGACCCACCAAAACAAAGGAGGGAAAAGCAAAGAACTGACTCTCACCAGGAGCATAACCGATTATTAAAGCAATTACATACAATGTGGGCACGTATTAAGAGGAAGCCACTGAAAACGGGCTGATACTTCAGTTTGTGCTCCTGTTCCAACGAGCTGGGCAAGGACTTCATTTCCAGAAGCAGGAAGGATGCCGAGCAATCTGTAAGGCCAGAGGAACTCCCCACCGGATGAGACGAACTGCGACCAGCACCATCAATGTCGTGCTACCAACCCTGCAGGAGCAAACCCCCAGATGAGCCACATTCAGCAGCTTGCAAGTGGCTGGCACGGCTGGATGAGCTCCGGTTTGAAGGCAGAAAACTGACAGTGAGTGACAAGGAGGAGGAAAAGCTCTCCAGGAATGTTGGTCTTTGAGAATTCCTTTCCTGAGAGCGGCAAGCAAACAGAATGCATGGCAGGCTGCCCCTTGGTCGGGGGGAGGCTGCAAGCTATCCACCCACCAGCACAGCCCGACAGCAGGGAGGTTTCTGAGAGCCAGCAGATGCCACCTCCGTTGGCTAACAGGACCGGCACACTGTGTGCAGCCCGGGAAGGCTTTGCCCACACAGCACTGTGCGATGCACGCTGCGCCCCGGGCAGTCGGGGACATTTTGGTGGTGCTGTGTGTAGCCCAGCTCTGGGTGGCTGCCACGCATGGGACAGAACAGATCCGGGAGGGTGCTGAGAGGCTCGGAGCAGGTGCTGTGGCACAGCAGGGAGTAGATCAGAGACAATCCTGGGGACTTTGAGTCTGCCTCCCCCATTTCATCCCCCAAACGGAGGTGCTGGGAGCAGAAATGAGGCAGCACAGCACCACAAAGGAGGGGGTGTCCCACACACAGCGGATCCCCGTCCACCAGCCAGAGCCACGACCTCGTATCAGTAAGCAGACCCATGTCAGGTCTCTGATTTACACCACTTTCCTCTTCCTGCAGCTTCAGGTGGGACATCTTCCCCGCTGCTTTCCCTCAGCCCAGGAAGGTCTGAGAGAACAGCCTGCTGCCAGAGGAATGGGTTTGAGGCTGAAGAGGAGCAGCAGAGGAGGCGATCGATATTACAGTGTTAATTGCCTTTGACTTGCCAACATTAGAGACCAAGCATCCATTGTCATCCTTTGTCTTTTACAGGAAGATCTTCAGCATGGGCTCACTGTCTTCAAAGAGCTTTAAATACACCCGTTAAAGTTTTACTGCACAACCTTGCATTCCTCAGGGCTGTATTTTTGTGTTCTAAAAACCGCACCCCCTGAGGAGCCAGGTACTCCCCTTTAGGGGAATAGCACCTGTGTGGCACGGGAGGTTTTCATGAGCCAACTTTTAGGGAGAACTAAAACAGTAACAGCAAATAGCACAGATGGCAGTTAATACTACAGACAGACGAAGTTTTTCCTTTCCTTTCCAAGTTTTAACAGAAAACGTCACTAAACGAGGAGGTCTCATCTCACCCTCCCAGCAAAGACCACTGAAGGACGTCAGAAGCACACAAGGGCAGGTCCTCGCCAGCACGGCCTCCAACATAACGGAGAAGGACTCGGCTTACCTGTCCAAGGTCCAGAGTGACGTTGACCTGGTTGAACTCCAGCCCCCGGGAGAGCGGGGGGCTCTGCCACCAGCGCTCGGTCCCATCGATGGCGTTCGTTATGGGGTGCGCCTTGTTGCTGTTCGCCGAGGAGCAGATGTCGCAGTACTGGCCCTGGTGGAAAGCACAAAGCCGGCATTTAACTGCAGCCAGGAAAACACAAGTCAAAGCAGGCAGGTACCAGAACAGTTCGGAAAATAAAGAATCAATGCATAAACTTTTTGTATGCACCAACTTAGAGCAAGGACTGAAAAAGGAAAAAGAAAAAGCTCTAAAAACCCACATCGACCCAACGTAAAATTTGCACTGCTCTCAGAAGTACCCTTCCATATTCCATGCATTTTTCACCGTGCATATTCAGGTAGATTTCACTGTGCATTGGCAGAGGGACCCAATACAAGGAAGCGGTTGCCAGTGGCAGAGGAGGCAGAGGGAGGCTGAGCCAGCAGCAGCCCCAGCTCCAGGGCCACCAGCCCCTGGCTCCCGTGCCGAGGCTGCCACTCACAGCCCTGTCAGTACCCAGAGATCCTGACCTGCACCATTCAGTCATCCCTACGGACCCAGGCCGCCAGTTCTTCCGTCCGATTCTGCAATCTGCTTCTTGTCAACCCATTCATTTCACAAGTACAGGCCTTTCAGCTGCGTTTTCAAGCTCGGTGGTGTAGCAGCCAAGTCCCGTTTGCTGGTGATGCTTCAACGCAAGGCCCGACAGGGACAGCCCCTGCTGTCACTTGGCCAGGGACCTCACTGCAATCACTCTCATGGAGCCTTTACTGCCTTGCCTTTGTGGTGCAAGTGTCTGTCAGCTCCCTGGACGCGCTGCCAGAAAAAAAACAGCTCTGCAACTTTAACAGCACCTCCTGAGCAGGACCAGACAAAGACCCGAGCTGTTAAGGGCAGTTCTTTCTTTCCTATTTAACGCACAAATGAATCTGAGCCGCTCTCAAGGAAACCTGCAAGCAGCCCCGAAATTAGCAAGGAACTCATTTTGTGGAGCCTCTGTTCTGTCACTTGGCTTGCTGCTGCAGAGCCTGAAAGGGAACTCTGTTGCAGGCAATTTGCCTTTAAAAGGTGCAGTTATTCCCAGGCAAACAAGCTGCCCTTGCCCGTCCCGGCTGCAGACAGCTTTAATATTACACCAGGTACAGGATTTCAAGACAGGCAGTCTCCTTTCTGCTTACTCCACGTGCACCCCTAGGAGGGCTGAGCCAAGGCACAGCCACCCCGGAGCTTTGCCAGATGCCCCAAACTTGGGAAGAGTTGCGACACGAAAGGAACTGAGGATTCCCTGCATTCCTCCCCACAGCCGGGCAATTATGCAACGCAAATTGTGCCAGACAAGCACACCTCTTAATTAACTCCTCCAGCAAGGTGAAAACAGCAGATGGGTAAGCACCAGGACAAAGAACAGGGCAGCTGAAAGCACCCTGGTGCCAGGCAGGGAGCTCCTGCTGTACGGAGAGGTCAGGACGTGTCCCGCTGGAACACGCAGGGAGCAGACCAGATAAAACTGACCCACTCCTGAGCACAAACCTCAAGGGGAACCGGTGCAACTGGTTGTGTGGAAACCTCTCCTGCGCGATGCACACCGCTGAGACGGGGGGGAGAAGCGAGGAAAGGTTACAAAACGGGGATAGACAGAAAACAAAGTGCTTTCATACTTCAAATTCTTGCTACGGATGCAAAAACCGTTTTGGAACAAATGTTCGCGTTGATGGGCGGCAGCCAATTCAAGCTTAATAAGAGGGGACTGAAAATCAGGCTCAGCTGCTATACATTTGTAATGCTGATGTTATCCCTCGGCACCGCTGAGCAGCCTGCGTGTGTTAGCTGCCAGGGGGCTGGTAACACGTCAACAGCTGAGCTAAGCTTGCCGGTAAAAGTAGCACGGCCCCCCCGTGCACCAGTTGCTCGTTAGTTGTTTCATTAGAGCTGGACCGAAATCTGGTGAGAATCATTCCCAGTTAGTTGTGTTTTAAAGCGACTCGTGCTCCTGTGCAGCACGGCAGGGCTCTGGGGAAAAGGGAAGCTCTGACATCAGAGGAGGATTGTAATTAAAAAGCAGTTGTGAGGCACTGGGTAAGCGGATGGCAGGTTACCAGAGCAGGAGAGGCGTGGATATCGCCAAGGTATGCCACAGAAAAACTTCAGCAACGCAGGGGAGATGCAAGGCAGCTCAGAGAACACAAAACGTCCGCTATCAGAGCTAACTGCGAGGGAGAGAGATAAGGAGGGGATGTGAATGGAGAGCAGCTTCCAGAGACCTGCAAGGCCTGCTCCTGCTCCATCAATAGGAGCGCTGAAGTTGCCCCCAGGCATAAAGCCCAGCCCGGCACCCCGCTGGCACGGCTCGCCTCAGGGAAAGCAGATGGCTTTGTCCTGGTTTATCTGGCCTTGCCGTGACCCAACCTCCGCTCTCCTCTTCTAATTTATCGGGAGCAGGGAGCGTGACCCAGCCCGGGCAGTTTGGGCTGAGGTAAGCAGGGCTGGAAATGGGGAGCCAAAAGTTGTATTGCAGACGAGGCAAGGAGGTGCTCCACGAGCCGCAGCTGCCCACCCAACCCACGGAGACCCTGCGCTGAGCCAGCTCTCCCCGCCGTGCTGCGGGGCACAGCATGAAGAAACCCTGGTCACCGATGAGCACAGAGCAGCAAATGCCACAACACCCAGGTAGCAAACAGATTGAGACCTCCTCTGTTACACCTGGACGAGACCTCCCGTAAGCATCAATGCCGCTCAGGTGCGATGCGACACGCAAACGAGCGCTTTGTGGCAGCAGGGCTTAGGCAAGGGCAGGTTTCAAATGAAAGCGAGAGAGGTGGAGATCTGAAATCAGTAGGGTTTGGTGCACGTTTTTAAATTCTAAGGTAATTGCCTCAATTAATGGCAGTAACTTCCCTTATTGTTGTACTACTCATCTCCTGAAATCAAGCAATCTGCAGCCCTGCCTCGCTCGGAGCTGCGCTCTGGCACGGCTCCGGAACAGCCCCCGGGCAGCTGGGGGAACCCGGGCACCGGCTGTGCCTCTGCCCAGGGAGACAGAGAGCTTACGGGCATCTTCAGTAAAGCCCAATCATAAAAATAAACCAGTAATCTCCCCTTTGTCTCAGCTTCAGTAGATGGCTCAAAGGCACTGCTCATTAAGGTGGGCCTGCCCCTGCTGATTAACGAGGGAAGCAAACCTTCCAAACCTTCCTGCGAGTCCCTTTCAGCGCACCTCAGCATCGCCTCACATCCGTAAGGGCTGAAAAGCCTCCCGCGGTCAGAAATGCCGGCTTCTGCCAAACAGCCCTCAATAAAGCAAAGGAAACTCCTTGAAAAGGTTTAGAGCCTTCCCACAAGCTGTGCCAAAAACCACTGCAAGTGTCTTTAGGGCAGCATTATCTTAGAAAGCTCAACGATTATCGCCATTTGAACAATATCATGTTTTAAAGTGCATGAGTTCCCTTTCCTACATGCCTGCTACGGTATCACCTGAAAACACAAGTGACTGAACTCAGACTGGGTGGCTGCGTTAATGCTTTCCCCACGTCTTCCACCAAGCAAACTTCACTTCCACAGCAGGTGGAAATCCCTTGGAGGGTCCCAAGAGGCATTCTTCCCGAATTCCCGCTGAAAAGCCCCTTTACACCACGCACAGAGCAGGTCAGTGGGTGAGGGAGGCACTCCGCTGGGACACCAAATAGCGAGGAGTTCGTTATTGTCGCTGCAGCCTGCCTAAATTGAACACTTCCCTCCCACCCCCCTCTTTGCTTTGGTCACCGGGTGGTGCCGAAACCCCTCAAGGGGATGAATTGGGAACTGTGACCTCTGCTCCCAGCCTCCTGCTTCCTCCCCTCCCTTTTAGGTGCTGCCTGTGGTCACGGAAAGGAGCCGCTACAAAAGGATTTTTCTAAAGCTTTTGGACCAAGCAAAGGCCGCCGGCCTGGGAAGCGGGGCTCAGATCAAAGGATCCCGTGGCGGAGCTGTGCCGGGGACGGGAGGGGGTCGCTGTAAAACCTGCAGCCAAGGAGCCCCGTCCGGCAGTGGGGGGAAGCCAGGAGGATTTGCACACCCTGCGGTACCAGGAAAGGGCTGAACCTGGAGGATGAGTTACAGCTGCCCCCGAGGCCGGCACAGCCCGCGTGGTTTAGTTCTGAGCACACAGGTGGACAGAAGGAGAGCGATAAATTCAGACCCACATCTGCCAGCTTTTCTAAGTAGCCTCATCCTCCTACTTCTGCTTGGCAGCTTATTCACGGGTGTTTGTACCTGCACATAGCAGCAGTTAGTTCTTTCATTTTCCTTACCTTTTCCTACGTGAAAACTAACGTGCATCCTGTAGACACAGTGCCTTCAGGTAGCTCCCGAGGGTCTCCCAGCACTGCTGCTTAAAGCAGAGCTTGCTGGAGTTGTGTTATTTTACAGGGCAGCAACGTGGAACAGATCACTTTAAAAAGCGGCAAGGCTCAGAGGAGACTATCAGCTTTTTGCCCTCCAGTAACGTCCTCAACAATTTCTATGACAAACGGGGAAAAATTCCACGCCGTAAACACCAAAGCCAGAAAATTCCTCGTACAGCACTGACTCAGGAGAATGCGGCCAGAATGAGAAAAATGCTTCAGAAGCTCATCTTACAACAAAGCCAACCCCAACAAAAGGCCAAGAAAGGCTCGGTCCCAGAAGCTGACGCTTCTCCCTCGCTCTTCATCCCGTTCGAAAGGGACGATCCCATAGCTCCGCTGTCACAGCTGACCTGGCACCGAGAACCCCACAAGCAGCACACGCCGGTGGGCAGCAGCCGCCGGCTCCGCCGAGGGCTTGGTGCTACAGGAGCGTTTCGAGGCAGAGTTGCTTTTCCCTGCTTGCACTGCCCCGAGGGGGGCAGCAGGTCCGGCGTTCCTGCAGCTAAACCTAGTGTTTTACAAGCCCGTTTACGATTCTTCTTCCTTCTTTTTAAGAGGGGCTGTTAAACTGCACGGCAGTTTTTTCCATCTACATTCCTGGCTGCGAGCTCCCTCCGGGCTGCTTAAAATGGGACCCCTGAGCTCAGTCACCTGACGCTCGCTCCTAAAACGCTCCTCTTAACTTGCCCTCTGCTCATCCCAATGCCCCACCGAAAACAGGGGGGACTTCAGAGCTAAGCCCCTCAAAGCTAAGTATGATCGTGTGTGTCACAGCCGTTCTCTGGCTGGCAGAGGACTGCGGGCGCTGGCTCACCCAGGAGCACAGGGACATAAAGAGCCAACCCCTGTGAAAATAACGCCATGGGAACCCAGCGAACCGCGCTTCACGTGCGCGACTTCTGGGGAGCCCGGGAGCACAGAGCACATGTGCTGCGTGCCCTGGCTGCTCCGGGGGGCTTTCCACAGACCCCAGCCCCAGCACTGGGGCCAGGATGGGGGTGGGATGCCTGGGGGCACCCCAACCTGCCCCTCACCCCCTCCTGGGGTGCCCAAGCCCCCCAACAAGCAGGAGGACAGGGGCTCTGCATCAACTCTCACCACATGGGAAAACACCAGCGGGGGTCCTGGGGGTCTGCACCCCCCACCCAGCCTCCCCCCCAACTCTGGCACCCACAGCAGGGTGGCAGGGCTGGGACACGGCAGCGAGAGCCAGGGGAGCACAAAGGGGAGGCTCAGCCTCCCCCAGACCCCCCAACACTCCCCAGGAGGGGGATCCCGGGGTGCAGCTCCACCACCACCCCCGCGTACGAGCCTCCCCCAGCTTCCCTACCTGGATGGTCTGGTTGGGGTCCCCCCCGGCCAGCGGCCCCCCGACCAGCTTGCAGTACAGATCCTCCACGGCTCGGCGGTTGCCGGCTCCGGTCGCCTCCTCCCCGCAGGTGGCGGTGGCGGAGATGCGGGTGCCTTCGGCCAGGTTGAAGTAAGGCGGGTGCAGGCTGTGCCCGTTCACATCGCCGGGGAACGAAGCTGCGGGGCTGGCGGCGGCGGCTGGCAAAGGCACCGGCACCAACACCAGCAAACCCCCCAATATCCCTAAGAAACCTCTCGGGAACCCCCCCGGCCTCTCTCCTCCCAGCTCGGCCTCCCTCGCCATCTTCCCCCGGAGGCAGCGGGGGCGAGCGGCCGCCTTCCCCCGAGCCCCGGCCCCGGCACTGCGCCCCGCCGCGCCGCGCCCGCACTACTTCAGCCCCGGCAGGCGCCGCCTCCGGACCCCCCCCTCGCCCCCCGGAGCCGGCCTCGCCCTGGGAACCCCCCCCCCTTAAAAGCTTTAGAGAGGCCAAATGGGGTGAAGTGGTTTTGTTTTTTTTTAAAGGAATGAAAGGGAGAGGATGTTCGCGGGGAACAATGTGGGTATTGTATCCGCCGCGCTGCGCTGCCGTGGTCTCGCTCGCCGGTGTTTTTAGGGCGTTCATAAAGTCCGGTAGCCGAGAGGTTGGTTTGTCTCCAGGAAAAGCCCTATTACTAATTAACAAAGCGTTAAAAGGGCCCGCAGAACCCGACTTACTCTCCTCGAGGTATGCCGTTTGATTTCATGAAATGGTGAAGATGTGCCTCCTCGTGGGGTGGAGAGGCTGGCAGCCCACAAAAACCTTCTCACCTGGGGGAAAAGCAGCAGCAGAGCCACCCCAAAGCCTGCTCCCCGTCTGCCACCCCGGTGCCGTCCCCCCATGGCACGACCTGAGGGCAGAGGGGCTGGTGGAAGGCACCTTGGGGGTAAGAAACCGAAGCTGGCTCAGTTAGTTGCACACATCCCCAAAACAGTGAGTTATACACATCACCAAAACACTTACGCGTATCACCAAACCCATCAAAAAGCTGCTCTGATTTTCCACCACGTGCATGCTCTTTCTTTACACTAAGAAAATACAAAATAAACCAACCCAGATGAAGCCTGGACTCCAGACATTGGAGCACTGTCGTATCTGAACCCCGCAGGAAGCAACACAAGCTCCTAAGTGTGCCCAGGTCCCCGCAGGCTGCTGCCGAGCACTTGCCCGCTGCCTCTCCTCATCATCCCTGTGTCATTTTGGTGGCCAGTCCCCAGGAACCATCCTGCTCAGAAGAGTCACCGCTGCCTGTCTCAGCAGGACGCCAGGACTCAGCGCAGGGTGCTGGGGGTGCCCGCCACCACCTGGAGCACATCCTCCAAACCCCTCCAGCTTCACCGGCTTCCTAAAGGGCTTTCAGGCGTCTTTAACCCATTCCAGCTTGCTCTGGGGAACGTGGAACAACCACCTGCGAATAGACTTGTGATCTGCAGTAATGGTTAACTAACGTGTTTATGGACAGGAAACCCGTACGGCACAGAGCTGGAATTAAAACTTCCTCAAACTTTATCTAACGCCATATTTCATTAGCTGCTTATGCCCCGTGGCATCTGCGAATACATAAAAGGAGTTAACAAGGAAAGCAGGGCACAGATTAAGAAAATAACTTTTTCCCACCCCCACGAGATTGTTACAAGGCAAAACACTGGGGCCAGTCTAATATCTGTAATCCCTCTAGTGGTAATGTTGTGGCACGTAATTAATCACCCCTCCAAATGGCAATTAAGGAAAGTGAACAATCCATCCCGAGCGAAATCACGGTGAGCACGTGGGGTTTGCGGCACAGGCTCGGCAGCACCGTGCAGGAAACATGCCCCTTCTGCAGCCTCAGCTGGCCCCGAGTCAGCTGCAGAGCTCTGCAAAGGAGCTCTGGGACTGAAAGCAAGCCACCTGTACCTGAGTGCTCAGAGAAGCAAGGGAAATGCTTCAAAGAAAGAAGTTTCTGAGATTTGGGTTTTTTTTCCACCCCCAAATCACTAAAAGAAATGGGCAGAGGGTTTGTGATTTAGCTAAACGCCCAATTTGGAGGTTAACTGAAAAGTTGAGGTTGCCAGGCTTGATCTCCTACTGCGATGCCAGCTCTGCTCAGCCACTCCCAGGAAAACAAGGCACGATATATTTATTAATCTGGACCCGACACAAGTGCCCTGGCCACACGTCTCACCTGAGAGTCACCAGCAGCAACCACCGCAGGTGAAAACCCCACAGGCAAAGAAAACTGCTCCCAAGAAAACCTCCCTGATGTACAAGAGCTGGAAATCGGACTGAACACCAAAGCCTTTCTTCCATTTAGGAGGCTTTTTTAAAGCATTAAGTTCAACAGCTCTGGACATTTACCGTTCACATTATCTACTCCCATTCCCCTTTGAATTTCACTAGTGTCTCGAGCCAAGCAATGGTGTTTCTTCGCTTGGCTTGGCGAAGCTAGCAGCTGTGGTGCTACACTGTCACACTGGAGGTGCTGAAGCAGAAAAGACCTCTCCATTTAAATCCAATCCAGCACCACCGACTGCAGAAAGAACTGAAAAAATCCAGCCTCTGGCAATCCTGCTCGACTGTGCTCCAGAACTACATGTAGCGACATGACTTCAGCCACGCTGCTATCCATGCGCAGCCACCCAAGGCATCTGAATTCCACCAAGGTTTTAGTTTTGCCTTCCTGAAACTTGCAGGACCATGAAGAGCTTGCCACCAGAAACCGCAAACCTGAAGAAATGACAGCAGGGTTTGGGGAGGGCGGTGGGAAAGGAAAGCTTCAGAGAGGTCTGAGAACAAATGCGAGGCTTGGGCTCCCCAAAGCTGACCTCAGTTAGGGAACCCCGTTTCTAAATCTGAGCAACGATTCATCAAATTACAATCAGCAGCCTTCCTATCTGCCTGTCCCCTTTTAACCTCCGCATGTCCCACAGACAGAAGCGAGGCCGATCGAGTAATTCAGTGGGAACACCAACAAGTTCTGCTTGCTGGGAATAAATTAATTGGCTTTGTATTGTCTTTTACACTGAGAAAGCAAAGAAGCTCCTTGCTCTGGGAAAACCAACGTATGGCCAATGGAAGGAGAAGTGTTGCCTTCCCGCACAGGGCTTCCTAGCAAGGTGCCCCTCCATTCAGAGCTGTCAGTGAACTCAGGGCCTGAGCCAAGAGAAATAACAGAGCATATGGGTTTTGTACCGGGCATGATGTGGGGTCAGGAACATGTTGTCTTAAGGCAGACTTAATTACTTCCCTACTACTCTGCTGCAAGCGGTGTGAAGGAATGTGTTTCCTGAGCTTTGCTGGGCAGTGACCTAACAGCTCCGTACCTACATCACCGTTTTCATAAGCAGGTCATGTCCCGACACACGTGCGTCGAGATCAGCTACTCGATGCTGCGAATTAATTCCACATGAGCTGGAACTGAACCAGCACGAGCCAGCAGAGCAATCAATAGCCTTCAAGCACGTCTCCAGCTTCATAATTTTACAGGCTGTACCTGAGAGGACTGCAAAGCAACGCAAAGCAGAAGGCACAAGCAGGTTTCAGTCCCTGTCTTCCAGTGAGCTCGCGTTGGGTTTGCTCAGCCCGCAGGAGCTCCCTCCCTGTTCACACAGCCACCAAGCGTGCACACACAGACACTTGTGCAAACAGCCCCCAAGCAGCGACTCAAAGTACATTTTCCCTGTTTGTTCTCCAAACTGACAGCTCAATTACGGCTTCTTAAACCCTCCTGAGTCTTGGGAGACTGGGCACGGGTTGGGTCTGCACCGGGAAATGGCTGCAAAGTTTTGTTGAGGGCATGAGGAATTTGGGCAGGATCTGCCTGGCTTTCTCAGCCTTGTTCTTAGGAATGCACAAAGCCAAAGGCCAGGAGGGATGAGCAGACTCCCCGCACTACTTGATCTGCCCCTTACTGCAAGCCATAATATTCTGCACCGCAGCGTTATACCGAGCACCCTCTGCTTTGATTGAAATATCCCCGATGCTGGTTTTGCAATGTTAACAGAAACACGGTTAAAACTGGACAAACCCAAGCAAAGCAGACCGATACGGTGATGCAACAGGAAACAACTCCTGGCAAGGCAATCTCCTTCGTAGCTTCTCAAAACTGAGTTACATGATGAGAAAATGCAAAACCCTAAACCTCACAAACTCCAAAAAAGCACCAGCGAGAGCAGAATTAAAACACATCTGGGATTAATCGTTTTCTTTCCCCTTTGTAAAATCGCTTTAAGGTATCTTATCTTTACTTCCTGTACAGCATTCCCACTTCAACATTCATTCAGATTCGAAGAAGACTATTCTGATTCATAGCCGGTCAATTCGCCGGGCCTGGGCAGCACCTTTTAGTTAAAAACAACAAAAAAAAGGCACGCATCTGTGTTTTGTCTGCGGAGGACGTTTGCACGAATAGATCAAGAGGTTTCATAATCTAGCAGGACATGTTACTCTACACCAGAGAATTCAATTCACGTTAAGGTCAGCCTGTACCTTCCCTGTAATCAACTGGTTCCAAAACCCTCCCAAAGCCAGAACAGGTGTTTCATTCATGCTGTCTGTCTACCTGGCAAGGGCCCAAATACTTTCTTTTAAAGCCCGACCTCCAGATTGCTCCGGCGCGCACTGGAAACCTGCATATGTGCCAGATGCTAGGCATGCGTTAGGCTTGGTCATCCTTAGCTGCGTGGTTTTCTTTGCACAAATCTAACGGGAGCACGGCTGCTTTTTACGTTAATAACTAAATCACGCTTTAGGTTTAGGCCATGCAGCTCTCCCTTCAGCCAGAACGGCCCTGAAGGGCCCTGCGGATTTAATGAGCTGACGTGTCGGCAGAGATCAGCTCACCCAGCAGAAAAGCGCGGCTACTTCTAGGGCGAGACGCGGTAGATGCTTAACACTGCAGGAGAACGAAGGCTGCTGGGTCAAATCGAAGCCCCAGAGGAAGCAGGGGGATGAGTGAATGTGCCCGGGATGAAAACCAGCAGCGCTGGGAGCTGATGCAGCCCCTCGAGCGTGAACGAGCAGTGGGGGAAGCTAGAGACCCGTAGGCAGAACGGGCTCGTACTGCCTGTCCCAAAGGCGGGACGGATCCGGCGCTGCACGAGGGCGACTGACTCAGGGCTGACTCAGAGAACAGGATTTCTCCTACCCTGGCACTGAAACTCCTTGGAATGCCAGGAAGTTCATTCTCCCACAGATTACTTCACCCGCACTTGTTTCTGTACCCTGCGGCTACGTGCACGAATATTCTTCAGGCACAGGGCAGGACAGACCCTCGCTGCCCTCTAGGAAGATCACATCACATCCCATTTTTCAAAATCTGGGTGGTGATTGTCAGGTGCAAGGTTCTTTGGGGATCTCAGAAAGAATAGTTGGCACTTCTAATGCACATCCACACATTTTCTTTTTGTGGGAGGAATAATTCATGCCAACAAGTATTGCTTGGGCGAAATCATCCGCTGCATTTCCATTCAAGGGGTTTCTTTTCTCCTTGCCGTTCTTGAGAGCTTGTGCTAATGTCACAAATAACTCTGCAAACAATAGGTCCCGGAGCAAGTCAGTAGCTAGCATAGCAAAAGGAAGATCTCACCCAGATGAGAAAGGCAAGCCACAGCTGACTGCTGCAGTTTCCCTCTGCCTGCCCTGCCCCTGTGACTGCATTTTCATTAACTGTGCCTCCATTCAGCTGGAAAGCTGCGGGTTTGCTTACATCAGGGAAAAGCTCTGATTTTATTAGCACTACTAAAGCAGCACAAAACAGAGCTCGTGTGCTGTTGGCTAGGTTACTGCACCGCAGCACTGACACAATTACACCTGCTCCCCAGGCCAGCCCCGAGCTCCTGCTGTGCGAACAACTTCCACCTCCAAGCTGGCCTGGTGTCAGGAACTTTTCACCTACACCTGGGGACCTGAAGGTCAGATTTCTTTCCTGTAGTCAGAGTGATTCAGAACTGCTTATCTGATTTCGTTTGGGGGATCTTTCTACTTACAATCTGGAGGGACACGTTCAGATCTGTGCGATAGCCGTAGGCTGCTTGTTTTGCCTTTGTGCGCGGTGGCTGTGCCTCACCTGCCCAGAGATGCACGCTGCGCTGCTCCCCTGGGTGCTGCCCTCCAGCTCCAGCTGAAATCCCCACCAGCCCAGCTCGCCTGCACTAACTTGCAGTGAAAACGAGGAGCCAGGTGCCCACTGGTGCCTCTTGTGAACTGGATTCCCAACGTGGCAGGGACACGCTCAGATACTCTTCTGATCTCCGCAGTGTGAACGTGCTTGGTTCCTGTTAGGGCTAATTATCACGTATATTGTACAGAGCCAGCCTCCCCCGGACTGATGAGACCTTACTTGTGCCTTAAAGCCCCACCACTACCAAATTCTAGTACACGGACCTGATAAATAGACTGTCTTCTCTGCCATCCAGGGTGGTAGTATTGGTATTTTCCTCTGAAGCCCCATTTCTTTAATGAGAAGTAACAGATGCTTAGTGGAAAGTGTCACTAGGAGCAAGCAACAGGCCTCAGCAACGCTACAAGAACCAAGCTCATCCCACAGGAAGGGTCATCTCAGCAGATATCCCAGACCAGAAGACGTCCTTTGGTTTGTATGTGTGTTTTGCCAGCTTAGAGGGATGCCCAGGTTAAAACGCCCTGGCTGTGGCTCCCCAAAGCAATCAGCAACAGCTCTCATGTCAGGTGTAAGGACAAGAGTTAGAGGGACGTGCACGGACCCAGCAATGCAACAGATTTACTGGACTTAGCAGAACAAACACTTACATTTGGGATCTCCCTGCTACCTCCAATCAGCAGCATTTAAAAGAGCACAAAGCTGAATGAAGCAGCAAAGCCACATTCTGGCTACAAAGCTCCAGCTTTTGCCGCTCCTCAGCAGCTTTTCTAATTGCTCCGCACATGTTTTCCCAGACGAAATCAGAACCGTGGCTCTTACAAACAGTGCCAGCTGGTAAAGAGGTTAGATGCAGTTCAAAAAAAAAAAGTTAGAACTGAAGGATTTCTTCCCTCATCCCTTTCAAAGCGGTTTTTGAACGTGGGAAATAACCTCATTCCCAAATCCAGGACGTTGAACGGCCGGTACCAGCGGCACTGCTGTAAGGAGGCCGTGGGGCAGGCCGTGCTGGGTCAGCAGGAAGCCGGGGGGATTCGGCTGAGGGATGGGAAGCAAGGAGCAGTCGCTCACCTCCCTGCCTGCTGCGCTACTCTAATCCTGACAAGAGTAAGACCTTCCTGTAACCTTCTGCAGACAGAGCACTGAGATAAAACCAGTCTCGATGCAGAGGTTTTGCGGCTTCTTCTCCCTTCAGCAAGGGCAGCAAAAGGTGTGGGAGGGGGCAGCTCGTCTGGAGTAACAAAGATCAGTGTGGACAGACAGAAGGAGTCAGCGTCCTGGCTATGCACCACCGACACCGAGCGGCCTCGTGTTTGCATTACTTTCATTTGGGTGCATTAGGAGACGGGAAGGTGCTCCCTAACTCTGCCCTGCAATCCCCAGCCTTTGCCAGGGCAGAGGCTGCAATGGAGAGAAAGCAAGCCAAGCACCGTTCCTGTGCGATGCTCCCAGGACCGAGAAAGGCCAAACGGGCTCCACTTGCTGCACCCCGCTGCTGGCACTGGGGTCACGGCTCCAGCAAGCGTCCAGCCACACCGAATGACACCGGGCACGGCACTGCGGCGGGGTATCTTCGTATAATCTCAACACAGATGCTCATACCTGTATCTCCACTTATTTCAGAGCTGGAAAGAGGGAGATTATTTACGACCCTAAACACTCCACAGGGCACAAGGAAGTGATGGATGACAGAGTTTAGCTCCAGCTGCGCGTTGTGGGTTTTGCCTATGGAGAATGCTTTGCCTTTTTATTTTTTATTTTTTTTTCTTTATTCTTCTTTGGGATGCACTCAATCCAAGCACAATATTGACAATAAACTCTTCTTGCTGAGATTCCCAGTCCTAATCCGTGGGACTTGGAGAGGGCGAAGGCATTGTAATGAAATATTAGCAAGAGTTGCCTTGGTAACTGCCCAGATGAAGCCCTCTTATATTCACTGAAGCTCTCCCAGCGTGACTAATACCTCCTGGGCTATAGTTACACCACTCCGAACGTCCTGAATGCACGACCAAGTAAGCAGAGCAAACACACTCAGGCCCCATTTATACAGTTACGGCTTAATCTGATTATTTTGTAGTTTGACTGAGTGCAGGGGAAATTTGCGGGGCTTCACTTTGCAATTGTCTCTTTGCTTTCATCTTGCGCTTCTCGCTAATTCAAGCTAATATTTCCCATTCAGCGTTTCCTAAGGCAGAACGAACACCAGCCTAACAGCTGAGTGCAAACCGCACGCATCTGTTAAAATGCATTTAGCAACGTTTTCTTTCCCCTGCTAACCTTACCAGCGAGCGTAGCAGGTGAGGAATGTGGAGGGCCCTCATGCAATGCAAAGCAAGGAGCGCTGCATGCACAGCCCTCTGCGGCAACATTCAGGTCACAGTTTTCAGCAACTTGAAACCATCGGTGTGAAAGAAAACCAGCAGAACCACAGGACACGGGGAAAGACACTGGCAGAGATCCTTACCTGACCTGAACAAGCCACCTCTTCCCATCACTTCCCTCTCTGCAAGCTCCCAGGCACCGTGTGCACGCCGTTACCCTTCTGCTGGGTGCAATCCGAATTGCTCAGGTACGTGCCCTTAGACACATAAAGCTTGCCACTTCCCCAGACCAGAGATTTTCTTCTGCTTGAGCAGGGACCTGCAAAGACATCCCCCAGGCTGCAGTGCCGCTGTCCCCCAAAAGGCTGGGGCCATCCCCCACACAGGGCCGTGACAGCAGAGGGAACATAAGTGGCTCCTTTGTAAACCGTGGCTGACAGAGCAGAGTGCTATCAGCACTCCAAAGTCAGGCTCTCTCCTTGCACTGGCTCCCTCCACCCCAGCCACCCAGACAACCCTTAATTTTCCTGTTGCAAAGCTCCTTTCGGTGACAGACCCAAGGATGTATAGGTCTCTGAGAGGACGGCTCAGCACCCCTGCCCTTCATAATTCGCAGTCGAGCTCTTGCTGCTGGGAGTACAGCTCTGACAGTTTCCTTTCCTGAGTGGGGTCAGGGGCACAGTGCCTGCAAGAGGGGAAGACTAGCGAGACCAAGAGTTGTCACATATTTTCAGCTGTTTGGAAATGCATAAAATGTTTTCATTCGGGGAATATCAGAATTCAGACACCTATTTTCTTTTCCAGCACACAAAGCTCCCTAGACTCCCATTTTAGACATGAGAGAGGGCAACTGCAGTATCAGAGACAGAGCGACAACATGCACTTTGATTTCCTTTCTTTGGTTAAATGGGGGAATGGCAGTAGCTGTCCAAGCATTTGAGCTGGAAGGCTGAGGACAGACAGCTCAGCTAACACCCTGTAACTCATGGTGACCACTGAGCTCATTGCAGCTACACGATGACTTGAGTCTCCACACCTGTCTGGGGGCTTTCATCTCCGGGTGGGCCATGAGCCATAACCATATCCTCTGCAGGAATTAGCCTCCGCCAGCTAAGGCCTTGCTTTGCTGGTGAAAGCAAAAGGTCTCAGCAGATTCTGATCTCCTTCCTGCAGTTCAGGGTGTGTAGCAAAGGGCTGCTGCGATTCTGCAGTGGTGGTCTCGCAGACATGCCACCGAAAGGGCTTGGAAAGAGGCAGCGCAAGATTTGCTACCAGAAGAGGGGCTGCAGGACAGGGGCCTTTGGGCTGAAATCTTTGCCTGACCGCTGGGTAAAAACTGCAACCTGCGCTGCACAGGATATTCACACCTCCTGGCGCCTGCTGGGGCTGTGCCCATCACAGCATATTCCTGAAAAAAACAAAATATTCAGCAGTGAGGAACAACGGACACAGCAGCACAGCCTCTCCTGGCACAGTTCGGTTCTGTGCTGCACGTACGGACAGGTTCCTAAGAGTCGATTTACAGGGGATACACGGAAACATCGCTGCTCGCTCCTAAGCCATCACCAGCACCGACTGGGTGTGCTGCAGAAGCGGTGGTATTTACGCCTTTCGTCAGCGTTTGTCCCTTCCATGTAGCACGAGCTGGTTTTTGCACCCGTGTCCACCACAGATAAGAACTAGCCATAGTTTGGGCTCCGTATCGGGAAAAGATTTTACATATTTCCATTGTCACAGGCATTAATCTGCAATCTAAATTACTTCCTATTTGGGAAAACGTCTGAGCTTTTTCCATGCACATTATTCCTGCAGTAGCTCAATAGGAACAGCTAGCTATTTTGCACTTAAAAATAATCCCCCCCGGTAGGAAAAGATAGCAAATGGGAAAATGGGAGCTTCCTCCAAAGCAGAAGAGCTGTTAGCCTGTTCCTAACACCCCAGAGAAAAATGGTGCCACAGCCAAGAAGCTGGGCTACAGCCGAGGCTCAAATCCCTTCCCTGCTGGCTTCCTGCATTACCCTGGACACATCACATAGCTTTATCTTTGTGTCCAACTCAAAATCAAAAGTAGCAGCAGTCGTAATGATGAGAATAAAAGCTGTGAGAGCTGTGCTCAGCCATCAGATGGTGATGGACTTCTAACTCTGCTAAAACCAGCTCAGCCCTGCCTGATTTTGTACGTCCAATAAACTTCAGTGAATATCCCACACAGGCTGCCAGGCCTCTCCGAGTCACCTTCCAGGAGATTAAACAGCAGGCACAAAAACTGACAAGTTTGCCAGGATTTACACGATTCCGAAGCGGGATGATCCCTAAACTCCTTTCCGAGGGCTGGTGAATGGAAAAAACATCACCAGCTCCGATGCACACAGCATAATAGAGACTTGTCATGGGTTTATTCTTTAACTGCTGGTTTTTGGCGTGAGATTTTCTTCCCTTGTAATAACCTGCAATTTCCTCAGCCCTTCAGGGAGGGTTTGGATGGTGCGTAACCTTTGTACAGTCATCCAGGTAGCCAAAGAAATCTTCAACGCAGAATGGCCGGCTTGCTGGGGTAGGTCCTCTTACTGCTTTTAAATAGCTCGTGTTAATACAATGGATCAGATTTGAAATAAAGAAGAAAGAAACCTCAGAACCGCAGCTGGGATATTTGTGGAAGGTTCCTCTCCAGTTTTCAAAGATCCTAGAAAAACTGGCAGGGAAACCAAAAGCTGTTTCGCCTTCTTTCAAAACATTAAAGGGAAAAAGGCACTTTGCGGATTAGGAGATTAAAATTACAAATACACTAGCTGGTAATTTTATAGTAATTAAAGTCATTACCTTGAGCGTATGCTGCCACTGCAGCTGGTTTGGGCTTTCAGAATTTTATTTAGAGGACCCACGTTATTAAAGCGCTTCAGATGTGGAATTACTGATGAAAGGTACCCACTCCAGATTGATCCATAGCTCTGAACTTTTAAGGACTCCTGAGATGAAAGCCGTTTGGAAACTCCTTTTGTGATTTATGCATATAGTGCCTGACATCCTCATCTTCATGCGAGGGATTTATTCCTTCGCTAATGAGGTGAAGGTCAGGCATGCCACGCTCGTTTTGGAAACGGAGAGGGCATGGGCGTGTGCCCATTGGCATTCTTGCCTTGAGCTCCGCACTTCAAGCATGAGGTATGAATAAAGGAATTTAATTAGTTCTTGCCTGCTTCTATTAAACTGCTCTAGAGGGAGGGATGCAGGGAGTGTAATAAACAGAGTATGTGATTTGCATGTTAATAAAGGTACGTACACTTTCTCTGGACAAGCCTTGACTTGATACCGAGATTAGAACTTGCACAAACCCCAGCTTCGTTCCAAAACAAGCCCACCTCACACAGCAGTACGAGCTTCACAGGGTTTTAAACTTAATTACAATCTATTCTGCTTCTGCTGTGCAGTGTCTCTCTGGCTGTTCCCTGGCCTGCAGCTCACAGAAGAAGCAGATCAAGCGCTTTGAGGAGTTTATCAAATCCTTATTATTACAGGCACTCGCTGGGTTTGGGAGAGGAAGCGTCAGATTCTCGTTTGCTCGTTGCTGATCGTGTTTTGGGCTGGAGAGAATGGAGGAGAGCTGCTCGCTGCACAGGAGGGACCGAGGCCACGGTTTGACAACATGTTGTCTTTGGCAGCAGTGTCAGCCTAATCTCTTTCTGCTCGCCTTCCCCTTCTGGCTGTGCCAACATAACCATTTGTGGAACCAGGCTGTGAAACAGAACAGGGAACTGACCCAGGTATAAAAAGGGATGCAAAATATACATTTTTTTTTTCCAGTTTATTTTTCTTAAGCTATCTTAAGCTTTCCCTGTGAGACTGCAAGAGTCAGACATCTGGAAGCACAACTATTTCGGTACAGGGCTGTTAAAACAGGTAAGCACCAGGAGCTGTCGAGAGAGGGGACATCCAGCTCTCGCTGATTTAAGACAGCCGTTCCTAACACCAGGAGGAATGATGTAAAGCAAAGTGGCACGTCACCAGGCCAGAACCGAAACTGCTCCATCCATTTTAGGGGAGAGAAGAGAGGTCAATGCAGTTATAGCTGATTTTTTTATTCATGGAGCACACGAGTTGTGCTGTTTCACCTAGACTTACCGATCGTGTTAGGACAAAATCCCAAATGTGCTGAAAAATTCTCTAGCCAAATCCAGACTGGCGATACAAATAGCACGTTGAGGTAAAAGCCTCTCCTAGGGTGACCGAAAAGACAAACTCACATTCTGGCCCATGGCATCAGCAGGGGACAGGCAACCAGAGCCACTGCAGGTCCAGATGGCGATGGTGTCTCCCGACAGGAATTTGGAAGCACAGCCATGTTCTCAGGGAGAGATCTGGGTGGTCCCTGATGCAGCTCGCCCTGGTAATTTGTGATAAAACACCATCTTGGCAACGTACCACAAACACCTTCCTACTAAAAAGCCCAACTTTGTCCCTGGAGTGTACTGTTCAACCCGACACAGCTGCTCTGAACGCAGTCCAAAGGCGCTGCAGAGGGTGGGAGGTACACGGGAAAACCCTGCAGAAGTTTAGGTGAAACTGCCTCTTCATTTCCCCCAAACCCTCACCTTACAGCTCAGGTACGGCTTCTGCAGTGGTTTCTGGTGGCTTCATTGGGCCACAACGGCTCGGTGGGCTCGCTCCCAGATCCTCCCCACCCCATCAAACCACCTGCACCAGCTGGACTCAGCCCTTCAGCCCCCCCAAGCCATCCTAAAACATCCAGGGTTTTTTTGGGGGGGGGAGATCCACCTTCACGCTTTTAACCCCAGAGTATTTCACAAGGTGTACCACGGGAGCAGGACTGTTTGAGAGAGAACATGACTCCCAGTCCAAATCTGCACGCCTTCAAACAGTTAAATTTGAAGGTAAACATGGAACTTCTGCAAACCAGGCCTGCTACAGCACACAGCCAAAATCCTTAGCTCTGCTCAGCTGTGCTGCCCTGCAGGAAAAAGATTAGGAGAGAAGGATCCCACATGAATATGCCAAAACGTGCACAATGACAGAGGGCTGCTGTTCTCCACCTAACGCCGCATCGCTGACACTCCGTCCCTGAGAACCTCGCACCATCCGAGCCAGCAGTAAATCCCCAAATTCTTTGACAAGGAGATACATCCTCTTACTCTTCTTTACAACTTCAGAACCGAAGGCAAAGAGGTCGCAGTAAGTCCGTGCCAGATTTCTTTAAAAATAGCTGAAAGTCCTCCACAAACATCCCCGCTGTCTCCAGAAGCAAGTTTGAAAGGAGGTGAGCTGGAGAACAGCATCAAAGAAAAATCCCTGCAGAATTCCTCAGGAGCGCAGAAAAACCCTGCAACTCTTCCCGATCTTTTTTCGCCCCTTTTGGTGATTACTGATCTTTACGGCGTTTACATTCCGTCTATCATTTTTATAACCAGAGATCAGAAAGGGATTGTGAGCAGGGGCCGCAAGTTATTCACACAGGGGCTCTGTTTATCTAAGCAAAAAGAGCAGCTCTGCTACTTTAACCATTTGCGTGGTGGCAGGAACACCACCTGGGACGTGCACAAGGCCGATTTGCTGTCCTACGCGGGGAAGCAGCGCCTCTGAAACACGCAGCAGGCACAAACCCCAAGCAGGTTGTCGTTTTTACACCCAGTTTACATCTGGCTTTTTTGCAATTAACATCAGCGATCGCATCCCTCCTCCCACACTGCCCAGAGTGTGCTGGGAGCGCTCTGACGAAAAAGAGCTGTGACCCGAAGACCCCTGGCAGGCACCATTTAGAAAAGTCCCACCGCCGATCTAAATTCATACTGAAGGTCACACCATCCCCTGGGGGCTCGCTGCGGCCAAAGCTCAGCTACAAGAACTGGGCTGCCCAAATTCACCAGAAGGAAACTGAAGTCCTGCCCGTGCTGCTGGATTTATTTACCTCAGCGCCTGCTCCCTTGGATGTAAAAGGTTGGTTATTCATTTAAGATGCAGCTGCCAGCTCTTGATGGTAACACGCAACCAAGTTGGAAAAGGCTCCCTTGATCCTCAGCAAACATCCCAGCCTTGAGAGCAGAAATGCTGGAGCTGCCGTTTTGAAGTAACAAGTGGTATCGCCCTGCTTCCACTTCCCTTTGAGCCAGAAGATCAGAAAAAAAATTACAGCAAAAAAAGGAGCAAGGCCTTAAAGCCAGCAATCAAACGCCTGTAAATATTCAGCAGCTAAGAAAGGAAATGGATTCACTCGTGCATAACAGCATCTTCTGAAACATCAGGAAGAACAGAGACTGCTCTAATCTAGGAAGTTGGATGTAATGAGAACAAAGCTACTGCTGAAGGGGAGGAAAAGGGACCTCGGGAGACTTTTCAGGGCAGGAAAGGGTTCCAGGTTATGGCAAAATGGAGAGTCGGGGATTTAATGCTTGTAAGGTCGAACTGCAGACTTTCTGAGGAGTGGATTCTCCCTTAGTGCTTGCTTGCAGAGTGCCCTACTGCCTTTGAAGTACTGTATAAATTATACAACAACCAAGAAGAGTGGAACTGACTGGCCTGGGAGGCCTTTACCCTTGTTTAAAGACCACTCCCTCTATACAGATACTCAAGTTACTTCAGAAAAAAAAGAAAAGGAAAAAAAAATAAAGCTGGCATTCACTCCTTTTTCTACCAGGTGTGTGTTTCATCTCCTGCCTAGCTATTGTGCCTCTGCTAGCACCTTGCAGCTCCTACCCTCAGCAAACACACAGCCTGTGCTGCCGTCTCTCCGGGCTGGAAGCAGCTGTCCTGCCTGTGTGAGGTGGGGACCGGGCACGGGGCTTCCTTTGTGCCCCACCGTGAGACAAGCCACGGAGACCAAGCTGCCGTAACAGCTGGAAACCAGCTTTCTAAGCAAAACCTGGACGTGCGTGCCCAGTTCTGTAGCTCATGGGGAAAGGAGGAGTTACTTGGAAGGAAAACCTGACAGCCCGATCTTTAGCCGACAGGAGCTGTCTGCTTGCAGTAAATCAGGGCTGGGAGGAGCTCAGCATCCCGTGAAGGTGATCAGCTCTGAGGCAGCTCTCACCCACCCTCAGCACCAGCAAATCCAGCACGGGGGATCTCTCCCCAAGAACGAACCTTCTGTGGGTTGGGATTCAGCGCGGGGTCCCCTGGGACATTTACGGGCTGCTCTCTGCACTAGGTGAGCGTCCCTCGGGCACCGCACAGCCTCTGCAGGAGAGGAGCTGAGGTTTTGCAGGACGCTCTGCACGCTCCCTGCTCCCAGCCCTGCAGGTATGAGCACCCACCCAAATCCACAAGCCCTCCCCGCCTCCCCCGCAGCCTGTTGTTGCATTTGCAGTCAAAGGCAAGCCTTGGGGACAACCGCAGACAGCTCTGGAAGGCAAAGGTTACAGGTGTGCCCCGCGCTCCCTCGCGGGTGAGCTGATGTCGGCAGAACGGTCTCCAGGCCCCAGGGTGACAGCTTGACGAATGACATGCCACATCAAGGCTGGCAGCTCCTCTGCCTGGGAGGAGCGCAGAGGTTCACGAGCATTTTTCTCCTCTGAAATCATTCCCCTGCCTGGCTGCCATGTCTAGCCCCTTTAGCTCATTTCTACCTTCAACTGTTTGAGAGATAAAAGGTACCAGGAGATCCCCTCCTCGAGGCGAAGGCGGCCGGCCCTTCAGGGATCTCCAGCTTTGTGGCTGGTGATTGTCCCAGACAATTCCTGGCACAAAGGGTGGCTGTGGCAAAGGGGACAACTGCCCCAGGGGACCTGGCGTTGTCTTCTCACCCCTTACACTGCTGTGTGATGTGGAGAACAGGACAGCTCATCACACAGGTCACCGCTGGTTCTTTGCAGTTAGCAGGAGTTATTTCAGCTTCTTCCCAGCCTGACTTTGGCTCTTTATAGCCCTGAGAAGCCTCAGGAGGCTGATGACTGCTCTTTATCTTCAGAACTGGTAGGAGCAGAAATTGTTGAAGCACAAGTTGGTAACTCCGGTCATTCTCTTACTTCAGGCTAAGTAGGGAGAGGCTGCATCATTAAAACGTAACCCTTGAGGGTCCCTCTGCAGCTACAAAGTCCCATTCTGCCATTGACAGAGGCCACCTAATGTCGTTATTATTATTATTTTTAAAAACGGAAAGAATTCTTTTTACTAAATAAAGTAGGCAAGGCAAGAAACGCCGAGGAAGAGCCTAAACACGTGAAGCTAGTGAATTCTGAAATGTCTGAAGGATTGTAGCACGGACACCAAATACAAGGAAAGAGCAGCCTGCAGGACTCCCCCACCTCCAGGAAGGGCCGAGGCCCATCCCCCTGTTTTAGCAGCTCCACGTGGCGTATCCAGCCATGGCTCATAAATCTCAGCTAATCAGGGCACTTCCTTCGGCCCCCAGCTCTTTGTTTAATCACTTTCTCTCGACCACGCTGACTTTCCACATCTTGCAGGCTACATCTCGGGCTGCTGCTGCCTTTGCTCACCCGCGAGGACCGGCAACTGCAATGTCCCTGGGGCTTCCTCCGGGCTGTCTCACAGCAGTGCCCTGCACCACAGGCTAGCTTGGACAAAGGTTTACTGTTCGATACGACCGCTTGTGCGGTTTAACATGCATCATCTAGCATGCTGACAAAGATTAAATGAGTCATCCTTTAGCAAGTGTTCAGCTGGCCAAGCTCAATCTCGTGGGGATCTCTGACTGTAACTCAAGCTACTTCAATCTGGTCTGCGTTAGACCCCTGTCAGCCCAAGTGGCTTAATTCAAAACATATGTTGGGGTGTAATTGTACCTTTAAATGTAGGCTCAATGAAACCCAAAGGTGCTTGCAAACCCAAATGACTTCTCATGAAAGCCTCCTAAATATGTAAAAACAAGCAGGCTGCTCGTCCAAGACGGCAGGAATCTGACTCAAAATGCACCTCAGTGAGATCATGTCTCTATCTGATACTGATCCATGGGAAAAAGTTGGTAGTAGTACAAGACACAGTAGCAAAGAGTTTAAATTGTCCGTGTCTGGGGACTGTTCTTTGAGCTTTCAGGGAGTGCCTGCTATTAAAATCCTCGTGCTGTAAATAGTCCAAAATCAACTATAATTTTAGCTTGTGACTCAGGCAGAAGATAAAAATTATTTTGAAAGCAAAACAAAAGATGCTTCACTTTCATTTCTGATGTGCAGCTGAGCTGAGTTTGGATAGGGAGGGAGCACTAATCCACCTACAGAAATAAGGAATGGGGCAGCGGGTTATCTCACAGACTTTTAAGCATATTGGCCACAAAACTCCAGGCAATACAATATCCCCCACATTTTCCTGGCATCTTCCATCACTGGAGGACTCTAGCCTAACTTTTAAAAATTAGACATTGGTACTTCCATGGTTTAATCTTTTTAACAATGAAACTGCCTGGCTAGCACTGCCGGTGAGAATTAGATATTAAGATGCATTTTTGTGAATGGGGACAATCAGTCAGAGCTGTCAGGAAGGCATTTGGTAGGATTACCCCAAAGCTGTACCCAGAAGCAAAGGTGTTCACAGGAAACCAAATGCAGCGATGTTTCGCTGAGCAAAAGTTAGCAAGCAGCTGGACACCCCCTGCATAAGAGATTAACCACGTGCATGCATAGCACATATCTGCATGTAAAAAGAGAAGAAAAACAACAACTGATGAAATATACTGTCCGAAAGACACTTTCAGAAAGCACAGAGAGCTCACACTCGTCCCAGTCCCACTGGCAACCCTAAATCACGCTGTGTATTTACACCAACATGAAGCCATGAAAAATGGTGCCCTGTGTGTCAGTGAGCACTGCACTACACTGTGACGAGATACTTCAGCGTGCAGAAAACACGTGGGCAACAAGCTGCACAGGCAGTTGTATCACGTCTGTCTCTGTGCCTGCTCCTCCCTTGGGCAAATGTGCTTGGAAGGGGCTTGCCGTGGGCAGCAATCTCAGCTAAGTCACAGCCACCCTAGGAGGAAATTAAAAGATTTGTCCCCTAATATTCCTGGATGATGTCTCCTAGACCAGTTCCTGAAGCTGGCATGAATTCCTGCGGCCATCTCTCCATCCAGCTGTAAGACCTAACACTTGTGTAAGCACAAGACAATCTTTCAGAACACTTCAAAAAAAACAAACCAAAACAAAGAAGCACACAAAATCAACCACAGATTGTGCAAAAAGTGTATTCTCACTTGCCCCCATGCCAAACACTGAAGTAAAAATGTAGAGACACGCGAACGGAGTGAAAGCAGCAGGCGCAGGCAGTCACTGTCTGTCATCGGCACAGCAAATGGTCCCTACAATTAAAAGCACAGGCTCTGTCTAGTTTTGGCATCATTCATTGCTAGTGGCTGCTGCCATATAATATACAGATGCTGTAGGTGAAATTAAACCTGGAACACCAGCAAGATATATCATTTTAATCCCAATCAGTGATGTGAAAGGCATGCTCGTGTTGGAATGCAACAATTTAAGTGTTGTTCCTGTCAATCTTCAAAAGCATTCGCAGACAAATTGAGCTGCCCAAATTTTAAAAACAGAGGAAGGCAATTAAGAATAATAAAAACAGTGTTAGATGATGAGCAGCAGAGAGAGGTGATGGTGAAATGAATTAACACGTAAAGTCCTGGGGACTTATCTGTATCTCCTTGTCCTGCAAGCAGCTGACCCTTGTAGTATTTGGTATGTGGGGTTCAGGGGACGAGGCACAAGTAGAAACAGTGGGGGAAAAACTGGTGTCTGTGAGCAAATCCGTGTCTAAACAGTGGGAAACATGGGGGTAACAGCAAGGAAGAGAGCAGGTTCTGAACAACAAGAAATGGATCTCTGTGGGGCTTCCCCAAGCCTCAATTAGCCAAGCAATTCCCATTATGCAGGCGACTTTTCCCTCACCGTTGCCCCAATCCGCCTGGGCGATGCAAGCAGCAGAAAGCACGCTGTGTTCACAGTCCTCCACACGCCTATCCACGCACACCCTTTTTCCATGTGGGAAGCCCGAGGAAGGCCAAACAAAGGGATTTTTCAAATTTCAAGTGTGTACTGTAAGTACCACAACTACAGACGGGAGAAGAACAGGACCCAGCCTCCCTCTCTACCCGAAACACAGCACTGCAGAGGCACTGCCTGTGCCAGTACAGTTGCATCTCCTTTTTTTCTCTGCAGTGTCCTCAGCTCCCCATCCAGCCTGTTACATCAAACACAGGGTTTAGTTAATCATATACAGCAAGAACACAACCCTCTTTGTCAGAGCCCTGCAAGCGTAAGAGACTATTCAAGCAACGGGTGGGCTTCACTTGAATATGTGCCACTACCGAGGGTCAAACACTCCCCGTTTCCCTGCCACTAGTCACACCAAGCCTGTGGAAGGCAGCAGCACGCCCTCAGCTGCCCACCTCTGCACGCCGAGCTGCCCAGCACCCCCACAGGGGTCCTGGTGCTGGTCTCTGGCCACGGGCAGGCTGCAGGTGGTGGCCCGTGGCTGAGCACACAGTGGTTGGGGGTCCCTTCCCCAGTGAGGGACAGCGGTGCACACTTCCAGGAGGCTGGGAGAGGGTTACCAGCCCATGAGTTTCAGTCCCCAGTTAAGTTATTTCATCCCTCACCCTCCCACTGCGTTTACTGCCTCCCTTCTTTTGGGATTGGGTTTGAATGTTACAGTAATATAAAGCGGGCCTCCAACTCCCTCTTGCTGACCACATCACGACATCTCCGCTCGTTAGCTCTGTGTCTGCTCCTGGAAACTTGAATGGATTTAGTTTGCTCGAGTGGCAGCAACTCAGTTCCTGGAAGTGCCTCTGTTGGGAATGAACCTCGATAAGGCCAAAACTGTTCCACAAACACAACTCACTCCTACTTCTGTTCAGCTGCAAAGCTCATGGGGAAAGCTCAAGACTGAGGTAAGCCCAAAGCAGACTTGGTAACCCCAAAGACCCATTCCCTGTGCTCCCATAACTTTGTTTTTCAAAATCAAAAATTAGGGATGAGCTAATGTTGGTTTGGGCCGGTGTGGCCACAGGCTGCCCTGTGTGGGCCGACCTACCGTCATCCCAGGACCTACAACAGCAAGAAGAAATGTGTGTAGGCAGAATTCCACCGCCAGCCTCGGATAATATCATGGGAAAACACAGGGATGACCCCCGGGGGAAGCAATCCTGTATCCCCAGCAGCCTGCTTGAGCGGAACAAGCAAGCTGTCTCCACTGCACGTGGCGCTTTGGGTTTCCCTAACTGCAGTAAATGCCCCGCTGTTTGAGGGCTAACTACCAAACACACTACGGAGATCCCAGCAATTAGAAAAGTATATCCTACCAGCCAACTGTGTAATTAGTAGGCCATTAAATACAGTGCCCGACTAATAGACCAGCTTTGGATTTGCAGACCCAGCTCTTCTCTCTGCTCCGGTTATAGGAAAGAACCGAGAACACAACGGGACGTGAGAGCAACTTGTTCCCGTTGGTACCACCCATACCCTGGGCTGGGCTGGAAATACCACGGCCCTGGGTACACGCTCTTCGGTACAGTCTCGAGGGAAAAAGTGGACTGAGGTCCTTTTAAGAATGAGGCAAAATTCCCATTACGGAGAAAATTCCCTCGGTGGATGTGCGCTGCCCTATTACCATAGTTGGCTTCGTGTCATCTCTCCGGCCCCTCGGATCTGCAGGGGGCAGCCCGTGGTGGTCTGGAAGAGGACAGCGTGGATCCCTGCCACTTCTGGGGGGGATCTCACACTCCTCTGGCCCTGGAAGCACTCCAGGGAGATAAGGCTGTCACTGAGCGATGAGCCCGCTAGGACTGCTGACGCAGCGTTTCTTTTCAAATGTAAACATTTGTTCACGGTCCAAGAAAGCATTTCACAGTGCCCAGCCCAAACAGTAAAAAATGAAAAAGAATCTCCTCTCCCTCCCCGAGTCTTGTTTGGGAATCTCAATTTAAGTTTGACTAAGTTACCAAACTCTGGTGTTTTACGTCTGCCTTCTGCTTTCTGCACCATATTTGGGGTATATTTCAAGTTTTCCCCTATAGTCCTTACGAACAGAAGTGTACTTTAAAAAAATGCAAGCAGAAAAGGAAGCTCCAAGTAAAACTTTTGATATCGCAAGACATGATAAAATCACAGGAGCTGGCAGAACTGGCAGGCTGCCCTGTCCTACTCCATCCGTGGCCTATGTCCCTTTGTGAATTGCCCTTTGTTTGCTACAGATTCACTCTAGCGGTTTCTCACACCAAGAATTAAGCCCTATTTTATCCAAACCTGGCCCAGAGGGCCTTTGGCTCCTAGCCAGAACATACATAGCATTTCTTTTTATTTGCTCTTCCTTTCTCAGTCTCCCTCCCTTCAGGGTCCTGTTATTATTTTTTTTAAAAAAATCCTGGATTTTACTGATTAAAGTGCTTACTTTCATGTCAATACATTCGTTTTGTACTGCCTTCGGGGTCAGAAGGAAGTACACATTATTTTGGATTTAAAAAGGGATATTATAAAACATTCCTTTGGTACTGACACACAGGCACCGATAGCCTGGTGATGATTCAGGAATAGGGAGAGAAATGACATTTGGATAAGAGATTGCCTGCAACGGGCCCAGGAACTGTGCTGTTATCAGCAGGACCGTGCCTAAGGAGCCACCGTGAGTGTGCTGGGACATGGGGACCCGGCACAGCAGCTGATGGGCTGGTCACGGGCTGCGTGACATAGGGTGCGTGGCAGTCCTGTGACACACCACGGGCTTCCTGAGCCCACCACAATGCATGTTGCCATTTCTCTTGCTGCCATAGCTTTAAAATCAGAATTTAAAATAAGAAATCAGTCTCAACACAAGCCTGGGGAAGCTCTGTACCCCAGCAGCTGCCTGATGCCAGGGACAGCTACACCAGGCCATGCCTCGGCCAGCTGCAGTTGCCTGCACATGGCACACACGTGTAACCAGTCTGGGCCAGCCCTTTTGTTTTACCTGGACTCGTCCACGCTGCAAGCTGCTTTCCACCTGGCTGCTCCTCTCCTGCTGCAGGATGTTGCTTTCCTGGCTTTGCTTTCAATGAACTTCCAGGCTGCTGTCACACACCACCACCTTCCTGGAGTCCTTTGCTGTCTGGGTGGTGCCCTGACAGTAAAGAAAACATCGGGTCAGGAATTTCTAATTGGAGATTGTCTAGGCAAAGCCAAACCTGCCCGCTAAGCTGGCTATAAACTTAGGTGACTGCACAGCTGGATGGAAATCTGCATCTCAAAACCAGCAAATTCTGGCCCTCTTCAAGTTCTCTCTGCTGGTCTCAGAGATCTGCCTGTGTGCAGACCCCTTACAACAGACACCTAGCTCCTACGTAACCTAGCCCATTTTCTTCCCTCTCTTCTCCCTGTGAGATGAGCCCCTGTGCAATTGCCTGCTTGCTCCCTGCTGAGAGCTGACAGCACCACTTTTTTTTCTCTGATAAGACCTGGACCCTGCAGCATTTGCTAAAGGGCATGGAAAAAATAGCTACATTTACACAGACCTCAGGCAGACCAACGGGTGGTATCTTCATCCTATTTTGGAGTCAAATGTCTTCTAAAATCAATTTGTACTCAAAACAACTTCTAATCCTCCCTTGTTCCCTCTCCAGAAATCAGCTGTAATCAGAAGGCCCTTTCAGGCTAGCACAGGCTGGAGAAGAGAGTGAGCTTCTGCCATGAGTAGCGGGCAATTTATTACAGGAGGTTGCACTCAGGGAAGGTGCTCATGTGATTAGGATTTAACAGGCAATTAAATAATACCGACATTTCTAACAAAGGAGCTGGGATTAAGGAAGGCCTCCAGAACGACTCCTTTCCTTCCCATCTCTGATGCCAACCTTGGGAATTTCCCCGTTATTAACCCAGCTGTTCAACGAACACTAACCAGAACAAACAAAATTGCTTCTGAAGTTTCATTGTAAGGGGGATCGGCCAGTCGGTTCTGCCATCGGGGCACCCAGGCTTTTAGGAAAGCACACATAGGAAGCTGTCCTGGGTCTTGGACTTTATCAAAAGGATTCCAGCCATGTGTTTAGTGCAGGGGATTACGCTGTTGCTGCTCAGGTCATTTCTAATGAGCAGACAGGGAAGTACTGCTTCTTTTAAGATTAACCACTACCAGACAGCGCAGATGAATGCAGTGCTGCTGGTTGGAAAGTACACACTCAGCTGTGATTGCTCACGCGTTTACAGAGAACACAAGGCACAGCACTGCCTGCACAGTGATCTGAAGGTCCCACGTAGCGAATAAACACACAAAAACCCTTCCCTCCCTTCCCAACCCCTCCCAGTAGGCAGCAGTGCCTGCCTCCAGATTTCAGCGCATCTTTCTTTGAAATTTCCTCGAGTCATGACCGCTGAGCACCTCTCAAGCTTGGCAGCTGATCCCTCCTTGTTCACCCCGTCCTGCTCGAATGTGTCCACTGCTGCTACTTTTACCTGGCTTTGTGCCTCCTGCCAAGCAGGGCAGTGCAGACATGTGGAATCAACAGACCCTCTCCAGGTGCTCGGTGGTTCTGGAGGCATCAGCTCCAGTTTTATGGCTTCCCTGTTCTTTATCTCTCTACAAGCCACCGCGTCTCTTCACATCTCACGTCTCTCATCTTCTGTTGTGCTCCATTTGCCCCCAGCTTTTGGCCACGAGAGAGGGTTGTGTGCAGCTGTAGAACCTCTCATTCACCTAATACAATGCATTTCAAAACTGCGCAGGAAGCAGCGCACATCGCTGCACTGCCTCTTTCATACTGTGCGACGCTGCGTTGGGATGGTATGGAAGCAAGATCACAGGTTTGGCGTTTATGCAGGCAGCTCATTTCAGGACAGAAAGAGCTTGCTGCCTGCCCTGCCTTCACCTTTCACTACAGCACAGAACACTGCTATCTGCTCCTTTCTTTCGATGTCGTTTTACAACAGTAAAAACATGATCGTGCCCTGAAAAGGATGGGCTGACCACAACACAAATGATTCTTTTAAAAATATATATTATTATTTTATCATGTAGCAGGAAGTACGTGCTGCAAAATTACTCAGAGCATCATAGTCAGCCTAACTCCGTACCTGGGACCAACCGCTGGCCAGAGATGGCCAACTTCTCACATCTAGATCTTTCTTTAACAGCAGATCTATAGTTTTCCAACACCAAGTTGTTGTTTTTTTCCCCAAGCTGAAAACCTAAATTTTCTCCCAGAGTTCGACCTCATTTTTATTCAGCCACTGTAACCAAAAGCAAATGCTTGAGGCAAAGCCAGAGTTAAGATGCAGACTGCCACGGCGTGGCCTCCTGTCCTTCTCAAATTACCTTCATCTGCAAAGAAGGAGCTGCAGTGATGACACCAAAAGGGTGACAGTGATGGTGTTGGTGTGTTGCTGCTTCAAGGGCCATGGATCTATGAAGTGTCTAATTACAAGTCCCAGGAGAGATGCTGGCACTGTTTCTTAATGCAGACTTTTTAGATTCCAACAGACACTTTGGATTGGAAAATCAGATCCCAAATCAACGTTTAAACAGCCTCCATAATTCTGGCAAGTTGTTTTGGCCAATATATGTTGTTCTACTCATTAGTGCATTTCCCAGCCATCCGAGTGACAGCGAAACAGTAGTTTGGGGTTGTTTATTCATATAATAACATGTTCTGCTCCTTCTCCCTAAGGCCACACAGACACTCAAAACGAGCACCCCCACAAACATTTTCCAGGAAATAGTGCCTTTTGGGAACCTGAAAGATAGAATGGAAACTGTTGATCAGAACAAGCAGCTGTACATCCCTTGAGGGGACATTCAATGCAGAACGGGATGCTGCCTGACACTCTGTTTAAATTGGGTGGATTTATGAGCTTCTCTGATAACAACTGCTATCTGGAGCTAGAATCAGTTACCGCCCCCTTTGCTGGAATTTGTCTTGGTTTGTTCCCAGCTCTGAGCACCTCTGGAGAGTTTCTGGCGTAGCTCTGTCATTGTGCAAATTCATGAAGAAGGGAATTTAAGTCTAATGGTATCCTGTGAATTTATATTAAAGGCTCCATTTACCTCAGAGGTCCAAGGAGACTTTAGACTGGCACAGAGAAGTAGTAGCAAAGAGATTGTGCACTTTAGAGTAGCAATGGATTGTACAATGATCAGCCCTTTGTGCCATTCATGCCTCCTAGGTTCCAGCTGCTGATAGGAGAAATGAGTGACTGAGAACAGGCTCCCCATGAGCGTTATTTTAGCATTTTAGAATCCCAAAATACCAAAGGTATTATCTCAAGCTGCAGAGCATTGTAAATCATAGTCACCCTCTACAGCAGTCAACTGATACGACTCTCCCTCTCCTTACCCATGCCCTAAAGGAAGAAAAAACCTCAAACTGTCCCACCCTCATAAATGATTTGGGATTCAAGAGGAGGAAAAAAAAAAAAAAAGAAAAAAGGATTTTATTTGCATGTCCAGAAAGTTCACAGGTGGTGTTAAATTTCCCTGCTACATAGAGGATAAAATCAGCAAGTGTTTAAAATAGTAAATTAGGACACCTGACTGATTCAACTCTACTGAGTTTACTGCAGATCTTCTCTAAAGTATACACGCCTTATGTAACGGGTTATTTAAATAACGCTGCCACTTCACCTTGCATTTTCTGATCACCCCTCAAATCAACTGGAAGTTTTCTACTTTTTTCACCGCATTCATTTTAGGGATGGGCAAACTCTAGTATAGGATGTAGCTGAGAGGGCTTGCTCAAAACAAATGTCACTGTCAAACATAGAAACCAGGTCTTCTGAGCCTTGCTGCCGGTGTGCTAGTTTTTTGAATGCCTGAGATGCACACTTCAAGGGAAGGACACCACGAACAGCTCTCTGCTCAGCAGAAACCAGCTGCATATTATTATTATTGTTTTTAAGGCAATGAAACCAACAAGGGTTGAATAACAGAATAGGCCGTACCCACATTACCAGCCAAGATGAGAAGTGAATGCTGGCCACAGCGTTGCTGGCAGGAAGGTATGCTGCCACCTGTCCCACACCTGCAAAGACTCCTCCTCCCTAGACATGTGCAGCATTTGGGAAAAGGTAAGGAAAATCTTTAAAATTGACCCCCTTTTACCCTGAATGAGTTTCTAATGTGGTCACACTTGTTTCACTAGGCAAGAAAGGCAACTGATGAGGCATAAACGCTGTGTCTGATTAAAAGACCCAGTTGGCACCATTATCTTCTGGAACAGGATGCAGGCTCTCCAAAGGCAGCGCTGTGTCAAGATGTGCTGGGTTTGCAGAAATATGAGCTCTGTGCTACAAAGATCAAGCTTCCTCTCAGGTAATATACTTTGCAGCTTGAAAGCTGCTTCCTTAATCTGCCTTTTTTTTTTTTTTTTTTTTTTAATGTTCACATTTTAATGAGCACCATCTGGGATTAGCTTCCTTTTATTTACTTATTTTTGGGTACAGGCAGTCTTAGATCCTCAGATTTTGGTCAGCCTGCCTGGAAACTTTTCCAAGTTTGAGATTACCAGCAACTGTACTGAATGCTGGGACGATGCTTTCAAGAGCTTGAAAGCAGACACAAGACAGGAGCAAAAGTGACCTATCAGCAGACACTGAACTTAACTGCAGTGTCAACTTTTTAAGGTCATTATTTCCTCAGCAGAGCCAGCCAGTGGGCTGTACAGTCACAGATGTGGCTCCCGTGCTTGGCTGAGTGACCCAGCACAAATGACCCAATTTTCCTAGGAATGCAGAGGGAGTTTGCTGCAAGCATGTCTCCATTGTCCAGAACAGAAATCAGGCACAGAAATCACCTTCTTTTAGCCAAACTAATCAGAGGGATATTCAAATCCCCAGCCTTTCTAGCCCTCATAGAGGAAAGAACTGAGTGAAACAGGGACAACCTGCAAGTAATGATCTCTTTTCACCCTCCCAGTGTACTACCCAATTTATTTTTAAGTGCTATGTTCATTCAGCCTCAGACATTTGAAATACTTTGCCTAGGGCATAAACTATCACATTTCTCAGCTCAAAGAATATCCAACTATTAACCCGTATAGAGTTTCGCTAATGACTTTATGAAAAATCTGTTTTGTGCAATAAAAAGCATTTTTCTCAACCTTTCTTACCTGATAGACATTGCAGTTTACAAGAGAGGCCAACAGTCCCAGTAATTTCAGTCTGCTCTGGGACATCAGTGTGTGGCATTCTGGTATGCAGTGATAGATGGAACAGGATCAAGGCACTTTTCTCAGAGGTCCATTACCCTATCAAATCAATAAAAAATTATTTCATTTAGAGCCAGTTGAGAGACCCGAGTACTTAGCTACATTTAGACACTTCGTACTTAGTACTTAGCTACATTTTGACAAGCATGGCATGTTCTAGCACACAGTATGACCACAAAGTATGACTTTTATTTCCATCCCTGCAATGATCTCAAATCAAGGCCTAGCAAATCTGGTCTCCCAGCACAAGGACAGTCTTCCATTTTCTTAGGAGAACATAGAATCAGCTTGGCTGGGAAAGGCCTTTCAGATCTAGTCCAACCATCAACCCGAGCTACTGAGTCCCATCACTAAATCATACCCTAGTGCTACATCTTACTGTCCTTCTGATTTTGTGTCTGCGATGGCCTTTACAGAACTCAAAATCAAAACCATGGCTGCAGCTTTATTCATTACATACAAATGAAGCAGGTGGACCACACTGGTGCTAAGCCAGTTCCAATTTGTAAAAAAGTTTTGTCAGTCTATTATAGTTCATATAGTTCGCATTTCACAACAGTTCAGAAAGGACAGGGGAAGATCTGATGTGGGTTAGCAGAAAATGCACTTACGGCTCTAAAGATCTCTGAAGATCTGCATTTTAATCATGAAAGTATCAAACACCTGATGGATGGCCAAAATGCATTTTCAGTGTCATCCATCACTTTCTCAGGCACAAACCAGGGACAAATGTACACGTCTCCGTGAAGACCAAAGAGGTTGCTGAAGGAAAAGTGCCCCACACAAACTGAAGCATTGCTGAAGTTTATCACAATTGTAGCACCAAACATTTTTTATTTTAACCACCCTAACTGTTTGTGCCTCAGTCAGGACGAGAGTTGTGCTGGGTGCGTCTCCTCACAGGTGTCTCTGTGAGGAGAGGCCGGGGCTGCTCCAGGCGGCCTCACCACAGGGCCCCGGGGCCTGTCCATGGCCCTGGGGGGGCGCCTGTAAAGATGGCAAAATGGTGCTTAACAAAAGATGTGAGGAAAAAAGTGCAAGAAATGGCCCTGCAAGGCCCAAGGAAGAGAAGGAGAGGGGAGGAAGTGCTCTGGAGCAGATATTCCCCTATGGCACTGGGAATGTAGTGTTGCTGAGCCTGGAAAATGGGGGGTGAAGAGAGAGGCATTTTAATCTTTGTTTCTTAACATCCAAATCTGTTTTAATTGGCAATATTTTACTTTTCCCCCACGATGAGACCATTTTGCCTGTGATGGTAATTGGCAATCTCCCCATCTCTACCTCAGCCCATGGGCTTTTCCGTCTGATTCTGTCCCCGCAGTGGGAGTGCGGCTGGGTGGGCGCCTGGCAAGCGGCACCGCTCTGCTCCTGCTGCCCGAGGGCAACGCGGGAAGGCTCTGCCGTCAGCAGCACAAGTGTGGCTCACCCCCACCATCTCTAATAGCGCCCATTCTGTTCCCTTTTCTCATTACTACCAGCTTACGGATCTCATGATCGCTGCTCGCAGTCTCAGGATGAAGTGTTCCCAAATCCTCAGCAGAAGAAGCATGTTCTTAGCTTTTTCTTCATAATCCCAGTCCAGTAGAAGAAAACTACAGAACAGAATTTCTTGACAGAGTAAAACACAGGTATCTGCACTGCAGAATAATTCACTTGTTTCAGTCTGGCCACGTTCACTTTGCTTGTTATCAGCTCTCTGAGAACAGATGTTAAACAAAGTGCCCTTTTCCTCATAAAACATTAAAAAAAAAAAAAAAAAAACACTTTGACCTTATTAATAGTTCTCAATTCTTAGTACATACAGCTCCAATTGAGGGTTTAGCCAAGGGAAACTCCTGCCTGATATTAAACAATAGTGTATTTCCCAGCAGGAAAAAAATCCTAATTAGTTTTCTATATTTTTTTCATGGTTGATTACTTCAGCATACATGGAGGGAAGCTATTCCCCCGGGATGCCTAAACACAAACCGTCATCAGTGCATTAACCAAAAACAAAAGCAACTTTAACCTATTCAGTACTTGCATCAGAGAGGTGCCTTTATTTCTGCGTATCACCAAGAGTGACAGCGACTGAACAAAACACGGGATGGGAAGAGACAGCCCTCCCTAATATCCGACCGAAAAACAAAAATGCTGCCAAATCTAGTGCAACAGTTTAGCTCAGTCCTTCCCCATCCAGGCTTTCAGCAGCCTCCAGCATCACAGCAGCTTTGTGCCTCTGCTTGCTTTAGGAAAATAAACTGTAACCCTTTCAAGCTATTCCAGCTTCCTTTCTGTAGGGAGCACTATTGAGGCAGCCTCTGCTCCACACTCCTTGCGAGTTTTGAGCCTGCAAGCACAGAGCAACAGTAATGGATATACACGAAGGCAAAAGACACCCTTGGCCTTTTGTATCCTTCTTCTGAGTCACAGTGCTCCTTTTATGAGTAAAGCACAAAGGATGCCAGGAAAGCATTTGCCTGTTGTGTTCTCCCAGCCTTGGCAGAGTTTTGCCTGTTTGGCACCTTGCAAGCAAAACTGATACGATCTAAGCTGCTAATTCTGTGCTCCCAGCAACAGAAGATGCAGTGGCCTCCTAACCCCAGGCCTCTGATCAGAACATGCAGAGATTGTCTAAAGCAGCTTTTCAGCACCACGTAGTTCATGAAAAGGATGACAAGCCTTAAAAGAAACCAAATCAGCACTGTGAGACATCTACAAGCTCCGACCAAAAAGCAAGGTGTTTTAAGGAGTAGACAGGCTCTGCCTGAGCAACAAAATTTTGGCCAAAGACACTGAAATAGCCCCAGCTAAATCAGCTGTCTTTAGGATGCCACTGCCAAGTCCTTGTAAGTAACAGAAAAGAATTTCATGACTTGGTGCAATGTAACCATGTAAGGGCAACTCTGTCCATCCTGTACAGTACAAGTACAGTTCATTCCCTTTCATGGCTCTAGAAGATCTGAACTATTCCTGTCACAGGAACAAAGAACATTTTACATCACAATACGGGAAAATGCAATTCAGAATTGATTTTTAAAAGGACGCCCTTGTTAAGATTCTGCAAAAAGTTCTTTAAGACCTCATGCTGTGTGTAGTTCTGCTGGTGAAGGTGGTGTGAATTTTAGGAAGCCTTTAGAAAAGCACTAATCCACTTCCAATCTAAATATAGGATACAACATCACAATATTTCATAGGCTTATTTTGACAAGAAAATAAAGTGATTTTTTTTTTTTTTCTTAAATTCTGAAATACAAACAGCAACAATCAGTATTAATAGCAGAGGTTTTGAATTACAACATAATTCTTAAATAATTAACACTGCGGTGTAAATGTAATTTGGTAGTTATAGTCTAATGGACTTTTATTGCTTAAAAAGACATCTGAGAGACCTCAAGTTCATCTTGAGCTTTTAAGCTGTCATTTCACTTGGTCTTAATGGGGGAATTCCACTGAAATCCACATGGATGAACAGAGTCCCAGGGGATCAGAAGCAAGTCAACAATATTTAGACTCTTTGGTAAACTAGGCATTTATCAGCAGTAAACAGTTACTGATTTATTTAAAGTTCTACTCTAATACCAAGGCTGAAACAGCTAATTTAAGATACGTCAGAAACATCAAGTCCAATTAAAACTTATCTCCCTTTACTGTGTATGAACGAAAGTAATGAGGATTGGACGTAAGCCAAGCCAAAATTTCCCCAGATTGGAGACTGTATTTGTCTTTCCAGAAAGTGTTTTCAGAGATTTATCTGCCGGAAAAATGAATTATTTCTAGGAGAATCACATTTATTTATATTTTTTTTGGAGGCATCCTTCATGGTTGACTCTGATGTTAGGAAAAAAAAAAAAACACTCCAAAACAAAGTGCTTTTTTTTTTTTTTTTCTTTTCTTGTATTTAAAAGGCATCTGTGTCATGTGCTTCCTGTATTAGTATGTTGTGAGTTCAACGTGAAGCTTTTTTTCGGTCTTTTTAACTGAAACACAGAAAAGTTCTGTCACCTTGGAGGAGGACTAGTAAATTCAAGTGTTAACAGTGGGAAGATAGAATGTGCAACCAAAGATGTTTTAGTTCACAGCCATGTTGGCAAAGGCTAAGAGCTGATTTCAGCCTTTTCTTCTGAAACAAATGTTTGCTTTACACTGCAACTACCCATTAACATGGCCTGATTTACAGTGCCGAGGTTCAGTAGATACACTAATCTTCCAAAGAAATATGTTGCAGCTTGAAGTGTCTAGGAAGCAGGCAGAATACAGATAAGGAGAGAGATACCAAACTTGGGATAGTTGATCCTCCTCCTTAGTTCAGAGGCAACAGTACCCCTATTCCAGACTCTCCAGAGAAGCCTGAGGCTGAAGTTTCCCACACCCATATGCATCCACAGCAACTTGCAAACAAGTCAGAAATAAGCCACATGGTAACCAGCTCTACATGGAGACAACTTACAGCATAAACAGGAAAGCGTTACAAAAACGTTCCTATCATTTGAGAAAACTTCCAGAGGGCCAATACAGTGCTTAATACGCTGTTAAGACATAACGAAGTTACGTGAGATCCCAAAGGTTCCTTAGTAAAGGTACAGCACCTTGAGCACAGCACTTTACAAATGCAACACAAAACCTTGTTTGAAGGCCTGATCAAACGGAGGACTGGACAGGCCATGAAACAAAGTTTCTGCCATATCTTGGCACACGAATTGGGAGCAAGTTCAGAGGTACCAGGAAACTGGACTGCAAGATCATGATGATTTTAAGGGTTTTAAACACCTCAGTTTTATAGTTTACCTATGAGTTCAGCACTGCAGAAAAATCAACTTTATTTCTAATCCAGTATCTAAAGTTAATGCCTGAAACTAACTCAGCTAAGCTTGAGCGTCTGTGTAGTCTGTGGTAAACAATTTTTCTTTCACAATGACTGCTTCATAAGCTTTGCAAGCAATCCATCACTTTAAATTAAAACTAAAAATATCTGAAGTACAAGTAAAACCTTGAATGGTCTTTTTCAAACTAAATTATAAATTTTTTTTGCATGTTATGGCAAAACTGTGAAGTGATGGAAGTTAAACAGAGACAGGAAATGGACAGATAAGAGAGGCAAAGTCAGCAAATGTGGTATTATTTAGACTGTTTGCATCCTCCCTGGGTTCTGCTAGTAAGATAACTAAAAAAATAACACATCAGCAGGTGGATAGTTTATCTAGCCATTGAAGAGCTTTTAAGTCAGTTATCAAAACATTTCCAGATTATTAAGAGTTATTTATCCTTAAATCATTTCTCTGTGTCTCAGCACCAAAGTCATGCTTGAGAGTAAAAAGGTAAAGCCTGGGTTCTCTCTCAATCAACTTGCTGGCATGCAACAGTATTTTTGATAAGTTTTTCATGAACTCCAGTATTAATAATTTGCTTACAAAATGTGTAAATGGCAGAAGAAATATTGTGAGCCTTTTATCAGCAGAAAAAAGCTAAACTTGGATATCATAACCAAAGCAAACTCTTCATTTTTGCTGTGAAACAGCAGCAAGCTGAATTAAGATTGTTATATTGCAAATAGTTCCATTGCAGATTAAAAGAGAAGATGAGCTACAATTGCAAAACCTATTACAGCTGGAAATACAGATTATACTAGACAGAGGAGCTAACTGGAAATTCTTGTTTTTAAACTCTGGCACTGCTCTACAAGGTCATGTGCCATACGAATTCTCAGTCAGAATCTGTATAATATACATCCTTCTTAGGCCTGCATTTCTACGTTCTTTTAAGACAAACTGTAACAACTCCACTGGTGTTTATGACTTGAACAAAAGACACAACACAATATACATTTGAACGGTTTATTTTATATCAAATGTTCCATACCAATTTCTTCTCTTAGAAGTTCCTAGAAAAAAATGAAACAAATATCATTAGAAACTATTTAATAGCTCACTTAAGTATTTAGTCAACTGTGTAAACATCCTGTAAATATAGTGTAAACATTTTAACGTAGAAGTTGAATTTGGGTACTGAATTACCTCTGCAAAAGTTACCGAGGATAAGGTAAACATACTTACTTGGAAACAATTCCATCATTTTTTGCCAGACGCAGAATGGAGTCGTCTGATTCCCCCTTTAATAAAAAGGATAGTTCTGAAGTGAGCACATAATTGCTATCACACGTTAAAAAGGGAGAGGTAACAGCAGCATTTCATGCTGGCAGTGAAATGTAAACTTTTTTTTTTTTTTTTGACAGATCACTGCATTTTACATACACAGGCTAGCATTTTTAAAACAAGATGTTAAATCCTTTGCCATTCTTCAGAATAAGAAATAGAACTTTACAAAATAAAGACGTGCATTAAAAAGATGTACTTCTGAGTAAATGAACTCTAGGAAGCTTCACATCATGCTTACAAATTTAAGTTATGACAGTATAATCTCTAATAATTATAAAGAAAGTCAGATATCAGTTGCTTAGTGCATTCTTAGAGAAAAAAAAAATACACTTGCATCTTCTAGTGATTTTTTCTAAAAGGAGTAACAAAAACAAACAGTTCTCCAAACCTAAAAACTGAAGAAAAAACAGAAGAAACTCATTCTTGCAAGTCAATTAGTTCAAGTCTTCACACTGTTATTATCAGAACAAAAGCTCTCCTCTAGAATGTGCAGAAGGCACAATGCATTTCAGGGCCAAACATAAACCTAAACCACTACTAATCAATATAAAGGGAATCACGATAATTTTTGAGCTCAAGAGTACACTTACCATCCTACGGATTGCTCCACAAATGGCGTATGTCTTGAACTGGCCGTTCACTCTCCCCGTTACCTTGTCGACCTGTAATTACAAGCACATTACTCCATACAGATTCTTACAGAGATCTTGCAAAAATTTACGCTCTTACCTCATGCTGGCCAAACCCCTGAAGATAAATATCCCTTGTTCAGTTTTGCAAATATTTTTTACTGCAAACTTCAAAAACCCAAGGCAAATAGTTCAGTTAGCGTATACAGAGAACCTTTTCAGAGCAAATTTACTGTTTGCTACATACTGCAGATATAACATCTAATGGATCAGACAGCATTACAAAAATACAATAGGAAATATTAGCTCAAAAAAGCAAACACTGGAATTCTACAAAATGGAACAGTTCAATGTAAACCTGATCAGTGTACTTTACTGCCTTTATTTTTTTTTTTTAATGTTTAAGTTTTAGGAAATTTTATTTACTCAGTTAAGCACTGGAACAGACTGTTTTCAGAGCTTTATATAATTGCTTATAGAGAATTATTTTCCAATAGGTTGAAAAATAACTAATATCCTTACGTGTACATACTAATATGCTTACGTGTACAAAAGCTTCTAGTTCTACACTTGCATGACTGCTAGCGAAGTATTTGGAGATTCATCACGAGCTTTTACATTTCCTAAATTCTATGAAAATTGAAACGCGTTGCTCTTTTATTCATCGCTTCTGTTAAAAAACTTACCTCAGAAATGTTTATCTGAATAGAAGCATGATCCTTGGCACCGATTATTCGGTTGCTAGCAGAGCTAAGGAATAAACAACAAGATACATTTCAATAAAAGGAAATGGGACAGTGACAGCAAACAAAGACTGTTAAAATCAAGCCTACATGAAAATTAAAGCTGTACAAGTTCAGATGCTAAGAGATTAAGGTTCATTGCTCAGAAAGTCAAAATCAAGTTTCAAGAATGTTTAACAGAAACTTTCACTGTGTAGTCAAGCTAAGTGGCCAGCCATCCGTTTGATTTAACCTTTACAAACCAAATGCATTACTATTCAGCGCACAATTAAGCACTGACCTTCAAAATGCAGAACATCAAGTTGTTCCTCTCTAATGTGCAAAAAGCCCAGCAATCACTGGAATTCATAGCGTATTTTCTGTGTCTTTTTTCAATGGGAGCCATTAGAGCTCTCGGAAGAGATTCAGGTCACTGACTTTAGCTCTCTTAGAAATCACAGGCTTTAGTAAAACTTTATTAAAAAAAAAAACAAACAAAAAAAAAAACACTAGAAAACAAACCATCTGTATGTGTGTTATTAGATTTAACAAAATTTAACAAATTTTTAACAATTTTCTCCAATCTTAAAACAGCATCTAAGACCACGAGTAATCCCGTAACAAGTTTACTACAGGAGCGCGTAGCTCAGAAATGCTCGCACAGCACAAACACCCCCATTTTCTCCTGAAAGCAGCCACAGACGAGCCGCCACATCCCGAGACTGATGGGCTGCACCTCGAGACGCTGAGAGCTCTCTCTAAGTTTCCTTTTCTCATACTCACACAAGTTATTTATACAGAAAAATGAATAGAAAATTATATTTTTCCACCGAACTGGGGGGGCTGAAGGTTTACGGATGCAATCCCCTTGCTGTTCGGGGCTGCCGGTCCCGCGGCGGGGCACTCACCACTTGCGAGGCACGTAGAGGTCCACGAACTCCCCGGCGTCGTTCTGCATCTCGCCCAGTGATACCTACGGGAAGCGAGGAGCGGCTCAGGCCCGGCCCCACGAGGCCCAGAAGGGTGGCAGCGCTCCCGGCCCGGCCCTCCCGGAGCCCTCCCGTAACACTCCACCAACCCTCCCAACCCCCGGTACCCGGTTCCCAGCCCCGGGCCGCCCCCCGGGTCCCCCGGCCGCCGCCCGCACCCCTCCGCCGCCGCCATACCTCGCGCGCGGTGCGGCGGAAAGGAAGGGGCGGCCCCAAGGAAGCGGAAAGGCGTCGGGAGGGAAGGGAGGGCTTCCGGAGGGTGCTGTGACGTCACCCGTGCTTTGGGAATGACGTCACTGTTCGTGGGGGCGGCGTGACGTCATCAGCGCAGTGCCGCCTGGCGGTTTCTTGTCGTCCCCCCCCCTACCCCCCCAGCCATGAGGGGCTGGGGAAGGCCCCGCAGCCCCATTGTTCCCCCCCCCCCAGGTACAAGGAGCACTGCACACAGGGCATTTGGTTACAAAACACGTATAAAACTGGGTTTATTTCACATATCGGGGGTTCACAAGGGCATGGACAGGGAGAAAAATGGAACGGGTGACAACTGAGGAACTTAAATAACACACTAGGACAGAAACCGTAACAGAGGCGGGTGTCGACAGGAACATCTCGCTCTTGTCATCTTCATGGGGCACTTGCTGCTTCCCTCTGAAGTAACAGGAGCTCCTTGGGGAGAAGTAACGCCGGTGAACACGCTTCATGAGGGTCCCCCTCTCAGTTTATGAATTGGTAAAGTAGGAGTAGTCCTTTGCCACACGGTGGCAGCTCTTAGGTGAGAAGATAAATATTACCACACCGGCAGAATTGAACAGGACTGCAAGCTACACTCTAGCTACAGAAAAATTAACAGACACACACAGCTCGTGTACCCTGCAGAAGTGACAGCTCCTGCAGAGGCACCACAGAAGAGGTACCAATTTACAAGTCGCAGGCCCAGCAGCTGGATGCTGTCAGCCAGAGGCTCACATCCTACAGCGCTGCTCAAACACTGCCCCTGCCCGTTTGAGAAGCGCCAGGACAGCATTTGCTTCGTGGTGTCCTGAGCTTCCGAGCTCAGCAACGCTGTGTGGGCCTGAGCCAACATTTAGAGTTACCTTTAAACAGCATTCAGGCATTTAGTATTCCTTATCCTAAGCTGTTCTTCAGAAGAACATGCAAACTAAACAACCAAAGCTTTCCCATTTGTCATGTGAAACCATACCTTCCGTTCTGGGAGGGCATCTCTAGCCCAAACGCCTACTGCAACTAGACAAACTTTCACTGAATAGAGGCTGAACTGTTCCAAAAATAAATACAGTTTTCTCTAGATGCCGGACAAAATTATGTTACAGAAAACTTTATACACTAAATATAAGGAAGTCCCCAAATAAGGACATTTTGTGACTTCATTTACACTAAATGAAGTGTTTTACTATTTCTGGAGATACCGTGTGAGGAGTTCCTTTGCTCAGTTCTAGCTCTTCCCCCTCACACGAGTATAGGAAGTGGTGGACCACTTTAGTTGTGTTTACCGCATTTTTCTAATTTCAAGGCTCTCTATACTCTAGATGTTTAGTACATTGCTATTTCTTGCATGCAATGACAGTTATATTCAGTAGAAAGCTGAACTAGTAGACATTTTTCTAAACTTTTTGGAAGATACCGGGCAAGATTATTGTCTAACTTATCACCTACCATCTCACTTACAGAGACTGGAAAGTTCTTCTGTGTTAAAGAGAAGTCAGAATCATTAAGTTTACACAAATAACTTGAACTACATACAGTTGAAGACAGCTACAAAATATTTGATAGTCACTGTAGTTATTAAGTGAAAAGATACATTTTGAGCCCTACTTAAAGAAGAAAGGGCTCCAGTATAGTTTTGGTGCAACTCTAATGACGACAAATCAGCTTCAGGCAAAACACAGCTGAAGAACAAAGATTCAGCTTTGGTTTTACCTAAAACCAACATTTAATACAAGGAACAGCAATTTACATTACTTTACATATTAGATAGCAGGTAACCTTATGAGGTCTAGTATTTCATTTAGGAGTCAAATTACAAATTTCTCAGTCATAACAGCCAAGCATCAGGTTTTTTTTCTTGCAAACAGACAGTTACTTGTATCATAATATTGCTTCAGAAAATAAAACCATGAGCCAATATCGCAGAAGGTTCCACATATAATTAGAGTTCATTCCCAACCTGGATATTTTAAAAATAAATGTAGGAATAGCCAATGGTAAAAGAAGTTACCTAACCTCTGGCATAAGCATTAGAATGCTGCCTGGCACCAGCCGTTAAGTGGCTGTTCCGATGTGCAACAAATGCTAATTTTGAGGACCATCACAGTGACGCAATTCTTGGAAGAACGGAGTTAAAAGAAGTAGCATTTTAAATATTGAGCATGCTTTGTTTCACTGGCTTAGTTTGGCAGGAATAGCTCCAGCGACTCATGTACTTGCTCAGAGCACTAAGACCATATATAATACAGTCATACTAAAAAGGTGCTTATTTCAGACTACAAAACACAAATCAAAACCAGACATGATACATTTTACAGCAAGTTGTTCTTAGTTAAAAGCACTCATCTTCCATTTAAGAGTGAATTAGGATGGCAATCACTTTGCAGCTACCTTGTTCAACAGGTGGTATTTCATGACATTTTTGAATCAATCTTTACTTTTTAAATAAAGTGTATAATCTTAAAATACTATAGTTAACTAAATTGAAACAGTAATTTCAATCTAGCTATAGATAGTACAGATGCCCCCTGTATCCTTAGTGCAGATATACTGGAACTGTTTTCCTTATATGCAAGGCCAATGCAGGTAAAGAATAAATGGCTATATAAATTCAGGATTTCCCACTAAGTAACATAACTAACTTAAAAAGTACTGGTACCAGACCAGCCGGTTTTAGGCACATCTTCCAAAAAAAAAAAAATATGTGTTTCATTAATGTAAAAATGCAAAAAGATTCTTAGAAACATCAGAACGTTATGGTGCACTGGAATGGAAGTGATGCTTCCTTTAGTTTCAAGGAATACAATAAAGGCTTAAAAAACAAACAATACCATAGGATTCTTCATAGGGAAGAACAGTTTTAGTAAAACTGAGAAGATAAATAAGGAATAATCAGCAGCCATAACAGCCAACTGGTGAATATTTGTGCTTCAAATGTCCGAAAGAAAATAAAAGTTCAACAGCTCTTCTCGTACCATCTCCTAGTCTTGGCATACGTGTCCATAATGCACACCTTGACTGTCCACACACACGTCGCAGGCTTCAAAGCTAGCTGTAGCCATAGCAGGATGCACACAGTGGCACGGAAAGGCCAGTGGCAACTTCAGCAACCGTGTTCAGTGATGCTACCAGCTGGAAGGTAGCTTTGGTTAAGACTGTTGTGTGAGCCGTCTGTAATGAGGTAAAACTTGGTTTTCAGGAAGATACAGAGCCAGTTCCAAAGCTACAAGGACGGTGAATTCAAAACCAATGAGATCTCTTCTGTTGAATCTGAATCTCTCTTCTAGTTTCTATGATGGCAATGAAAAAGAGAGGGGGGGGAAAAAAACAGAATCAGTTATCCACAAGATATCAACGCACTATCAGATAAAGTCTGCATCACATATTCCTGTTTTATGCTAAGTCAGAGAATCAAAAGCATTGCCACAGATCAAAAACATAAACAAGCTTATCAGCTCAGCTGTGACACCCGCACAACAGTTACTATTTCTCAGGCAAACATTAAATGTGAAAATAACCTCACTGCAGGATCAATAGGACATTAGACTGCATCAGTCATACTTTTAATGAATTAAAAAGAAGCATACAAAGGAAGAGCCCTGTTGAGAACAAAAAACTACTGAAAGAGCTGGTCTTGAATGCAAGCATGTGCTGCTAAAAATCTTGCTTTTCATCTTTACCTTGTTCCATGAAACAGAAAGGTTTTGACCAAACCTGAAACAAGTCGCTTAGTACTTACATCTATAAGGTGTTTGACTTCGTGTTTCCTGAGATCACTGCTGATCTTGGCTGCGAGCAGAACACAAGCACCAGCGCACAGTTTGCGGTTCTGTTTGTTGAGTTTGCCTTGGAGAACGAGCTTCTCGAAGTAAACGTAAGCCATGGACACAGTAACTGGCTCCAGATTGCATTCTTCACTCAGATTCCGCATTTCTCTCTTTAAACTGAGAATAGAAGGGAAAAAGAATAAAAAAACACCCTCTCAAACATGAGAGCTTTTATAAAATGCTCTAGAAACACCTCAGCATGGGAACTCAGAAGAGCATAAAGGCAAGGCTCCTACTTAGAAAACCATGGTATTGCCTTCAGCAGGAGAAGCCCAGCTGGCTGCAAGCTGGAGCTGATAACAAACTGATTTAACCTGGCTGACATCATCTACTGTGAAAGATCAGTTCCTCATCTGTCCATAAACAACATGGATTTAGCTGCTTCACTGACACACAGGCTGTTACACAGGCTGTTGCTGTATGTCTCTTTCTAAGATCCCAAACTTGTTCATGATTCATACCGTAAGACTGAACCACGCTGGCCTACACAATGCCACATCAAAGCTGTGCAGATGGAGACCTGTCTACCACACACCTCCAAGGAAAATCAGGTCTGAGGGGGAAGGCAGGCTGGTTTACACCCTTCTCACAACAGCTGGTCTTTCTCTTCAGCAAAAAGGCAAACTTTATGCTGGATGCTCTCTCATTGCTATCATCCATGCTACACCTACAGAAGATCTCTCTGCAAGCACACAATTAAAACAGCTACAAAATGGAGCAAGCAGGACACTGGCAGAACATGTGGGCTACGAAATAGCAAGCCTTCCATTCACAGCTGGGAGCTGCACACAGCCCCAGTGATTCAGCAGGATCGTGTTTTAAGCTGGCTATTTCAGAAGACCCCGACTGCTCTCTGAAAGTGCAACAGTGCATCTCACTGGCGAATACTCAGATGTGTTTCCTGGAAGATGAGGAGTTCTGTGTGCATAGTCCTGCCTTCATGAAATGCTGTTCTTTACTGTGACTCCACAGACCTAACCTTCTTTATACTAGAGTCCTGTGAGAGTCTGCAGTCATCAGCAAATATTGTAATTAAAAGGTGAAAATAGGCAGAGAGTCCAAACTGGTTAAGAGTGGGAGTGCACAATAGCTAAATGATTAGGTTACAAGTATTTGTTTCAATGCTAATGTTGCTTCACTGTTATTTGGCTATTAACGTTGATGAAACAAAACCCATCTAGGCTGACCTATGAAAACCAACTGTTACCCTTTTCCAGCACCCTAACCATTCCTGTACAAGGCTGTCATCCTACGGGCAGCTCAACTGGCAACAAGAGATTAGTATTTAATCATATATACTATTAATAGATCTAGTATTTGCTCCATACAAGTGAAAGATAAGTCTTGCAACAGCGTAGAAGTTCTCATTATTCACTGCTTGTTTCTTACCTCCTAATTTTGCTCAGCGTCAGCTTGATATGAGGAAACTTCTCTCGAAAGGTTTCGTTCATATCCTTCTTCAGGTCTGAGGGCTTCACGTATTCTATGACTGTTGTCTGAAACACAGGATGCAAAACGCATTATTTCTCTCATGAACAGGCCTGACAGCAAAACAAGGTTTCCAAGGACACTTTAGTGCAAAGGCAAAACATTTTCTTTAACTCTTAAATTTCTGTAGAGGCTTACGTAATACCTCAGGTTGAATTTCAGCCACATAATATCTTAATTCGTAATGAACCAGTAAGCAAATGGTTACAATAAATAAGTGACAACACAGAGATATGTCAAGTCAGTCCTTGACAAGTACAGCATATGAAACTATTTGTATTTTTATTGATCTGTTCTCAAAAAGCCACAACTACGGCTTCCTAGAGGACTTTTTCTTCCCTGTGGAAGTTCCTTATAGGATCTTCCAGGAGCTCACTCACTCCTCTGCTCAGCTAGGCAGCTGCTCACCATGTAAGAAGCAAAGATGAGAACACGTTTGTGTTTTCCACAGGGCCACTGAGGGTCATCCAGAAGATTTGGATCGTACTCTGCTGCTTCCCCAGCTTCACTTCCTGAAGGAACAAGGAAAGCACAATGAGCCACAAGATACAGAGCTTTAAATTCCATTTTCTCTTTAATAGTGTTCAAACAGCAAACATAGAAGTGTTGGCAGACCCCATTAAGCAAACTGCAGCTAGTCACTTGTTTTCGTTCCACAAATGAACGAGTCAGTATTAGATTTATTTAAAAACAAACCAGCTCCATCTCCAACATATGCCCAACGCTCCATTTTAGACAGTGCAAGCTAACAGTTTGTCTTCCAGAAACATGCACAGAAAACAACTGCGGAAGACTGAATTTTTGCTTATACTCAAATCTTGCAGACAACAGCATTGTCAGGTTTGCTCTTTCACACAAGAGAATGCATTCTTGTCACAAACCCTTGGTTTATGCATTGTTACAGAGCTAGAAGGCAAGGACCATCTGTACCCATACACACCTGGTATTTCTTATTGAGTAATATAAAACTTCACACTTCCAATGAAATGTTTTGCAGTCCTTGAATTGCAAAAACTAGGCCAAATATACAGAAGATGTAAGGAATGTATGCAAGTCTCAGTCCTAAGGCTCATCCTCTGTACTTCATTAACAAACCTTCTTTGCTAGGCTGCGCTAAAACCAGCCTCCTTCCAAACCCAGTACGTGTCCCAGTAATGCACTTCACCACTTGCAATTGTTTCAGAAAAATAAACTTTTCTCATGCTTTTCTGCTGTATGCACAAGTGGCGGCAGTGCTAGAAGCTGTCCTTACCAAGCTCTGTTCCTGCTGGAATTGTTTTTGCTGTCACAGGTTTGTATCTTGATCCAGGAAGACTCCGTGAAGCACTAGCTCGACATGAAGGAACAGCGCTGTGGCTGTCAGCTTTGCGAACAACTAGGGCGTTGGTTGGGTACAGGAATTTTGCATAGGACACAACCTTCAAAAACAGGAGTTGTTGTAGTTATAGGAGAAAAAGTATTGAAAGCTTATTTCCAGACACTGAAAATTTTATAACTCGCATCTCAGTTTCTATTTGAGAGTGAAGACCTTGAAACTAGGGGTCAGAATGCTGTACTTTCATGACTCCAGGATAAAAGAGTTGTAGTGGATTTGGGGGGGATGGCAAAAAAGGGAGAATCACATCAATAAAACTCTGGCAGTATACAGATTTAACTGAAGAGGTATAAGTTTCACCATATTTTGTTTTGACAAAAGGAATATGTTTTGATTAGAACATCATTTACATGTTGCCTGAGATACCAGAGTCAAAACAATTCTCCAGAAACGGGGGCAGAAGTCACCAGGGACTTTCACAGCCTCTCCAGAAGCAGCATTATGACAAGTCAAACATTTCAGACTTTAAGTACCTGAACTTCCATTGCTTTCAAAAGTTACAGTTCTCATTTTACACAGTGCTGTGCCATCCAAAAATTAAGTAATTTTCCTGGTATCAAATGGTCACAACAGTGAAAGAAGCCAGCTGACCCACCCATCATCCAGCTGACCCACCCACATGACAGTCACTGGTTTGTTGATGGAGATCAAGAAAGAAAAAAATTTCCTTACCTTGCCGTCAGCACCTAGCTCTACTCCTTCCATTCCAAGGACCATCTCAGTGGAGACTGAAACTCCCCCAGAAGGATGTCGCTGCTTCTGTCCTTCCATTTTTAGATCACTAAACGGAGACAAGAAAATGCACAGTTGGAAAATATACCACAAACTCAGCTTCTTTCATGGTAAACGCCAGGCCAATCCTCTACTTGCGGCCAGCACCACGTGGTCAGAGTTCCACTATGCAGAAGCAGGGCAATCCCTCAGCCCCATCTCCAAGCAAGTATTAATTTTTAAATACTCCAAAATGTGGAGATGTTCACTGACTCAAAGGTATCTATCAAAGGTATCCCTCCACTTTTTTTTTTTTTAAAGTATGGTCTTTCTGCATAAGGCTATACCATTTGTAATACACTAATGATCAAATACATAGCAGCAAATATGATTTTATTACTAGTATTCCAGGATTAGAAACTTGCCTTTCAACTGCAATTTTTCCAACCACTGTGCACACAAGCTCACACTAAGAATTAGGGCTGCAAGCAGAACTCTTTCAGTGATGGCAGCGTGCAGCTTTGTCACCTATATTCCAATGCAAAAAAGCAGCTTTCAGCTGAAGAACTGCATTGCCAGCTCACACACAAGCAGAACGACACCGTGCTCAGAAGTGCTCTAAAATAACTCCAGTGACCTTGCTGCTTTTCAATTAAATGAGAAAACATTTTCCCATCAACTATTTTTATAGCAAGTGTATTTGAATACAATACAATTCCCACCACTAAACATCCGTTTCCTTCTTCCATAAGTTACATACAGGACAGAAGTGGCAACACAATTGTTTTGGCAGAAGTGGATTAAAATAAAATGACTATTTTCTATGGTATACTCATAGAGTAGGCCTTCACAGAATCAACTTAGAGTTCGTAAGAGACTGAGTAAAGCCGTAGGCAAGTCTGGTTAGCAGGTTTTGGTTCTCATATTTGATCATATTTACAGTTCTATATAAAAATGGAGTGCAAACATTAAAAGCAGAATCAATTGGTATCAATCAGGTTAAACTGCTTGTTTTTCTTAGATTACAAATAGTGACATTCATTGCTTAGGATAGGTGAAAAAATGAAAAAGTTTCTTAAACTTATTTATAGTTTAACTACTAAAGGTTGAAGACTTTCTAGTAAAGAACGTAGCATCCTTGTCTGATGTACATGGCAACAAGCCACATTGTGTTCAAAGTCGGTTTTGAGGATTTCACAGGACTGCAGTGCTTGAAACATGAACAAAGACCTTAAGAGGTTTGCCCTTTTCCAATATTTTCTATAGAAGTTTCAATGAACACCGACACTGCAGCAACACCTGATTTTGCAGCACTGATAGCAAGTCCTTGTCCTTACATGTAAGCAGTAAGTCAAGTATGTTCACTGGCTTCAAACAGAAGACCTATACCACCTATGCTCATTTAAAACGATCTTCGCAAACAATAGACCAGAGATTTCACAAAGCAGTTAACAGTGACTCACCTGATTCGTAAACTCTCCCCGTAAGGTAGGATCGAAAAAGCCACACACAGTGTTCGTTTAGCACAGATTAATACTATCCTGTAAGCAGAGGGGAAGAGATCAGGATAAGAACTGAGATTCAGAATTTAAAAAAAAGCTTTTTATAGACTGAACACTGGATTCCTGTTAAATTGCTCTGTAAGCTACACAGATACTGATACAGATCGTACATTTCCAGATGGAAGCACAAAAGCAGAGGTTTCATTCTGACCATTCGGGGCCTTAGAGCAAAGCTCTGTCTCACACCCCAGCTCTGTAACCAGCATCACCCTGGAAACTCCTCAGAGATCTCAGTCATAAAAATTATACATAGATATTTATTTTACATCATTATATTCTAACAAATATTGTATGTTTAGCTGGATGATGGTACCACTCCTAGGTATCACACAACTAGCAATAATAAATGAATGCTGCCCCTTCTTTCTCTGCTGCTCAGCAGCTAAGAGCCAAGAATTTGGATAAACCAATTCTCCTTACATCCTCCTCAGCTCTGACCTGTCTTTGTGTTAGAGATAAGGATGGTGTAAGGAGAGAATGAATTAACTTGCTCCCTTTCTCCTCAAAGCAGAATGGCAGAACCATCGGAAGGTTGCTGCAGATGTAGCAGATATCAGCACCTACTGCCCTCAATCTAAGTATGTTTACAGTTAGCAAGACCACAAAGACATTGCATTATTCCCACTGATATTACAGAGCTAACCGCATTGAACTGGAGTTTACTTATGAGCACACACAAGTACAAGGGGCACAGCCCAAGTTACCTGCTGTTTTTTGTGTCATACTGCCTCATGTTCTTGATGAAGTGCATCTTCTTCAAACTTTTGTGCCTCGGAGACCCAGATATATTCTTGGTTCTGCAATTGTAAAAAGAAAAAAAAAAATCTTAAGTGTTCTGGAAAAAAGTCATGCCTGTTTTATGATCAGATGGCAGCACTAGCATGCAGGACCTCAGATATTGGCGTGGAAGAGGGTGGAGGGAGAAGAGGACTGCATGCAACGAGTTAAGATTAATGCTGCTGTTGAAAAAAAGTACCTTTGTACACTGGCATATTCCACTATGTCTTCTAAAAAGTCTAGAGAGCAGCGCTGGGAGATAAAACGCCTTCTGTAAAATGTACAACACCATGAAGAGTGAACAATATTAGTTCATGGCCTCGGAGTTTATGAACTGCAACAGATCTATGAGCTCTTAGGACAAATGGCAGGGTTTTTTTTGGATTTGTTTTGTTGTTAGAAGAGTGCTTACCAAGGTGTTTCTCATTCCTAAAAAGGCCAAGAACTTGTTACCCCCTCTAAGAACTTTAAAATCTTTCATTTTGAGTACACATTTATACTGACTTCAGTAGAAAGAGCACTCACAACCTTCAACACAAAAGAATGCCTACCTGTCAGTTAAACACCTAAAAAGCTTCCCTATATTTCTTACAGGATTTTAAATAAGTATCACAAAAAGCTCCCTATGTGCATCAAGGCAAGGGAGCAAGTAATTTTATATTCGATCTACCAACACGTATACATACAGATGTATCTGTATGATGATGGAACATCTGTATTTGTATTCCTGATTCTGAACACCGTGCTTCTCCAGCAGTAGGCATCAGCAGACCAAGAGTCCATGACACTAGCCCAATAAAATTGATGGATCTCTCAGGAAAACAATAGAGAGGACTATTAGAGGAAGCTAAGAGTATTCAGGGCCCATCTGAAATCCCAAAATTGAAGACACAAGGAGAATAATAAGAATCCTGTGAGTTCCTTTAATAGAAATAGGATATTACACTTAAGCAAAAAAAAAAAATATATTGTCAAGTAAGATGCATTATGATTGTCAAAGTCAAATTGTTCTTTGTGGGTAGAAATTTACAAATAAATTTGGAAACTGGCTGCAATTTCCACAGGCACAAGACACTCAGATTCAGCTGCTGCTACCACCCCCAAAATACTGACACTACAAATATCATATTCTATTTTTTTCTGCTTTTCTTTAAACATACATTATGCTGTGCTTTTAGTGCAAGCCACATGCATTCAAGTCCCGGGTTTTCTTCCAAGGTATCATCGTAACCCAGCTGATGGATGATATTGCCATGGATGCCTATTGAGAAGAAGCTTACTAGATATAATCTGTGGGATGCTGTTTTGACAAGATCAAATTTGTGGGGAAAAAAAAAATAAAAATCAGACTTTAAACTCCAACATATTTTCACCTCTGGAAAAAGCAATAAATACATTGAGAAAGAAATTATTGCTATTTATTAGAAGTCACAGATCTGTAACGCAGGAGATGGCAGTCATGCTGCTGTGGAGAACTTGTGCTCAAGGCTATGCAGCTGTAGACCATGGGAAAGCTCTAAAGTCCTCAAGAACAGTTTTCAGAGCTCTTGTGCATGTGAGCAGCCAAACCACTCAAAGAGACGAAGGCCAGATTCCTGTGCTTGGAAGTTAACATGCAACTCTAAAACAGAACCATGGCACCTTGGGTAGGTGTGGGGAGTGGAGGGGGCAAGGAGATCAGGCAAAATGGGATTTATTAATTTCTAACACCTATGGATGACTTTTTACAGCAAAGATTCATAGCTTCATTTGATTCAAGTCAAAGATCAGAAAAGCTACTCAGGATTTAGGTCTGGTCTTGAAGCCCAGCGCTTCAGGATTTTGAAACAACTTGACAATCTGCTAATCCTGGTGACTTTGCCTTCTATTCTTCAGCTGAGCTGGGTAAGAAGTCAAACCACGCCATTTTGTCACTACGTAAGTGATACACAGGAGCTCTCCACCCTATTTTGGCTTCTAACATGCAATAAGAAAACACCTCTGTGAAATGTGGAGACCAGTCTTGAAGGTCCTGGCACAAACTTCAGTTCTCCATGTCCCCCGACTAGTTCAAGGAGACCAGATTGGATGCAGACAGAAAGAAGCCTTGTATGGTCAGTAAAGGAAAAGCAAAGCTAAAACCAATGACAACAGGCATTGGTACAAAAAAAATACGTAAAAGGTTCTTGAAAAGGATGCCAGCATAAGGTGCCAGTAAGGATGCCAGAGTGACCACCAAAGTGCTGGGCCACTGTGGTAGAGACCCATCAGGAGCCCTAAATCTTCCAAACACTGCTGCATTTCCTCAGCAATAGGGACAAGAGCACAAAGCACCTGAACCCATCGCTCTGTGAGAGCCTATCTCAGTAAAATGCTGCTGCAGTGAAAGGAAGATCCTGCCCCTTTGCTCAAAACCACAATGACTCATCCCTACTGTGCCAACAGGAAACTTGATTTTTAGCTACACTTCAGCTTCACTTGAGGACAGAAAATATTTGTTGTCACCTTGGAGAAATTCAACACTCTAGGCAAGATATTCTCCTCAAATCTCAAAACGGGGAATGTGCAAAGAGGTCTCACTAATCCAGACCATGCTAAACAGGTTGTATGCCCAAACATTTTACAGCGAGAGACTTGGATTCCTCAGTAGCACTAATCAGCAAAGCTTCTTTATTAGAGCACCCTTGGAGTATGCTGGAAACTATCAAGACTTCTTGATAAGAAGTCTGTGCAAGAGCTGCTGGCTCTTGCCTGATGAAAAAAGTAGTCATGTCCCCTGGGCTACACAGATTCATCTAGGATAACACCTCTTGCTTGTGCTCTGATCCACAGGAGTTCAAAGGATTTTAAGTCATTTACACAGAGCATCTGTTGCCGAACGTGACCTAAATACTAAAGCAGCACACCAAAATCCATACACGTGCTGTCAGTTACCTTACACACACTCTCACTGACATGCTACTTGATAATTAGAAATAGAATCATCCAATGTTAAAATTTTAATGAGTTCTGTGGAGCAGGCTGTAATTTCAATAGGATCCTAAAAGAAAGCCCAAACCCATCTGTTAGCCAGTAACAGCTACTTCCTTGACAAGCTTCAGAGGGTTTGTTTGCTTGGAGGTAGAGCCTTGGTCAAGAACTCACTTTTTGGGTTCTTCCCCCACTGTTTTAAGAGCCAATAAAACAGGACCCACCCAGGGCTTCAACACACGCAGTGTGTGCCCAGAGATAAGGGACTATCGAGCAGAGGGATTCTGGATTAAGCCTGGGTTTGTTATCTCCACATACACACGGCCATGCACAGTCCAACAGCACTGCTCAATCTGTGGTGAACCAAACATGGACGTGAAAAACACCTCATGATCAGATAACAAAACAACAACTTAAGCAGCAGCCAGCCCACAAATTTATCCTTTCTGGTGGACTTCCCGCTAAATGAACCCCACTTCTGAGGGCTTCAGACATCTGTCCTCCTCCGGCCCTGCCAGTGTCCTACCAAGTGCCAGAGAAAGTCTCACAGAGGGAGACAACAATGGAGAAGCAGCACACAGGACTCCTGTCCAGGGGTTTACTCAGCTCTTAAGTGTTCCCAGCAGGACAGGACACAGCTAAGAGCAGTCTATGTATAGCACCGGTAATCCCTAAATGTCCTGTCTTGCAAATTGAAAGGAAAAATCTGTTTAAGTCACAGCTTCAGATTAAAGACCAGTGACCTTTCAGATGGCCTGCCAGAGTATTTCCCCTTTCCTACCCACAGGCATCCAAAAGAACAAGAGGAAAGCCTGAGGACGTTGTGGTAGTTGGAGATTCCTAAGACAGCCATTCTTAAATAGATATCCCGTAAAATGCAAGAAGTGCAGCTGTCATTTGGCTCTTGAAGCGTCCCTGTTCAGCCCTGCTGGTCCCTGCCAGTCCACCTGCTGTGGCAGAAATGCAGGGTTAAGTCAGAAATTTCTAAAATCTGTCTGGGATTCTCTTGTCCTAATTAACTTCCCCTCTCACAGGGACAGGTTTGTACCCTGAACCAACCCTACAGCCAGAGAGGGGCCTTCCCATCAGCATTCAGCTGTTTTCTCCCATAACTATCTCTGAGCCACGCAGCATCTGGAGTCCATCTTCTGCCTGACCTCTTACCACGATCACTCCTAGGGCAGGGTCAAGAAGGAGAAGAGAAAGCCTGCACTCCTGTCAGACACCCCTATTTCAGCCTCTGCACATTTTTCACTTTAAATGTAGTACCTTCCTGTAAACATTTGCAGAAGGCCATTAAAGTAATTAATGTATTGCTGGTGATGCTTGCAGGGGTGCAGAAGAGTGGAAGTGGACTGCCTCCAAGCTAGAGAATGCCTCGCTGCCCTGCAGGCTGTCTTTTAAGATGCTCAAGTCATCACAGAGAAAAGAGAGCAATATTTAAGTAGCGTGTTGTTGCTCTTATTATCCTTCCTCAGTATATGGGCAGCATTTCCAGTAGATTCTTCTCTTGTCACACTTTCATGGGTGAGTTTAATGATCTTAACACTGGTCTCACTGAACGAGACAATCCAAAGATCATATGCTGCTCACTTCTGCTGAGTTAGAACAAATTTCCATTTCTGACCACTAAACCAGCCATTCTCTCTCTACTGTAGGAAAAAGTAGGAAGCAAGCCAGATGATCCGAAGAAAAGGAAGACAAAAGTAGAAGTTGCACCCAACCTAAATTTTTGCTCCAAAATATCTGAGCTCCTTCCATCCTGTAATACCACGAGAGCAATGGTGTTGAATTAACCAAGACCATGTTAGCTTCCTGGCTCTGTGGAAAATGCTTTCTGTGTGTGGCTCTGGTATGGCAAGTTTGCCGTGGGACTCCTGTCCTCACATCTCATTTTCACTTCAACCTACGCAGCAACAGAAATCAAAAAGCAGGAGAAGAGAGCAGGAGGCTAAGCCCTGGGACACAAGTGCTCAAAGATGCTGCAAAAGCCACACGACTTGAGGCCTCCTGTAGCAAAATGGACAGGCACCGCAGGCTTGTTTCAGATGGAGGGAAGGATGCCACAATGCATGCACACATGTATGCACACGCATCCACAGGCACTCTGCTAAAATTAGCAGCTAGGCTTGTATCCTCTGTTGTTCTTTAGCTGCTAATAGACGAATTGAATGGACCAGGTCAAGGATTTTTAATTATAGTGTAAAATTAGGGGCTAATAGACTTTTTTTTTTTATTTCTCACTTGAAAGTTATTTTAATATTGATGGCCCTTTGTAAGGTCTTCTACATGCCTCAGTATAATCACAGCTGTCAAGAGACTGAGTTTAATATAACAATGACAAAAATCATTTATTGGTTTGTGGAGGCACTGGCTTAGTAACAACTGTCAAAGGTAATCTGCTCAAGAAATCCAGATCCCAAATCTTGTTTATAATAGGAAGACACACCTGTCAGATTTGTTTTGTCAAGACATACTTTAAAGAATTAAACGGTGTAGTTTTTCCTTCCTTACGGGCGAGCCAACAACCTGGTATTAACTGTGTTTCAGTTTGACTAGGTATAAATACTGTCACCAAGGGATTAAGGAAACCAGTTCCAGTTTTCTAGCTTAGTTTTTGTCAACCGCTGTTACCTATGCCCAGGCAACATTTACTGTTTCCAAGCTTGCATTCCAGAGTGTATGAGACTCCCTGTGCCTTACTGCCATCAGTGCTTATATTAATCAGTCTCCTGATTGAAGTAGGAAAGCAGGTTGAGTACAGCTCACTGGGAGCAGTAAGTTTTCAGTAATTAAAGTCAAGAGAAGTCAGACACTACATTTATACTAAAGCACAGTCAAATCACCATCATTACTACATGTCTTGTAAAATACAAGATTTTTATGAAGAATCTATGCCATGAATGCCCAGTACTGAGCCATTTCTGCAGGTAGATGGTTTCAAATTTGACACGCAATGAAGCAGCAGAGGAGCCCTGCATAACTGACAGCAAGTGTACAGCTAATCATTCCTTTCCAAGGTCAGCTATCCACTGTTTTATGGCAACGCTACTGGAAGCACAGACGTGCAGTGTGGATTGCAAGCCACGGTCCCAGGAGTTCATTCTGACATTTATTTAAAGCGTCACACTGCCAGAGAATAAATACTAGTCTCACAGGGGGGTCTAGTCTAAGACATTTCTCCAGTAATCTTCCTTTTAAGGAATAAATCCTAACCGATAGCCATATGAGCATAGGAGTACTTTCATGCTTCAGAGCAGGTCCTTGTGCCAGACCTCGGGGTTAAAGAGGAGGCCCAGCTCCTTCACCCTTGTGTTCGTATTCAAGGTTTGTTTGTGAAGCCGAAGCAGCACCAGGGCTTTCCTGCTGGTCCAAAACAGCCAAGAGAAAAGGCTGCATTGCTCAAAGAACAGCAACACCACATGCAAGAAAAAAACGCCAGGCAGTGCACAGGACAAATGAGAAGGGACAGAAATAAACTGCAGCTTGAATGAAGGTGGAGGCAGAGTAAATGGAAAGTTTACTAAGCCTGGATGGTTTTAAACGCTAACAAGGAAATAAATTACTGTAGATACTTGTCACAGTGGCTGCTACTTCATTGCTGATTCACAACCACGTATGATTAAGACCTAATGCTACCAGGAAACGAGCTTTGTATTCATTGCATTTCATACATCATATTGTTCTGGTGCTAAGAGTGTTTAGACAACCCAAGGAGAAAATAATGCCTTCCAGTAAGTGTTATGAAAGCCATCTGCTGCAATAGAGCCACCAAGCCAGATGCAAGGTCTGCTGTGACTAGAGCCCGCTTCTTGTAAGGTAATTCTAAAACCTGCTCCTGAAATCCCAGCTGCTTCTCACAAAGCAAACTGGATATGCTGCCAGGATGCAACCACTGACTATTCTCCAAGTCTGTACCAGTTTCTGTAGGTGTTCCTACCAGGGCTTGCTCACCAGTCTGGTTTCCTCAGTGCTCTCTTCACTAAACACAAATGCTGATCAACAGGCAAGTGAAATGCAATGAGTGTCTTTTGCAACACTGAGGTCGTCATGCTAGAAACACTCATGCACTTCCCTGAGAGATGATGATATCATTTCTTGTGCCTTGTTAAAACAAAAGCCTTCAGCACAATAAAACTCCCAAGTTACCAAAACAAAAAAAAAGCTTTTACTGCGAAGAAGAAAATTCAAAACAGGTGACAGGAAGAAACCAAGTGAAAGAAAGTTTAGAGTTCTCCCAGAGCTTTAATGGGAGCTTAGTTCTTCCCACCACAGCATCTGTCATCCCCCCTAACCTACAATCCAGAGGTTACAGCCTCACCGAGGCAATTTTTTATGCTAACGTTGCAACGACCACAACAGAGCAAGTGCAAATCTGTGCTGTATTTCAAGCAAATCAAGGCAGGTCTGCGGGGCAGGCCGAGCTCCTTACTGCCATACCCGCGGGCGCTGACCAAGAGGAGGGCTCCCCAGAGAAGGTCGCTGCACAAAGCAGAGGTGTTCAGAGATCTTGCAGGAAGGGCCGCCCAGCTCACAGCATGAGGAGACAGTGAGATTTTAGTTTTAAAGACTGCATTTCTTATCAGTCAGAGCACTGTCTTGTGAAATTCTTCTGCTTCACTCGCCCTTATAAGACTCTAAAGGCCCTTTATTTAACACCATCTCCAGAGGGTAGAATATAATAGTTTACAGTAGATTATACACATGATAGCTATAAACCAAAGGTTACAAGCGTTAGAGCTCTTCATCTGAAGAGCTAGTGAGACTGTCTGTAGCTGAGCACCACCCACCTGCAGTCATCTGCTTTACCAACAACACCTCATTCTCATTACAGAACCCAAATTTCATTATATGTGTATGCACATCAGATAATGCACTTTTAGTTTTAAACTACAGAGCAAGAAGAATACAGAACAAACTCCAAAAGGAGGCTCAAATGCGTCTTGATGGAAAAAGCAACAGATAGAAAAAGGAGGAACACAGGACACCTGAAGTTAAGTCTTCAAGACTTCATATAACTAAAACACCACAGAAAATTAAGACACACAAAATTAAAATAATAATGATAATTGTGAGAGTCGCTTTCCCTCCATCTTTTTGTTTATCTTCCAAAATGAAAAGCCCAGTTTATGGCAGCCTGGCAACAGCAAGCACCACAGCTAATAACTTCGGCACTGGCTCAGTCTCTGAGCCCTGACAAGCTTCATCATCTGCAGATAAGGTGAGATAGCTGTCCACTCTACTGACAACATGATGTGAGTTTGAGCAGCCATTTATCTGCAGCTATCAAGGACTCTTGTGCTAAGCCAAGTTCCAGTAAGGAGCATGGACAACCTAAGCATCTGCTCCAGATGTGCACGCACAGCACCCAGCACATGGCTGTTGCTCAACGGGAGCTTTGCAAAATGTGAGTGCTGTGGCTCAAAAGGAGGCACTAACAGAGATGTGGGGGTAGGAAGAGGAGGAGGACAGAGGAGATAAGCATGTCAGACTGCAAATTAAAGAAACTATGTTTTAAGCCAGTACAGTGAGATCCTGCAGACTTCAGAGTTGAGCTACGTTTGAAAATGCTGGTCTAATAAAACTTATTTTTTCCTGACTTGGGGGAAGTCTCGTAAAGTAAATAACCTTGCAAGTAAGATGCTAGGAAAGAGCCATGATTGTTGTGGTACTACGTAAATCCTCGGCAGGGCACTGAAGCCCACAGCAGAGCAGCCCCAGGATGAGGAGGCTCCGGTCACCACATGCCTGCAGGCCTTGCTGGAAGCCCTGAGCAGCATCCCACCACCTCCCCCTCAGAGTAAAGCTTTTTAGATTCATCGGGCAGCCTTTTCTGATATTAGCATGAAGAAGCAAGGCCACATATGTGGAGCCACAGCTGTCAGGACGCTTGCACGCTGGCCTTGCAAAGCTACACAACCCACCCACAGGCCTCATCAGCTGCGAGTACAGTTAATTCCCTACACAGGCTCCTCTGACTGGAGAGCAAAGTCACTTTGAAAGCCCTTGGACCCCTCTAAATGAAGGGGTTAAATAACCTTAGTGTTGAGAGCCTCTCTTTTGACCTAGAAGCCTTCCCAGAGGCGTGCAGGATACAAGGATCAGATCTCCAGGTTTCCTGCTAGGCATACAGTGTGCTTCTTCTGACTTGGATGAACATACCTGACTGGGAATGCCAGATAAATAACGCAGGAAATATATAGCTATAAATTGTAAGCCATTTAATACTGGACACTTGCGATTTACCTGCAGGTGCAAGTATGCGAGAAGGTTGCTGAAGCAAACCGTTTGCCAAGCAGCAAACTGCAGCCTGAACATTTCAGCTGAGTTTAAAATAAAGTTCAGACGTAGGGTATGTTCATTTTCAGCCCTGAGCAGCAGACAACAGCCTACTGTTCATGTCTCAAAGGTCAAAGCTTGCAGCCTCTGACAGATATCACTGCTTCCTGAAAAGCACCGTGCACGCTCCGGTTGTTCCTAGTAAGTCTTAGAAATTAAAACTTGGACCTTTAAGCATTATATCACCCATCTCCACAAAACGTGTCTAACAGAGGGTTTCTTTTTAAATAAATGCTTCTCAAAGTGAAAACAGCTGCTGGGCTGACAATAGTATAAAACAATATGTTAGCCATCATAAGCATGAAATCCTGACCAAGCATTTCTGCCATTCCACGCAAGGAACGGATTTGATCACACCTACGTTAGCAATATAGTACCGAATTAACCCTTAAATGCAGAGTTGGTCTAAAGCACTGCTCTTACCAACTAGCTTAGACTCCCACCCTAGAAGAAATCTAAATCAGCCCAATTATTTCTGATTTACCAGCACCCACCAGCATTCAGTTCAGCTGCCTTACTGTCATCAAGAGCATTGAAGCACAGGTTGCAAATAATTTAGTCTCTGAATTTGTTCTTAGGCCTAGCAAAATGCAGCAAATACATGGCAAAACCAGCTGTTCTACATCACACTGTACTGAAAGTACACAACAGGCGTTGACATTCAGGGCTTTTGTTCCCATTCCTCATTTCATGCTTTCATAACCTGGCTATTTTCAGGGCTCTTTGCTGTCTCTGTTTCCCCAGAAAGCTCTGCCAGTTTCAGACCCAGCTGCAGAAATTCATTAAAAAACTGTGAATACCAATTTGTTCACTATTTGCTGCCTCTGTCTGCTGCTTTCTGTTAAGCTTGTTCTCTGAATGACTGGGGTAAGATGAAAAGGGAGGGAGGATAACAAACAGAGTAAGAAAGCCAAACACAGATTTGTAATTTAAGATCCTATTAACAGGAGATACCTTAGGAAAACAAAAGTGGAAGGTTAAAGTCATTAAGTTCATCATGCTCAGCCAGCAGCACAATGAAACAAAGCATCAGATTAAACTGTGCCTCCAAGGGAGGGCTGTTAGCACACACCCTGCTCACCCCTGAAGTTTCCATCCCAGAGAACCTGACAGCTACTGAGCAACCCCGAGAACCTCCACGTTATGTCAACTAAGCAGGTTTCTTGTTCCTTGGACTGTACCAAAGATCCTGCCCACTGCTAGCAAACAGCGCCGGCTATAGCGGAGGTGTAGTGGCAGCCTGCCCCGAGCCACGCTGCCCGGCCACATCAGCTGCTTGCAGCTTCACATCAAACAACATTGAGTTTTGCAGTAACACTCTGCACAAAGAAGATGACCTCTATGATCTGGGCAGGCCCCGGTGCTACGAAATCACCGATGATGGCACAGGACTCACAGCACTGGTCATCTCAAACAGACGTTTAAGTCTGGGAGATCCCCCTGCCCTGCTCCTGGTGCATTTAAGGGAGGCTCCCCTCACAGCAGACCAAAGCAGCCTGTTAAAAGTGACCAAAAAAGGATGCTGAGGAGAGCAGCTGCCTCCCTTGAGCATCAAAGAGATGTCCCAAGCAGCAGTGCAGATTCTACCTCCCCTTTTCCTCTGGTGGCTTCATACCTCTGTATGCTTGCATGATGCAAACAGTTCGCCTACCTAGGAAGCAGCAACACACCACCCATATCTCAGAGACCCAGTAAGAGGAAAGACATTTGCTTGTTGATTTCTGAACTTTCATTTGTAGTATGCCAAACACAGAAGGGGAAGCAGTACAACCTCCACAAGGAAGAAAGTCCCTGAATCACTCATTGTGTATTTGCTTTTCCATGGAAAACAGGGCTGCTCTGTCTCAACACAAGTCAAGGAACCACCCAGAAAAAAACAGTGTTCCATGTCCCTCACCCTGAAAGCCTTGGCATTGCAGGTAAAGACGTAATTCCAAAGGAATGGTCCGTCTCTGCCCCTCCTGTGCCCAATGCAACTGGAAATAGATACGTTGGGTCTCATGCACCCCAGGGGCAGTGCAAAACCATCCTACTGTCAGAATATACGTATAAATATATCTCTATAAAGTTGTGGATTTTCAGCTCAATGGTTTTAGCGATGTTGACTATCCACTCTTTAAGGACAGAGAAATAGATGAACTCTCACTCCAAGTCACCCTCATAAGAAGTAGATAAAGTGACTAATGCGATGCCATCTACCCTTTCAAACATCTCTTTTCCAAGCTGAGGAATCAGTCTGTTTTGTCATTACTCATACAAACGCCTTTTTATTCTCCCAGTTAAACTCCTTGTACTTCCCTCAACCTCTTATTTCTGATTTAATCTTTTCAGTTAGATTGATTAGAATACTATAGCAGAACATAACATCTCAAAATTAGATGCCAAGGGAAGAGGAGAAAGGACATAAAACAAGAAGAGATCCAAGGAACACATATTTTAGAGTATTTTCTTAGTGTCTTATTGAATTGGCATTGAAAAGAGGAAGGGAAGGAAGGAATAATTTACACGAACTCCAGCGGTCCTAAACTCGGTAACCCCATGCACAGGCACGCCAAGCATCTCGGAGACATCACCGTACTTGCAAAGCTCCTGATACTGAACTCTCCCTCAAAAGCCTTATCTACAATATTAAATTAGGAAAATGAGCGGCACAGCACCGAGTGCATGGAGCAGGAGTGCCAGGAAGGAGCTGTGTCACACTGACACCGTGACTTCAGGCTTCAGTGCTCAACAAGCAGCGCACAACAGCATCATCCGTGCTCACAGGACATGGAAGTAGCAGGCCCAGCTGCAGTTTTTTCAGGGTCTAAGGAAAGAAAGGTCCGATCTTTTATAGGAAGAAAAGCAGTAAGTGCTACAAATAGTTCAAGAAGGTAAAACCCTGGGAGGGAACACACCGTTACTCACTGGGCTACTTTTCTTTGAATTCACTCATCTTCCATTCTGAGGACCAGCAGGACCCCTCTGTTAGCAGACGCAGACGTGCACAGAAAGGCGGCACTGATCACCTGCATTAGCAAAGCTCCTCGCCTTTAAAGCACAGACAACATCTCTACTTCAACCTACTAACAAAGCTCTGGAAGCCACTATAAAGAACGCTGAGACTTAGACGTCTTTGATATTGTTTTGCTTATCTGCAGACTCAGGGGGCCAGCTCACTTTACAAGGCTGTTTATGCAAGAATTGGCCCAAAAAAAAAAAAGAGTTCTTTTGGAGCTGAAATCCCCAGGACCGGAGCAGAAGCCTACCTTTCAGAAGATTAGAAAACTAATACTTCCAGGCTGATAGATGCCCCCTGAAAATACAATGGGGATTCTGCACTGAGGGCCAGAATATCCTCCTCTAAAGCCGGCTTCGAAAGTTCCCAGAGTACAAACAATTATTAGCGTTGCTTGTAGAGTTACTGCACAAACAGGCAGCGGGGATTAAAAGAAAGCTCACCAATAAGGGTCACATTACCCAGAGTAAGAGTCCTACCTAGCAATGCCTTGGCCAGCTTCATCTGGAGACTGCAAAATTCAAAAACCAGGCCCGGGAAACACACGAGGAAGGGTTCCAGCTGCAGCAGACCTCCAGCCAGACTACGCTGGGGAAATATTCTCCAAATCCCCCCCACTCACCAGACACCGCTATCAGTTTGGCCGCCCACCGCACACAGACCCCTGGAGAGCTGGGTGACCCCAGCACCCGCAGCAGGACTACCACAACATCCTGGGTGCTCTGGGGCAGGAGAGGCACAGCCCCTGCTCCCAACAGGGGGACATCCCAGCACAAGGATGTAGGGATGCTCTGGCCACCCAGCCGGCCGCCTCACCCCCAGAGGGGCAGCAGGGCCGGACGGTGCTTCCAGGGCGATTGCAGAGGGTTCAACGGCTGGGGAGGGGGAGTGGGGGCTCCATGCTGGCACCCCCCGGGCAGGTGATTGCCCCGGGCAGGAGGGGGGGGTCGAAGGGGAGGCTGCAGCCCCGTTTCCCACGCCCGCTCCCCCCGGGGGCGCTGCTTTCCCACGCCGGCTCCGCACCCCCCCGGGTGCTGCGGGCCCTGGGAAAGTGCGGCTCTTCCCAGGGTTTCCCACGCCCCGCGGGACCGGGCGGCTGTGCGAACGGGTGGGAAGCTTTAGGAGGGGGGGGGAGAAGGATTATAGGGCCGGGAAAGGGGGGGGGGGGCGGGCCGGCGGGGAGGAGCCCAGCCCCGGCCCCTCACTCACCTCTGCCGCTGCACCTCCAGCGCCAAGCCGCCTCCCGCAGCGCCCGGCGCGGGGCTCAGCAGCCCGGGACCCCCCGGTTTGGCGGAGCCCGGCAGCCCCGGGGGGGCGGGCGGCAGCGGGGCGCCCTGCGGCAGCGGCAAGAAGCCTCCCCCCCGGGGCTGCTCCGCTTCTCCCTTCCCCGCAGCAACCGGGGAAGCAGCGGGCAGCAGCGACAGCCCAGGGGGAGCCCGCTGCGGGGCCAGCGAACGCGGCTGGGCTCCGGCCGGCTCCGCCGCCGCCGCCGCCTCCTCCTCCTCCTCCTCCTCCTCTTCCTCCCCTTCCCCGGAGGGCAGAAGAGGAGGAAGAGGAGGGGGAGGAGGAGGAGGAAGGGGAGGCTGCTTCTCGGCGGCCGGGCAGGGCGGGCGGCCGTCCAGGGAGATGTTGGTGAGGAAGAAGAGGGCGGCCTGCCGCCGCCGCGAGTCCCCCCGTCTGCGCGGCCGGGGCGCCGGGGAGCCGCACGCCGTGGCCGCGGCCATTCTCCGAATGAGCCGGGGCGGCTCCGAGCGCGCCGCCGCCGCCGCCAGCTCGCCCGCTCATTGGTTGAGACGCGCCGAGATGCAAATAAGGCCGAGCGATGCGACGCGTTCATTGGTTGCGGTTGGGGGGGTTTCGCGCGGAGCCCCGCCTTTCCCCGCCGGGCGGCCGGCGAAGGGGGGACGCGCGGTCCTAGCGCCGCCGCTCAGCGCCTCCAAGCGGCCCCGGGCAGCTCCGGGGTGCCCCCGATGGGTGAGCCCCGTCCGGCCTCCGGGAGCCCTCCCGGCCTCTGCCCGGCCCCGGCCTCCCTTGGGCACGTCCCTGCTTCAGCCACACACCCTCCGCCATTCCCTATTCCCCCCCGGCATGCCCCTTTTTTATTTTTTTTAATGACATTTTAAAACTTCTGCATCTCCCCTCTCAGCCCCCCAGGGACCCCCAGCAGTGTCGCGGTCCCACAGCCATCGTGCAAGCTCAGAGACATCTGCTAAAACGAGCAGCACTCTTGTGCGTGGGCTGTCCGCTGCTCTAACAGCAGATTAAGGCCGGTATTCCCTGCTCCATGGGGCAGGATGAAAGCCAGCCTGCTGCCCCAAGGACAGGGCTACCTGAGTCCCAACTCACCAGCAGTACCCAAAACCTGCTCCCAGCGATGAACATCCGTGCTCCCAGGCTGCTGAAGCCAAGCTGAGGCAGAGCGGTGCTGAGCGGGGCCGTATATGGGAAAGGCAGACCTGGAAAATCCTCACTGGGGATCTGGAGGAATATAAACTTGGTATTATCTCCGCAAAGTGACTCAAGACATGTCTGTGCGGCACGCTGCTTCCCAGGCTCGTGTTTATACTGCACAGCATAAACACACCCCTTAGGCACTTGAGCTGATGTCTGCCACGTCCCGGGATGATGCTCTGAGTGTTTGCCAAGCAAGGGAGCTGTGCCCTTTCTGCTGCCCTTGGAGGACGTTGCTGGGCCCTGTAAATATGACCTAAGTTCTGCAAGAGCGATGAAGCTGCTGGTGCTGTGCACAGCAGGATGGGTGCTGGTGGCCCCACAGACTGGTTGGCCCCTCAGCCACGCTGTGCTTCCCCTCGTGCATGCTCCAAGCAGTGGGTGCTCCCGATGCTGTAGGCAGGAGCACATCAGCCCCAGTGTGCCACGAGCAGGGGACTACTGAGACATTTAAGATTAGGCAGGAGTTGGTGTACTTGCAATGCTGGACCCACGGAATGGTAATTGCTTTTGCCAACCAGGGTCCTGGCTTTGAAAAAGCTCCGTGACATCTTCTAAAAATTGTTCACATTTTCCACCAGCAATCAGACTGAGGTCTAATGATATGACCTGAAATATGGGCATGGAATAAAGAACAGATTTTGAAACTGTCTGATAAAACGCATACAGGTGCTAAGACTTTTCATATGACTGTTTCATAAGATCCTTTTATTTTTGTTGTTGCATGCAGTTACAAGTAGGACATCAATGTTTGTCTTACAGTATTAATAGTACTTAATAATAATAGTAATAAGATTGGAAACACACACTGTTTTCTTGTAGGCTTTCATTAAAAAGCTATTAAAATAATGTGGTGCAGTATAAAGTCTCCCCTTAAAATCCTAAGAACATCCTTAGCATCTTACAAGATTCAATATAGGTCATATTTTGAGCCTAAATTATTGGGCAGAATCATCTCATGTCACAGCTGTGAAAAAAAAAATAATTTGGGATAAAAAGGAATTAAAATCTTTCCTGCTGGCAAGCTTATCAAATAAGCCACGGGATAAATGGGCATGGAATCTTAGCCAGGCTTTATGCAAACAGTTCTTGAGAACCCAAGAATCTAGTAAAAAAAAAGATATATATATTTTTTTCTTTTTTCCATTCTTCCTTTGTAAAAACAGCTGTAGGATGTAAATCGTCCCACTGAGTCAGCACAGGATGAAGCAGCAAGGAGCCAGCCTCCATCGCTTTGTGGGCTGCTATCTTCAAAGCTGAATTCAGAGGTCTGAGTGTTGCTGCTGTTAACGCTGGGGAGCTTTCATCTCCATCTGACAAGCATACGAGCTCATGGTGTGAGACTGTAGTGGGCACAGCGCTGTGTCTCAAGGAACCCGCTGCCGAAACGGATGGGCGGCACGTCAGCTGTGCTTCCACCAAGGGCAGGGGCTGGGTGCAACCCAGAGAAACCTTTCCTCCTGCACTGCTTCCTGCAGCGAGGGAAGCACCGCGGCAGGGGACGGAGGAAGCCAGAGCTTGCTGGTGATGCAAACCCCTTGATGCTATTTTGTAAGTTCTCAGCTGGAGCATGCTTGAATCTGAACTTTTGCAAAGCCCCAGGACAAATGTGAAGGCAGGCTGTTTTGCATTTACAGCAGCATTACTGCAGGGATGTAAAGCACTGCTTTGAATCTCCAGCACGTAACTCACCTCATGCTGCTGGGCTAACAGCTGGACTATGAGGATATATGACTGAGAAGTCAGGAGCTGCTGCAATAAGGAGCTGGTCTGCAGTGGGCCAAGCCTCCAAGCCCTTATTGCAACATTATATGGGGAATAGGGTCACCAAAGTCACTGGGAGGTTTTTTCCTACGTGCAAGAATTGCAGGATTTGGTCTAAGCATCTGATATGAGACAGCATTTCAAGTACGTATGTGGGCTGGGTGTTAGATTTTTGCAAAATCATGGCCCAAACTCAAGCAAAGATAAGCAGGTCATGCTTATATTTAGTCTGGGAACCAGAGGAACAGCCTTCCAGTTGGAGGAACTGCTGGTATGGAGACAAAGCCCGAGGACTTTCTGTACAAATTCTCCAGCCTGGGTGCCGTGCTCCCCTCCTGCAGTCCCGTGCTGCTCCGTGCCCTGTGCTCAAGCGTCTCCTGCCAGCTCCTCTCTGCTTCGCCATCTGTCCCAGGAAAAGGGAAATGGAGTGAAAAATGTGGCTTTTGTCGGAAAGCCCGAGCACACAGAAGCATAGTTCAAAACCACAGATAATTCTCCCAGAAGCTGAATTCCTTGTGGTTACAGCAGCACTCCCTGTGCCCCGAAATCTCAGCCACTGCAGCAGCCCCGGTGAGGCTGTGAGCTCAGGACTTTTCGTCTCATACTGAGCCTAAGCCCAGAGGGACAATGGGCAGGAGAACTGTGGCCTCTGGGAGCTCTCTGTGATTCTTGGCACAGAAGCTGGGCCGTGGTGGCTGCATGGTGACACAGAGTGCCCACCCAACGCCTCCACCTGCTGCTGTACAGAGCAAAACACACAAGAAATGGGCAGGTTCTCTGGGTGAATTTTACCTGCAGTCTTCCTGGGAGGGCGACACGTAAGAGCTCCGTGCTCATTAACTTACCATCCCCTCTCTCCTGAGCAGGCTCTAATCCAAGGTCCGTGTCCCAAGATCTCTATCCCAGTTCATCCTTACCAAATACTCTCCTTGAATCATCAGGCCCAGGATGCCCAGTGCTCTTTGGGGCTGAACATTTCACACACATTCATCCCAAAGCCAGGCACCACACTGGGGACTGTGCATTCCCCTGAGCTCATCTAGCGCCTCCTATTTATTACATCTCAGAAATTTGCAGGGGGTACCGTTCCCTACATGTTATGTATGTGAGAAATTACAAAAACCTTTCCAAACCTCACTCAGGTGCATCTCAGACCACTCCTCACTGGCTCATCCATCTCCCTCGACTCCCCTCCCACATCCCAAAGCTGCCAGCCACATCTGACTCAAGCTGTTGGCCCCAGCAGTCCATCAGCCCTGTGACTTGCAGAGGTTTTATTCCGGCTCCAGCAGCTCCAGCTGGGAGCCCTGGTTTCTCTTGGAACCGACCACAGCTGTGCAACCGTGTCTCCCCCCCGATTCCCAGTGCCCGCGGCGAGTGATGCAATCCTCTTCTGTCACTGCAGATTTCCAGTTAAAGCCTACCAACATGCTGAGCCCTGTGAGGGAAACATTACCAACAGACCTCTGCTGATAACAGCATGCCTTGGACAATGACTCAGGCTTTCCTGCATGACACGAAGTATTTAAAAAATACGGAGCTGATTGATTTAATCGCGTGGCTCTGCACCAGGGAGGGCTGGGCGCTCGCTGCGTGACAAATGTATGTGGTGCTTACATGAGGGCTGCTGAATGAATGAATCAAACACTCTCCTGAACCACGTGGCATGAGAGCTGCACTCCAAGGCGATATTAATTGATCAATAACTTTCATGGGAGGATCTTGTGAGGTGTGTTTTCCGGAGATCCCCGCTGCCGGTCAGCAGGCACAGCAGCGGTTTGGTGACAGCAGGGGGTGCAGCACAGCCCTGCCGGCGCTGTGGGTCTCCTGAAGGCTTGATGACAATGCTCAAGGCAGAGTGGAAGGTCATGATGCCTGAGGGATGCAGGAGGATCGTGCACTTATTTTGGCTCAAAAAGCCCTGCAAGAAAACTCTGCTCCAGATAAAGGGCAGCAGCAAAGCAGTTCCCCAAATCTCTCCCTTCCAAGAACCACCACTGTGTGCTGCACTTGCAAAACCTTCCCATTGCCTCACAGCCTCCTACAATGCATCTGCAATCATCCCAAAAGCTTAAAATCTTGCTCTCCCGTTGCCCATGTCCCCTCTGCTCCCCCCAGCAGTGCCCAGCAGAACCACACATGAGGGCTGCCCGCGTTCTGCCGCCTCTTCCCCACACGCCGGGTGCAGTCGACCTTGGGAAGGACCAACACAAAATGCCCATCTCACTCAGATCCCCAAAACAGGACTTAAGCAAGACTTCAGTAATGCCTGGAATGAGTTTTCCTGCAGTGAAGCGTCAAGCAAAGCTGTTTGCAAAGCCAGCACTATACATGGGCATTACGTACCAGTCAGCTCCCATTTTAAAGGATTTTGGTACACAGAAGGTGGCTTGGGCAAAGGACATGGCTTAAGGCACCTTCAAAACACCTACTGCTGTAGGGGGAATAACGCCGCATAAGAATGTAAGGGAAATGGGAGGATCTGGTGTGCATTTCTCTATTTCTGGTGCTTTTAGTTCCTGCATTTCAACAGCCACGTCCCCTCTTGCTTGCAGCTCGTTCGACTTCCTGCTTCCCTGCACAGCAGCATCTGTTACAAGTGCAACAGAGGAACCTTTGTGTGGCGGCATTTTTTTTTCCGAGGTGGAGATTTATATTCACATCTAGGCTTGCACAAACTTTTTTCCTACTCCATTTTACAAACCAGCAGCTGAAAATATTGTTTCACTGCTGAGGTAGGGGGAAGCTGATGTGCCGAGGACGAGGGGCTCGTGTGCACTCCCTGGGGCTGCAAGCTGGGAGCAGCCATCGCTGCTGTAGGAATGATTCAGCATATACAAATGCTCAAGGAACAGCAAGCAAAGGACTCTCAATGATCTGTAATTGGAACTGTTTTGCATGACAGGCAGTAAGGCAGCCAGTCATGCTATTTTTGATGGGCTAAGTGAACAGCTCTACTTACCTGGCCGCTCTTTCAGATTTCAGATGCAGCCCCTGAGAGGAGAAAAACCCGGCTGTGCTCCGAACCTGGTCCTGTGGGAAACCAGCTCATGGGCCCAACACCCTACCTACACTTCTACATGGATGAGACCAGAGCTACAATCTGCCTAAATAAAACAAATGTGAGCTGCCAGCCTTCTGGAAGGACTGATCCATTCTTGGAACAACTTCTGCTGTATACGCTACGGACTGTAACTCACACACCCTACCAAGGGTAATTTTCAGTGGCCTTTTGGAAACCCCTGTGCAAGGCTGCCCTGCACTGAACGTAAGCATGGGAACAAAATGTTTAAACTCTGAAGCACAGATCACTGGATCTTGTGCACAGACATCCCTCGGAGCTCCTTAGCACAACTCCAGAGAGCCATGAAGGAGTGCCATGCTCTGGGGGAGGCAGGATCTGTCCCCAGGCTGGGTGCTGCCTACGTGCTCCTGCAATGCACTGCATGGAGCAGAGCTGCACCTGCAGCTGGAAGCCCTGTGAGGTTCAGAGGAGCCATGGAGAGCTCAGGTTCCTTCTTTGCAGCAGAACAGTTCAAGCCTCAGACTGTCTATAGCTCACCAAATCAATACATGCATTTATCTGACGGGAATTACACGAACAAAAGACTGGCAGGCTTAAGTACAAGAATTAATGGACTTCAGCAGTTATCTGTGTGTTTGCAGTGTGCTGGTGGTGGGTACCAGCATGCCAGGGGCTGGATAAGAGTAGCATTTATAGGGCTGGATAAAGAGCAGAGTACAAAGCTTTATTTCCCTTCAACAACTTGCCTGGACGCTGCTTGGTTCAGGAAAAAAAATCATCCTCACTGCTCCATCCCTGGTGCCACAACAGCTGAGCACCCCCAGCACCCCGAAACCACAGCCACCAGCAGCACCCCTGGGCAAACGCTGCCCGGCACGGAGCTTTGCAAGCCCTAAACCCTACAAAACCCCTCAACTTTGGGGAGGCAGCTGCGGGTTGGTTGGGCCAGCAGTGGGATGGGGTCCCACACTCGCATCCCTGCTGCCCTGGTTCCCCCAACCCCTGCTCTGGAGACCCCAGCCAGGCAGGTGGCATTCAAAGGGAAATAAGAACCCAGACACCCCCTGTCCCCGGCCGGGCTGACCTAGGGGACAATCCCTGGCAACCAGGGACAAGTTTTGGGATTGCCCGGAGCAGCACGGCCCAGCACGGCTCGGCACGGCTGTGCCCAGCAGGCGGCGCTGCCCGACCGCGGCCCCGCTCCCCTCCTTTTTCTTTCCTTTTCATTTTTTTTCCCCGCTTTTTTTTTTTTTCTTTTTTTTTTTTTCCTTTTTTTTTTTCCCCATTTAAAAAAAAAATAAATGTTTATTTATTTATTTATTTATTTTTGACGTTATTTTACTCTGCTAAAAACAAACCCACGTTTAATCAGGGGCGATGGCTGCTACAGAAAAGGGCTGTGGGAAAGCACCAGGCAGGGCAGATGATGTCTCCGGCACCTCTGCCTCCGTTTCGGCTCTGGTCTCTGGATGTGTGCTGCGAGCAGCCCTGGCCCCTGGTGCGATGCTGTGGCTGCAGTGATGCTCAGCACCGCTCTTCTTGTCCTGTCCTGGGCCACAGACTGTGAGAAGCCCCATCGCTCGATGCTGAAGGACAACTTGCCTATGCTTAACGCATCAGAAAAATTGCTTAAGAATGGTTGATCCATGTGAAAATAAGCTCCTGGCAGCATTGCCAAGGTCAGTGTGAGCTGCTGAGCCAGGGCTCTGCTGAGCCGCAGCTGGGACTTGCCCACCTGACTCTTGCAGGGACGCAGGACACTGCGGGCAGTCTCCTGCTCTTCTCCCTTCCCTCTCTGGGGATGTGTCCCACCTGCCCGGCCCTTGTGCCTGCTCCCCACAAACTGGAAAGGAAACCTAACGGCTTTCTGCTGTTCAAAAAAGATGCAGATTTTTGTGAAAACTGGATAGGGATTTAATTGATGTGGGTTCATGCGTGTGGACAGCAGGACCCCGTGGTGCTCAGGTTTTGGGCAGCCACCAGGGAGCTATCCTTAGGGATGGGGGTCTGGAAGCTCTGTTCTCCTGGCACAAAATCCCAAGGAGGATTTGGTCTTGTCCCAGGGCATGTGCTGCAGCAGCATCTCCCCCTCCTGGCACCAGCAGGAGGGCACAGGGCTGGGGGCACTGGATGTGCTGCCCCACCACAGCCACCTGGCTGCTCCCGACCTCACCCGCACCCCTCTTCCTCGCCGAGCCTCTCCTGGGGTGCTCAGTGAAGGCTTTTGTAGTGTTCTGCTCATTAAAGAGCACTGCTGAGTTCCTCCATTCCTGGCACATCAGGCAGGAGCCACTCTCCCAGCGCAGGAGGGATGCTGAGGTCTCTGAGCCTTCTCTTTCGGCCTGCAGCTCCTGTGCTGCTCCTCGTCCTGCTCTTAGCTCTCCTCGGAGGCATCGTGGTGGGCAGCCGAGCAGTTTCCTGGCTCCTCTGTGATCCCCGCTGAGCCCTGTTCAGCTTTGACTTTCTTTCTTCCTCTCATTGACTTCTTAGATCCTGCTAACAGCAAGATGATGATAGGAGTTAATAGCAGAGCAATGGCTTTGCACCTGTGAGGCCACGGTGGCCTAGTCCCAAAACAGGGACTGCAGAGGAGGAAGCAAAGCTCAGCAACAGAAAGATGAAAAGAAACCCCTCTCACAAGTCTGGATGTCCCCATCCAGTCCTTTAGGGCCCACACCAGAGCCAGTGCATGCCTGCGTGGGTACACAGGTCCATTTTCCTCCCCATTGCTCTGAGCTTCTCAGACTGCTAAGTAAATCCTCTCCTCCTCCAGCTGCTGTGGGGCTTGCAGAACTGGCAGCCACCCCCGAGGGCTGGGCACCGAGCGAGGGGCAGTACTGGCCTGTCAGACAAGGCCCTTTTATGCCTCTACATATCTTTAATTTGGTCAACATTGCCCTTTCTTTACTGAGGGTGCAAAGAGGGTTAGGAGCAGGATATTTCTGACAGGGCAATATTTAAGGCTTGACAGCCACGCTGGCTTATCCTCGCCCTTATCAGGAGCCATTTTCTGCTTATTCACCTGTAGGAAGCGTGGGCACGACACATTCCTTTGTCAGCTAGGGAAAGGCTCCACGGCCACACTGGAAAATCAACAGGGCTGGCAGAAACCTTTCTCCGAGTGTCAACAACTCGTTGCTGGGAATTTGGCCTTCTCCGATCGGCTCCTCCCTGAGCGGCTAAGCAAACATGGGGGACTTAGACCTGTTAGCTTAGGTGCTCCGGGGTGCTCTCCTGCCCACCCTGACCCCGGCTAACCATTAGCAGGGGCTCCTCTGGCTGAGGAGCCAACCATTGTGGTTTATTGCAGGGAACTGAATGACTGCTGTGTCATCTTGGGCAAAATCTGTGTGCAGCGTGGCATTTGGTCACGGTGGTGCCCTCGGGTTTGCCCCTCAGGAAGCAGCTGAGGTTGTAGCCCTGAGCTGATGGCAAGAGGAACTCCTTCTCCCTACCTTTTGTCCAGGGATCCTGTACTCTTTTCCTCTTCTTTTGTAGTGCGTGAGGTCTGTCTTTGGTGCAAAAGTATTTCCCTTCAGCCTGGGCTTCTTGTAGGACGTCTTGCTCACAGGGGGCAGCCACCTGCACCAAGCAGAAGAGCAGTCAGCCTACAAACTGCCCCAATTTCCAGAGTGCTAACAGCTAGGGACCTTTGTGACCATGGCCACAGAGTTGTGACAAGCGCTGATGTTCAGAAACCTATCTGGAAAGAGTGACATCGCTACCCTTCAGCAACCAGTTGGGTAACTGTGGAAATGGGGCTTGGCATCTGGTGGAGGAAGAGCCACCACCTCCCACAGGGAGCTGGGCAGGGACAACCTGTCCTGCGCCTCCCGGTGCCTCTCAGAACAGGAATCCCCGGTCTGAAGGTGCTGCCAGGCCCAGGCAGCAGAAGCCAAGGGGCTGGGAGAACAAACCAACCTCGCTGTCCGTCGTGTCTGCCTCATCGGATTCCTGCTGCCCGGACTCACCATCGTCGTCATCTGTGGAAACATGAAAGGAAGGGTTTTGGCTGGCCTGGGGCTGACAAGCTCTTGGGCATAATACAGAGCCACTGGCTCTTTGTTACTGGGTGTCCGCATTTAGGACACCTCAAAACATGAAGACGTGTGGAGATGGAGCTGGTTGAGGCCACGCTCTCCCTGGGTGCTCCCAGCCGAGGGCAGGGCTCTGGTGTCCCCATGGCTGTTTATTGAAATGGACATTTAGGGGACATCAAACGGGACTCTGGGGACAGACGTCCAACAACACTGTCTCTGTAGGGCTTTGCTACGAGGTGGCGAGCACTGTCCAGAAGCCAGTGGCCATGTGCAGGTGATGAAGCCAAGGGGCATTTTAAATCCCAGACTTCTCAGAGCTGTTTCCAACACCACGTCTTGCCTAAGCTTGCTCCTGCCCACCCAGGTCTGTCAGGGGGGCTGTGGGCTGGGCAGCTTCCCTTCTGCCCTGCCTGGGGGGGATATCGGTGCTGCTCTTAGGCACCACAAGAGCCCCAGTAGCTTGACCCCATCCTCACGCTATCCTTCCTGGGCTTAAGGTTCACTGAAAAGTGCAGAAGTATCAGTGCATTGTTCCCTGGGCTTTGTGTCAACCTTCAGGTGAGCGCTGAAGAAAGTCCTGCATTTTCCCACACCCAGAATGTAATCAGCTGAAATTCTTCTGCCATGATGATATCTCCCTAACATGTAAATCACCGAGGACTCCCCCCCCTCCCCCCCTTTTTTTTTTTCCACCGTGCAAAATCCCGCTCTGGAGAGTGTTCCCAAACCACTCCGACACGCCCAGACCAACTAATCCAGGCGAGCTCAACTTTCTGGCCGAGCCTGTAGGGCCGGTAGGGAGCAGGTCCCAGCCGACGTGCCTCCCGCTGCGCTCCGCATGGCTGCTGCCTCCCACCCGACAGGGTAAAACTGCCCCCCTGCCCCACGGTGGTCAGCAAGGAGTGAGCAGCTCGGGCTGGGGTCATGGCTCGGTTTGGGGATGGAAAGGGTTTTTATTGGGATGGAGAGTGGAAAAGGGGAGAGTGCTCCCTGTCCTGCCTGCTATGGGTAGCAGCATCCCTCCCTCTGTGCTCAGGGTGAAATCCCCAGTTCTCTGAGGGTCCAAAAGAGCTGGGAGTCAGGAGCACCCAGTCCCCTGGAAGGGTCTTCCATGCTGGTAAACACCTGCTGTGGTCTGCAGGGACTGCAGGTGGTTGTAACAGCCAGCACAGGCTGTTCCTGCTGTAGGATGCCTCCACGCACTGCAGAATGTGCCTTTGGCTCTTGCCTTCTCAGATGTCACGCTTGCCTGGGGCTCCTTACCTGGTTCTGCCTTGTGTGCACTGGCAGCCAGCCTCACCCTGGGCTCTGCGAGGGCCTCTGGGTCGCTCGGCGTTGGCTTGCTTGTAGGATGCGTCCGGGAGAGAACGAGCTGTAAAGAGCAGAAATCCCATAAATGCCTGCAGGTGCCCTAGCTATAGAAATGCTGCCTTCACAGGCAGGAGAAAAGGGCTGTCCCCAGCCCCCATGTGATGATGGTGACAAATGCAGGGATGAGACCAGCTGGTGTGGAGGGAGAAAGGCTGCTGTGTGCCTTTCTGCTGAGCCAGGTGGAAAACCCCATTGGCAAGCACGTTCCAGAGCCACCTATTCCCAAGACATTTCAGAATGGGACATTAACGGTGGGTGTAATGACGCTGACACCGAGCACTGGGCTCCCAACAGCAAGGAAGGGGCCATGGGTGTTGCCAACCTGCGTGGTACTCACCGTAGTTTCTTCCTCCTGCTCCTCCTCCTCCTCTTCCTTGGCAGCACTGTGCTGCTCCGTGAGAGGTGAATGGGCAGCACTGGACCAGCGGCTGGGGGGACGCGAGCCATCCCGCTCCGTCCCGTGCCGCCCGCAGGAGCTGTGCATGGGGCTGCCCCTGGGGCTCGGCTGTGGGCTGCCAGCCTCCCTTGGCTCCCGGCAGTCCCTCCAGCCCGCTTCCCTGCCACGGCCGGCATCCGACAGGTCCAGTGGTACATCCGCACCATAGTCCCTCCCTGTCTCCACCTTTTCTCGGTGCTCGGAGCCATCCCGGCTCAGCCAGAGCTCCTTCTCCTCCTTCCCATCCACGGCATCCTCCAGTAAGGACCTCTCCTCCTTGCACCCCCCCGTGATGCTTGGCCACGGGGACAGGGGCCGCTCCTCGGGTGTGGATTTCGGGTCACTCTCCGCCCTGGCCCTTTGGCTTTGCTGCCGCTGGTGCAGGAGGAGATGCTGCAGCCGCTCCCGGTGCTTGAGGAGGTGCAGCTTCCCCTCCAGGTGCTGGTCCCTCATGTACACCACGGCGGCAGGGAGCTTGAGCAGGGCAGCACGGTCATCCCAGTCGTCGGGGGGCCTCATCCTGCCCTCGCCGTCTTTGGCCCTGAGCAGGTGGCCGGGGAAGCCGCCGTCCCTGTTGGCCGGGGCGCAGTTGCCTGCCAGCCCCAGCTGGTGCAGGGAGAGGTGCCTGTTGAGGAGGCAGAGCTGCTCTTTCCGGGCAGTGAGTTTTAGGGTTTCGTAAGATGAGGCAAGCTTGGGTGAGTCTGGCTTGGTTGCTGTTAAATAGCTAAAAGAAACAGGGATAAAAGAAATCACACCAGGACAGAGGAACAATCCCCTAATCACATCTGGGAGACTCTCACAGTGCAGCACATGAGCCTGCCCATGCAAGCCGGATCCTGGTTATCACTTATTTTTTTGGCAAGGGCCCCATGTGTGGGCTCTTCCTGGGGATATGCCACAGGTACCCCCTACAATGGGCAGCTCGATCCGTGCTGGCTCTACTTAGCCCTCTGCGCCCTGAAACCCATGGGGAGGAGAAACCCTGGGAGGTGCTGAGCCCTGCAGAAAAGCCCATTAGAATAGATAAGGAGCAGCAGGGAGAGCAGGTGGGACGGGCACCGCTGGGGCTGTCTGGAGATGAAGGAACAAGAACCCGGTCTGGTTGGGCTGGATTCCAGTCATTGTTGCTGGTGTAAACTGGGAGACCCCCCCCCCAGCCCTGGGGCTGTGGGCATTGCAGGATGTCTGCAGAAGAAGGTGGGTGAATAGCAGCTACCCAAAAGGGACAGGGGCAAGGATCCAGCCGTGCCTGCCCACCACCAGCCCTGAGCAGGGGACTCACGGCTCCAGGCTGGGGCTGCGCTCCCGCTCCGGAGGCAGAGGGGTTTTTCTTGCTGGGGGGGACACAGCTGCTCCCGAAGGACTTTTCTCCAGGAGGCACGGTCTGGAGCCGGGTCTCACCAAGGCGATGGTCCCATGCAGCTGGTTGGAGATCCTCTGGGATGCCTGTGGAGAAAACTCTGGGCTGTGAACAGCAGGGCTCTGGGTGCTACCCAGCTCTCTGCCAGCGTGAGCACAGACTGCTCCTGGGTGCTCTGTACAAATAACATCTTGCCATCGGCTTTCACATGTTTCCACCCCAGAGATGCTAAGAAATGATTTGGTACAATTCCAACCACCAGCTGACCTGTAACGTTACTGGTTTTCCCCAGAAGGTTCCCCTTCATGCTTCCTAGCAGGACCTATAACATGTTTTATTCCTTATTTGCTGGGTGTATTTCCAGTGAAGTCCCAGCTCTGAAGCCAGGATATCACGATCTCCATCTGCCATAGAGGCCTCACTGCATGTTCTGACTTGACTTCTCCCTGCCTACCCAGAGATGTCACCAAGCCTTCCTGTGATCCCCATTAATTATCCTCGCAGCCTGCCCGCGGCCTTACCAAAATCCCACTTCACCCGCTCTCTCAGTTTTGTTGTGGTGTTCAGGTAAGCAAAGCCCATGCCAAAACAAAAGCATCCGTGTGGGTGTGGATGTGGGCCTGGGTTCCCATGGTGAGGAGCAGGGCTCCAGGTCCTGCAGCCTCATCCCCCGGTGCCCAATATCTTCCTATCACTCAACATCCCTTGGCTGACACACGCTGTGCTTCAAAGGCACGGCAGGCTGACATCAATGCATGCAATGGCAACCACTGAATGCCAGCCCCTCTGAAAATACCCATATTCATTATGCTGCAGATGGAGAGACATCTGTGATGCTCTCGGGCAGGGTTGCTGTGGCGTGTTTGTACTCTGTACCCAAACCCTCCACGATTCACATGCTCTCCAGGTTTTTCCATCATTCACAGAGCTCCAGCTTCTTGTTCCTGACTATAGCTCAGGATAAGCTGCCCTGAAACATGGGTCAGAGTCATCTCCTCACATCCTTCACTCCTGAGAGGTTTCCCTAACAAGAGAGGAACCAGCGTGATGGGCAGAGGACTCAGGGATGCTGGATGCATTGTCTTGGAGGGTAAATATGGGAGCAAACTAAAGAGGTGTGCTCTCACCATGGGGAACAGGAGCCTACACCAAACCCTAAATGCTTTGCTTGTAGATTGTGGCAATTTCTGCACCTGGCATTGGGTAATTGGTCTTAGCAACAGTGTGCTGCCCAAATCTGGCTAATTGTTTTACCCCCTAAATGCCTCCTACTCATTCTCTATCCTCTTTCACCCCTCTTGATCCATTACAAATGACCACCATAGTGGAGAGAAGACCTGAGGACATGAGACTACCTCCGTCACTCACCATTTCTGCAAGGCTGGCCTCCTGTAGGACTGTGCTTGGGGAAATCCTGCTGCTTGGAGAGCTTCTCTGCCCTGCAGGCTTTTCTGCAAAAAAAGACACAGCCACCCACTGTGACAGTCCCACAGATTTCCTTCTGCCACAAGCCAGCATGTGAATGCAGGGACCCGCTGCTGCATGTGTGGTTGGCACCAAGGCTGCAAACAGCTCTAGAGGTGGTGGGAGCCAGCAGCACCCACCTTCACCCAGCTCGAGCCCCGGCACCTCGTGGTGGGTCTCCTCTGCTGCCCTGTGAGCTCCTCTCTCACTGCTGGTGTTCCTGCTCGCTGGGGACAGTAAGGCCAAGGGGGAGCTGGGCGCGGAGCTGCTCTCTCTGGAGATGGCTCCTGGGCACTTGGTCCTGTCCCTGCAGAGAGGGGACACGAAGGAATGAGAAGGGGCAGGAGAAGGAAATCGCCAGGTTGAGAGCCACTGTGCTGGCAGCTCTGAGTTATAGAACCTGATATATAAATATACATATTTATACACAATGTGGTTATACCGGCTCCTCAGCCTCCTTCCCTTTCAGCTTATCACTGGCTCGGCTGCAGTCTGCAGCATGGGACGGAGCCAACGCGACAGCTCAAGGTCTGATTTCCCCACCTGGCCGCAGGTAACGTCGCGGGAAGCCGCAACGTTGGGTAAGCCAAAAGCCAGCTGTGGCTGTTGCAAGAGCCGTGTGAGAACCCGTACGTCCCCCCCTGGGATTTCAGCCTGGCGTAGGGGTGGATTTGGGACCTGGGGGCTGTCACTATTTTGAGCTGGTGGAGCTGATGCTCTCGGTCCCCAGGAGGGAGCTGCTGTGGGTCTGAGCACTACACCTATGCCATGGATCAAATCCTGGCTGGACTTAGTGCCAAGACATGGGTGTTTGGGGGAAAACCTTCCTATGTAGCAGCTGAGGGAAAAGCAGAGCTGGCACGCTTGGTGCTCAGCAAACCCAACCGGATCGGCAGCTCTGAAACTCCCCAGGCCTTGAAAAGCATCGGGGTGTAGAAGTGAGAACTTCTCTTTGAACAAGTTGTGCTTCTGAGCTCCAAAGAAAACACATTTCTAGACTAATCCCTCTGTGCTAATTCCCCCGGACTTTAAACGTAGAGGAATGAGCGAGTTTGTATGTATTGGCCCGCCCGATGGGCTGCTTGGCTTCCAGCACAGCGCTGTGCCGGGACATCAGCCTGCTGGAGCAGCTCCTCTCTCCTGCAGCCCCTTGCGGTCCTGTGCACGCAGCTCTGCCTCCTGCACCAGACTCATCCTGCTGCCCGCAGCTGCTGCTCTGGGAGCTCTGAAGTCCCAGGGTGACTTCCACGGCCAAAGCGAGCAGCCCAGGGCTTTACTTCCCATCCTCGGTTCCCCGTGGGGGTACCCGTGTTCCCCAAAGGATCAGCTCTTGGATGCATGTGAAGAGGGGATTGAGCAAAGCTCAGTGAGGACTTGGAGAGTGACAGGTATTTTGCTGTCTTAGCTTCTACAGGAGTCCATGGGAATTAGATGCTAAAGACCCATGAGCCCTGGGCTCAGTCAGATGCAGCCCTGCTCAATGGGCTCTGCAATGCCAGAGCTGCACATCATGAATGACACCCAGAAGAGCACTTACTCCATGCTCTTGAGCCTCTTCAGTTCTTCCTTGAGAGTTTTATTCTCCTCTTTCAGGCGGCCCATTTCATTAGCTGCAAGGAGACAAGAGGAGAGCTGCAGTTTTGGGAGCTGCACGGAGCAGGGCTGCAGCCCCTATTCCTTATCTCTCATTTTACTGGAGATATGGAGGGCTGCCACCCCCAGCTCCGCTGCTTCTTGTGTGGTTTCCAGATCTGATTTCTCAATACCTCCATGCTTCCATCGCTCCCTCCCTCCTCCCCATCACCAAACGCCTCCTGAGTGTGCAGGTATTGGAGTGGCTCCCGTGCACATATCCAAGAGAGGCACTAAATGAGCAAAGACCCAGACAGCCACAGCCAAACTTACAGCAGAGCTTGGTACCTACTGAGAATGAAGATGTGCTGGAGGCTCTGGAAGTGGGAGGTCTCATACTCGTTCTGCTTCTTTTTTGCCAGCTCCTGGGTGACCATGCATCTGTCGCAGAGACCCGCTCGCAGCCTGGATGAAAACCCATGGCCGGGAGCGTGTTACCACACATCCCCGTGGGAAACGAGCAGTAAGCACGTGCAGAAGGGTGTGTGCCCAACCCATCATGACAGATGTGAGCAAAATTGTCAGCACTCACATAGCCCCGTGCTTCCACCTCCCCAGCCCCTGTCCCACGACCCCTCGGTTTGGGGAAGCTCCCCTGTGCCATCCCTGCAAGTGGCAGAGAAGCTACTCACTTGCGACAGCCCACTTTTGGGAGACACCAAAACCCAGATTGTGCCTCTAGGAGAGGGCATTCACTGCCACCGAGCAATGCTTAGCTAAAAATGAAGGCTTACCTGTTTTCTAGCACTTTCACATTTTCTTTGAGGACCTTCTGTTGTTCCCTTAACTGGTGGTTTTTAGCAAACAACTCTTCGATTCTCTGGGCATCGCTAATGCGAGAAAAGACCCAAGAAAAGAGGGTTACCAGGCTTCTCCCCAGACCTGGGGGATTTATCCTCAGCACCTGGTCAATGGGACAGGTTTCTGCTTTGAGTGCACCGTGCTGCTCACGCTGCTGTAGCTCAAACTGCTTTTACTTGGGCAGGAAACAAATGTGCTGGAGCCGGAGCCCAGGGAACAGCCCAGGTGCTGCCCTTGGGAGTCAGCAGCTTGCTTTGCCCCATTTCATTGCTTCCCAGGAAGCATTGTAATTCATTAATTAATTCCCAGGAATTAATTTAACTTCTCCTTGTGCCCATGGGCACGCAGGAGGGAGGTGGGCTGGGATCAGCCTCGGCTGCCCCTGCTGGGAACCTGCATGGCAAAAGGCACTAAAATACCTAAATCTGGTGGAGCCCTAAAGCCAAACGGTGCTCTCTAAAATAGAGAACGTCTTGCCTGGGGCTTGTGGTCTTGGTGGGCACCTCCACAAGGCACAGAAATGCCTGGGAGGTGTTTAACTGAGCAGTGTGACCTGTCCCTGCACCGCGCCGGGATGTGGGCACCGCGGGGCTGGGCACTGCTCACCGGCACTTCTCCGTTGTCAGCTCCGTTAGCTTTGATTGCAGCCCTGCAATAATTAATAGAGACAGAGGTGGGTGATTAGTGCAGATTCTGTGGCACCTTGGACACAAAAGGCAATAGCCTAAGTTCAGGAGGGTGCCTCATCTGGAAGGAACCTCACCGCTTCCTAACATATTCCTGAGAAAGGCTAACGCCCGTGCTAAATGGCAGCACGTTTTAATGTAACTGGAAAAGCCGTGCAGAATGGGAGCACATTTTGTATTTCCACTGTTTAATGAGTTTGTGTTTCCCCTCCACCCCCGAGAAGTCTGCTTCAGTTTTGTTTCCAGTTATTTCAGCCACGCCAGGCATCTCCCAGGTGGGCAGCGTTTTATGGCTGTCAGGGCTGCAAAGCAACTTGGAGAATATTTACAGCTCAACAAGAATGGCTTTCAGTGATGGATCAGCAGACGGTACATTCTGTCAGATCCATTTTATGCAAAATAGATGTAAACATGTGGTTTGGATTGCTCAATGGTTTCCTCTAATTCTCACATGGCCTGAAATTACACAAGACAAGAATGAATTCGTAAGCCAGAACTGTTCAAAAATGCTGTTGTTTCTTTCATAATGCTGATAGTGGGAATTATTTTAATAGGAAAACAATTGGATTTGGCATTTGTTTGCTTAACCTAGTGGTTCTTATTTCAATGATGTATGACCAGGAAACTCCCTAGAGGAATGAACTATCCAGCCTTACTCCAAGGTTTTCTGTAAAAGAGCCTCCAACTCCGGCTACTTCTGCCTCACGGGTTATTGCATCTTTCCCCTTTCCCTCTGACCCCTCAGTATCCAAGCCATACCCCATCCCTGTGGCCTCACAGAAGACACCCAGCACATGTACTCCTCACTGCTCACACCCTTCTGCAACCCTCCCTAGCGTCTGCTTTCTTCCAGGTATTTTCCCAGCACTTTTGGAGAACATGCGTGGGAACGGCATCACCACCATCACACCGACAAGTCACCTTTGTCACAGACCACGGACCTTGGCCAGTTTATAAGAAGACTTCTCATGTTGCCCTACCTTGAACTTCTTTCTCGTGAATTTCCTTGAGCTTGTTCAGGAACTCTGCAAAAGTGTCCGTGGTCATGTTCAGGGCTGTGCTGTGCTCCCGGGCTGTGCCAGAATTGCCTGCTTCCAGTGCACGGTTGTCCTTCTCTTTTAAATTATTCAGATTTTAGCCTAGAACAGAAAAAGTGTCCATTAAAAAAATATATATATATATATATATCTTGTGTATATGGTGTTTTGCAAAGCCTTAGAAACAGGACAAAGAAATAACTGCTCAACTGCAGAAAGTAAAATAATTTGCTAACCCAAACATGCAACAAAAGTAGCATGCTCACCAGGAGGAGGACTCTCAGAGCTGTCCACCCTGCGTCAGCCCAGGGCTGGGAGCACAGAGAAAGCAGAAGTGTGATGGCTTGGAAAGTGGCATCGCTGCAGGGCATTGCAGAGGGCTCTCAGCCTGCATTTGGGCAGGAGGGGTGTGTGACCTGGGCACCCAGGAAGCACCCTCTGGGTGTGCCAGCAAAGCCTTGCACACCTGGGGAGCACCTGAGCTGCACCATGAGAAGAGGGACATCCCCGTGGGAGCCTTCAGCATCGCCACGTGGGAGCTGTGCAAACCCAAGAAACATCATGCTGGGTTGCTGAATCATGGCCATTAATCCCCGTCCCAACAAAGCCACTTAAGCCACGTGGATATTAATGGGGAGGAATCTGCCCCTCTGTGTCTCAGAGGTGACGGGCTGGAGTGGAGCTGTTGGGACTGGAGTTTCGCAGCCCCACGGCAGCACAGGGAGAGCCTTGCAGCCGCTGCACGCTCCCCTTCCCTGCCGGCACCCGCACGCCTTTATCTGCATGCAGAGCAGAGGTGTGCCTGATCACCTGCATATGCAAGATGTGGGCATGCAGAGCTGGAAGAAGAAACTTTCCCCTAAAGGGTCTGATTTTAAAAAGAAATGAGGCACGCGCCGGCAAGCACAAGCAGCAAGCTCGGCTTGTGTGCTCTCCCCACGCTCGGCTCGGCTAGACGGTGACCCGAAGAGAGCTGGGGTGCATCAGGGCTCTGCTGCAAACTGGCCTCGTTGAACACTGACCTGAGCAGCTTGCCTTGGCTTTTGAGCAAATTTTGTACCAACAGACCAGAGATTTTGCCATTTTGGGGAACAAAGAAACCCCAAACAATTTTGCTCCCCCTTCCCTGGGCACAAAGCTGTCTTTCCCAGGGCTGGGTGCTCCCTCCCAGCCCGCAGCGCGCTCCTGAGCGCAGCGTGGCTTGTTGCAGCTCGCACAGCTAACAGGCTGGCTCGGGATCAGCCACCGTGAAATAGGATTGGGAACCGATCTCTCCTGCTCAACCTCAAGAACCATAGCTTAATAAGGAGCCAGGTGAAATTACACCCAGCTCATCTCCCCAAAAAACCCCGACAAAAAGATGTTAACGAGAGCTCCCTTGGTGTAGCTGGCAGCTTCTGGGGATTGCTGAGTCCTGAATTGGGTGCTGCCTGGGGCGAGGGGCAGGTGGTGAGATTTTCCACTGCCTCTCAGGGCTGCAACCCTGTGTGCTGGCTGGGCAGGCTTTGAAGTGCTCAGGCACTTGTTACCAGTGCTGCAAGGTGGGAAGGTTTTGCACCTGGAAGCAGAACTGCTGAGGGAGCGTGGGCTCCCTTTGGCTCTCCCTGGTGCTGGATCAGCCCCTGCCCACACTGCCGTCCCCAGCACTGCCCTGTCCTGGTGTCACCTTCCCCATCCCGCTGGCATCTCGAGCAGCACTTGGACGTTTTGGTCTGCAGCTGGGAAGTCCCAGGAAGGCCACGTCCCGTTTCACCTCATGCCAGCCTGCAGCCAGGCAGACAGAGCTGGGCTTGGTGTTGGTGGGAGCTAGGGACAGGCAGGATATAAGGCTAGGTCCCCATGGGCCATGGGGCAGAGCCCTCCCAGCAGTGCCTTGAGCAGCTGCAGTGACTCAGTGCCATGGGCAGAGCCTGGCAGGTCAGGATCTGGGGCTGTAATTTTGGCTGGGGTGTGGGCAGCAGCTCTGCTCCCCGCGCACAGTTGCAGCTGTGGCTGGAGAGAGGCTGGGACTCCTCATCCTGATCTTCTCTGCACACCTAAGTCAGCAAAGAATGCGCGACCTGCCTGGGGGTTTGGTCCTGGGCCTTTGCATGGGAAAGCTCTTGCAAATTCTGGTGCTTTTTGAGCTGCCAGCATCTGTCGCTGTCTGCACATGGGACCTGCACATGGGCCTGGGGAGGACCTGAAGAAGACTCTGGGTGTCTGGTCTGTGCACACCCACAGTTACAAGGGAGCATCAGTCCCCCATTTCTGTCCCCAGGATCCATCCTTTTGCCCTGGTGGAGCAGCCCTGCAGTCAGCCCAGGCTCTCAGCAGTTTTGATGTGTTCCCTTCTCACCCTGTGTGCACCAGCCAAGGCGCGAAGCCGCAGCCCCCTGCTCCTCTGCCCTGCTCAGGAGGATTTATTGAGGGAGATTTATTGATGAAGACCAGAGCACAGAGACCCCGAGACAGGGGTTTCATTTACAGCCCTGAGCCGTTTCCCGAGCTGTCACTGTTAATATACACCCGGCGGCACTGGATGCGGCCCCATCGCAGGGCCGGGCATATTTCATGGTGACGGGTGCCCTCTGCTAACACAGCAGGGGAGCTCCCCTGCCAGCCCCTAAATCTGGCCACTTTGGAAAAAGCACCAGGGCCAGCAATAGCTTCACTACTTTGCTCTCCTTGTACCTTCTTTCCTCTTGCTTGGGGAGGGAGAGCCATGGGGAGGGTGTTTCCCACCCCCTGCCATGGGGTTTGGGAAGGGACAGGCTTGGGCAGTGCTGTCTGAGGTTCCTGGGTCCCCAGGGGCTCTGGCCTCCCCTTTTCCAACCCTGGCACAGCTGGTGGTGCTCGCATCCCCACCCTCAGCACCATGTCCTTCCCAGAAGAATAAACCAGCTCATTAGCTAAATGAGCTTAAGTCATTATAAAAAAAAATGAATTCGGGACTCTGAAGTTCTGACACTGTTGGATCAGCTGAGCTTAATGGATTTACAATCAGATATTTCCCCATCAGCAGTGGTTCAGCTTCACGTTGGGTTTATGCACTGTGCCTTTAGCTGTACGACTGCTGGGTAGCACCACTTTCGCTACCCAAACTTTCTTCTCTTGGCTACCCCGCTATGTTCCTGGTCTAATTTTAGCAGCACAAATTGAATTTATACTCGGAAAAGCTGCCTGATCACTCATGGAAAATCTGCAGTGCCAGGAGTATTTTGCAGGCCAGCGGGAAGCCGATCTGCTTTGCTGATGAACTGTGCGCTTGGCAGATTTGGGGGAGTTTATTTCTGCTGGCATTTATTTATTTGTACAGCTGATGAACGTGGCACGGGCTGTCCCACCAAGCACTTGTTCTCTGCACAGAGCTTGTGTGTGTGGCTGCTGGGTGGGGGCTGGCACATTGCAATCCCCCCCGACCGGAGGGACAGGAGGAGCAACTTCAGCTCTCACCTCCACCTCGCGCAACCCGAAATCCTCGATGAAGCAGGGCTGCCTCTCTGTGTGGCTCTACCAGCGCCAAGAGCAGCCCGGGGGTGGTTTGCAGCCAGCCCTCGCTGCAGACCCCCTGCCCCAGGGTCACCTGCACCAGTTTTTGGCTGGTGGTGCTGGCTGGGGATGCTGGCCATCCCAAGCCCCAGTGGGGCCACGAGGCTGCAGCTGCCTCTCCAGCCCTTTGGGTTTCCCACAGCACTCTAACACTCGCCCATTGCTGCAAATAAGGGATGGTGGCACAGGCTGGCATGGGGCTTCAGGGCACAGGGGAGATGCTGCCCTGCTCAGGGGTAGGCAGATCACAGCTGTGCCCCATTTCAGAGTAAGAACAGGGGTGAATCCATCTTCAAGTCCCAACCTACACACCTATTTACTCAAACCCCATAAAGTCTGTGTTGCCATAATACAGCACAGCCCCTGCCATAATGAAAGCAGCAGCTCAGCTTCTGCCCCACCACTGTGGCCTTTTGGAGGCAGCTTCTGCTTCTCTAACCCCTGTGGCAGCCACCAAAGCAATGCGGATTTCATTCAATAATGTTACTACTACCCCAAATACCCCATTTGATGTGTGCAGCAATGCGGTTGTGGGATCCCTAAGACAGGAGAGGCTGGTCCTCTGCAGTGCGTGAACATACCCAGGAACTGGATTTTGGATTTAATATCGGGGGTGAGCATTTATGGGACTGAGGTGGGCATTTATAGGATCTCTCCTTGCACCTTCCCCAGCTGGGAAGGGGGCTTTGCCCTCCTGCCCCCCTGTCCCTGCCATCAGCAGCTCCTTTGATGAGGTTTAGCAGCAAATTTCCATCCTGCTCCCCATCTGGGGGGCATATTTGGACCCTCTGGCTGTGCCATGTTGCTGCCCAGGGCTTGGTGGGCTTTGGGTGGATGCACGGGGAGTGAGGGCAGGTCCATGTGCCTGCACGAGGGCTCAGAGTATGAATGAAAATAGTCACTTATCTGCCCGTGCATCTTGGGATAACCACAGCTTCTATAAACATTGCTTAATTAACACCTCAAAATGCTCTGGGAAGTGGGTAATGAAGCATTATCGCGTTTTTCAGGTGTTTTAATTGAGAAGCGGTGAGGCTCAGGGAATAGCTCAAGGCTCTGTCGGGAGCAGAGGCGCAGCTGCCTCCTCCCAGCCCAAAGCACCTAAAGTGCCCAACGCTCCCTTGGCCTCCCCCTTCCCCCCAAAAAAGCTGGGGGGAGCAGGCAGGAGCTGCCCTGAGGAGCTGGGAAGCGATGGAGTCAGCCCATGGCCCCGTTACACTGTGTGCATCGTAGCACTTTGGTCCTGCTCTCCCCTCCTCGATGAAAGAAAACCTCAAAAGCAACATGCTCTAGAGCCCACGCTGCTCCTGGTGGATGGGGAACCCATTTTTGCCCTGGGTTTTATCCTGCAAAGCTCCTGGGTTGCTCTCGCCCTGCTGGGGGCTGAGCAAAGCTGCAGCAGTACCGGGACAACTTGGGGGCTCGCCTCTGCTGGGCAGCTGCTGGAAACCGGCTGCTGTGGGCTTCTGCAGTCCTGTATGAGCAAGCAGGTCTTGTATGGGATGAGGGGTGTGAAAATCCATCGTAACCACGCTCGCATAACCGGAACCTCTGTCCCTGCTGTGGCACAGTGTGAGCAGCCATCCTGAGCCAGTCTAACAGAAATGAAAAGAATAAATCTCTCTCCCCTGGATACGACGCAGATAATGAAGTCCTTAATTGAATCAGCTGTTCTCTTTGGTGCTATTTATAATAAAAAACATCCAGTCCTGCAAAACCATACTGGGTGCTGGTTGCACTTGGCTGGGGGTGAGAGAGCCGTGGTGCTTCTCCTCCCCGGGAGCTATATTAACCTCCTATATTAAATCCAGGTCCCCTGCTGATGGGATGACCTGATGGGGGATTTGGTGCCTGATTTGGGGTGGGGAGTGGCCAGGGGGCTGTGAGGGGCCTTTTGTTTGCAGGGATCTTCTCCACATGAGCTGCGCTCAATGCTCTGCTCTTAGGCAAGAGCTCACGCTTTGGGTTTCCCTGCACATTCCTCAGGGCTCTTCCAATGCAACAGTGGAGGAATCTCTGGATTTTGCTTCTCTGCTTTAAAGGCTCCTTTTGGCAATTTCAGCAACAAGAGGATTTCAGCTGTCATGCAGACGGGGTCTCCTCAGGTCGAGCAGAAGCGGGGCAGGAAGGGTGGATGCTTTCTGCTCCTGGCCAGGTGTGGGAGCCAGGTTCCCGTCACTGAGAATGTACAGGAGCACGCTCGTGGGGATGGGTGGCAGGAATAAAGGAGCTGCCTCCAGAAGTCCTGGAGAAGCTTCAGTGAAAGATGCCAAGGACTAATTCCCCTAAATCTCCATCCTGCAGGAATTCCTGCAGCTCATGGCAAAACAGGTGGGAGGTCTAGTGGAGGTAAAGTGCCCGACACTTCAGATTTGGAGGAAAAAACCCACCCAGCCTCACCCAGCCGGGCTGTGCCTTCCTTGCCTCATACAGCAGCCCCCAGCTGCAGGCAGCTTTGCAGCAGAGCCCAGCAGCTCCTGCTCAGCCCCCGCCGCGGCGCAGTTTGCAGGCTAGCTGGGACTTGTGCTCCCTCGCCACTGCTGAGTGCATCGGGGGCAAAGTGCAGGGGAAGATGCCATCTTTGGGAAATATTTTGCATGCCCAGCTATTCTATTCTGCTAATCTTAGGCTTGCACAGAACCACACTTTCTCTCCTGGCTGCTGCATCTGAAGATAAAGGGGTGCTTGGTCCTCTCCAGGGCTCTGCAGGGAGCTCCGCTCTGCTTGTGACACCGTGGCTCTGCCCCGCACGGTGCCATCCCAGCAGGACAGCCTCAGCCAGGCATTTTTATGGGCTGAGACACCTGTTTGTCCCAAATGCTTGGTGACACATTGCTGATGGGGACACTTGGCTGCCCTGGCTGGCTTTTGAAACAATACCACGTGCTAGTGTCCTGTGTCCTCCACCAGAGCACATGGGAGGATGTGTGCTTGGCTCCCCTGTGAGCATTTTCAGGGCTTTCTGCATCGTGGGACCATCCCAGCAGCAAAATCCCTGTGCAGGGAGGCAATGTGCATGGACACAGTCCTCCCCTCATCCCCCCATCACATCCTTCAGCCTGGATTTAAGAGAGAGGAGAGCAGGGAGAGGAGATCAGTCTGTGGGCTGCTCTGTAGCCCTGGCAATAGAGATGTGGTCAATTTAGGGTGGGAAAATGGGGATGGGAAGGGAGCCCAACAACTCCATTGGAAGCTATCTGCTGCTGAGTGCACGCGTGGTTTGTTGCAGCCTCGTGTGAGATGCTGCATGGAAGGGGAGAAAAGGGGCGATGCCCCAGGAGCTGGGTGCTGACACCCAGAGCAGCGGTGCCACCTGCCCAAGACAGGCACTGCCACAAACCCCTGTGCTCCCATGGCTTGTCCCGGTGTGACCGAGGACGCGGCTTTGTCACAGCCCCGGATATTTGCTCAGAGAAAGCCTCCGGTCCCTGCTCTTTAAATACAAACGTGACCGAACTCCCGACTACTGGCACACACCCCGACACCGTAACCTGCCCCGACGCTCGTACAGATATTTCACTTATCCCGAGCGTGAGCTGGATGCCATTTCTTTGCTTTTCAAATCCCAGCAACTTCCCACTGCCCTTCCCACACAGATGGAGAAGCCAGAGGAGAAGGTTTTGCTGGCGAGGCGAGCCCAGTGGTGCTCGGCAGGCTCAGCCCTGCTCCCTGCTGACCCATCCACCCGCTCCCTGCAGCACAAGAGCCGCCGCTCTGCAGCACGCCTGCAGCTCCCTGCCTGCGAGGAAAACCCAAATTGCCTCTGTGAGCCAAGAGAGGGGACAGAAAACAAGCAAAGCCATGCCACTGCCCCTCGGATGGGAGCAGGACGAGGCTCCAGCTGCCAGCACCAAGTGACAGCGCTGCCCCAAGCACTGCTCTGTGGTTTTGGGGCACATCTCCAGGCTCAGCCCCCCCAGCTCCCTCCCCATCTCCATGCACCGTGTGCCAGGGGATGGATATAAATCGGTGCAGGCACCATACTCACAGCGGGGGGACTGCCTCTGGGTGTCTCTCCCTCGACTTCTGTGGCTGGGCTAAGCCGGGATCAGGACAGTCACCTGGGACACGGGAGGCAGAAGTGAGCAGTGTGGGTGAACTCGCACAGACAATAAGCCATAATTTTTGCCTTGCAGTCCGACTGGCTCTGCTGGTTTGCGATTCTTTGCCCCGGCAGCAGAAAGGAGCTGAAGCTGCTGAGCAGGTTCTGCTGTAGCGCAAAAAAAAAAAAAAAAAAAAAAAAAAAAAAGCGGCAGGACCAGTAGGGTTTGAACCCAGATAGAGATTTGATTGTTTTCCCATAATTACAGCCCAACCTGCGCTGTTGGTTGGAGTCAATCGCTTTAGCAAACAGACCCATTTAAATAATTCAGCCACCATTAAGGTGGGAATTTCTGCCTTTTTTTTTTTTTTTTTTTTTTTTTTTTTTTTTTTTTTTTTTTTTTTACATGGCCCTTTTGGAGAGGAAGAGCAAAGTGACAGAGGCATCCTGCTCTGCTAACCCCTTGTGTTGCCTCCCTGCAGGGCCATTTCTTGGGGGGGGGCAGCATGGACCAGGGGCTGCCTTTGGCCTCAGCTCCCTGCTGTGGCAGGGCACAGCACAGGGCACGCAACACGGCCATGCAGCAAACAGCCTGGGACAGGAGAAGCGATGTGCCCAAATCGACACCTCTGGCTGCTTGCAAGCGCAGGGTGAAAGAAAACCCGTGGTCCCAGAATGCCTCTTGGGGAACCCAGGGGTGGGGGAGCAGCAGGGGAAGGCTGGGTGATGTGGGTGCTGATCCTGGCCGGCAGCCCCAGCTCGGATTGTCTCCCCACTCCAGCTGCTGACACAAGCAGCTTCCAGCCCAGCCGTGGGCTGGCAGAGCCGAAGGCGACGTGGACACCTCCTGAGCCTTTGAAGTGCAGCTATTTCAGCATCCCCCAGAAAAATGCTGGCATCAACTCCCCTGCCTGGCCCAGTCCCACCAGGCTGGGCAGGTCCAGCTTCCCCCGCGCTGCCCCGCGTCCCCACGGCTGCAAGCCCAGGAGGTGTTCTTGCAAACCGCATGTGCTCACCATCAGCATGGCACAAAGAAAAAGCAGCAGAAAGATGTCACCGACATGTTCAAGAAGCAGAGGGCATGACCTGCTTGGCTGAGAGCTGCCTGGTGAGCACAAGGCCCTGCTGGTGCAGCTGGTGCAGCATAGCTCTGCAGGAGGGATGAATCCACATTGGTTAGCAGGACATTAAATCTAGGGAAGGTTGTTCCCCTGGGCTATTTTCAGAGCTGTTGGGTAGGGAAAAGGGTTGGGAACATTTAACTGAGCCCCTTCTCTGAGTTACCCACTGGGGCCGCCTTGCAATGCACATCCCCAGATCTCAGCCCCCATCTACCAGTCAGACCCCATTGTGGCGTAAATCCCCATCCATCCACCGACAGCAACATCCCCACGCCAATTTACACCCCAGCTGCTGAGCTGGCTCGTTAAGTAAGCCCAGCGTGGCGCTGAGCATCCTTGGCAGTGTTTCCTGCAGCAATCGCTCCGGTGATCTCCAGCTCTGTTGCCAAACGTCGGCTTCGGGCTCCACCGGTGGCACGCGGACGGGTCGGGCAGGTGGGGACCAGCCAGGGCTGCCAGGAATGCGGCTGCACACCCACGCCATGGAAATGGGCGGCAGGTAAACAAGCAGCCGCTCGGCGAGCTGTGGTCCTTGGCGGACCTGTAGGGACTGTTTGGTGGTTGCTCATCCTGCGTGAAATTCCTGGCTCGTTCCTCCATGAGGGGGACAGAGCAAGGGGCTACAGGGGGTTGTTTTCACCCAACGCTTCTCACAAGCCATCTGCGGTGGGGTAAAGGAAGCTCTTGCTTTTATTCCCTTCTCTTTCCTTTTGGGCTGTTTGCTCTACAAAGGGATGTGGCAATTAGAGATTGATTGCTTGGTCCAGCCCAGTACCTCAGGCTGATGTCTGCGGTAGTGGAGTTAATGGCAGGCCCACGGAAGAGGCATCCAGCCGTGCTTGGACCAGCCCAGGGCAGCAGGTAACCAGCTAACCTGCCAGATAACCAGCAGCAGCCAGACATCAGAGTGGGACACGTGGCACTGGCCATGGGGGCACTGCCACCACCAACGGTTCAGCAATTGCACTATGTGCAGCATCTCCCATGGAGGATTTGGGAAGGGAAAGGATAAAAGGAGGGCTTGGTGGCATGGGCTTCTTGTGAGAAGGTGGGCTGTACCACCCACAGGCTGCAGCAGCGAGGAAACTCGAGGCAGGTACCTGGACGGGTTGTGGTGCTGTGCGAGAAGGCAGAATAGGCACTTCTGGGAAGAAGAAAGTGATGCATTTTGAAATGATCCCCACCTTGTCTTACAGATGTCTATTGGAGATCACGCAGGCTGCTTAGAGAAACCATGATTGCATCAAAGATTGCCCTGCTCCCAGGCTGGAGAGCAAAAAGATCCGGACAGGAATTCAGTTTCTTTCCAACTGAAAATTTAAAAATAAATAAATAAATAAATAAAAGGAAAAGGAAAAAAAAAAAATAATTCAAGCACCTTTTCTAGGAAAAAAAAAAGTCTTCTAAACAAAGAAACATGAAATCATTAATGCAAGCTGGAGATATCTGATCATGACTGAGATAGACGGCTGGGACTGGGAACCAGCGAGGCAAGAGCATTGCTGTGCGGGCAGCGAGGAGGCTCGGCAGCAATGGGGCTGCCGTAGGCAGTGTGGGGGAAGGTACATCAGCCAGTGGTATCTAGGAAAAAGCAGTCCGATTTGGTACTCCTCTGAACTGAATCTTTTTGTATGGTAAGGCCTGCTTTTCCCCTTGCTGCTCACTCTGCCAAATTCCAGCTCTTGCCATTACTGGATGAGACAAGAAGGCTGTTTCAGCCTATTTGCTGGATGGAAAGAACATGACCAAAATCACAGGGGGAATCAGAGAAAAGCAGAGCAGAGAGGAAAATAACAGCCAAGGACAGAGTGGAGAAGGTCAGAGATGAGAAGAAGTTAGAAAAAAGAAGCCCAGGAAGACCAAAGAAGGGAAGTTCTGGGAGTGTCAGAGAGGACTGGAGTGTCAAAGAATGTCAGATAAGGTCAAAGAAAATGAAGAGAAAATTCGGTGATGTTGGAGAAGCTCAGAGAAGGCAGAAATAAGGGAAAAATAAGGTCAGGGAAGGGAAGATCAGGGATGAAGAGATTTAAAAAAGAATATGCGAGCAGAGAGGAGATGAGGAGGCCAGAGGAAAGATGGTCATAGAAGATGAAAGAATATTTTTGAAGAGGTCAGCAAAAAGAGAAGAGAAGATGACAGAAGGCAATAGGAGAGAAGGTGAGAGTTAAGGGGGAAAAAAAAAGACCAGAGAAGACAAAAGAGGAGGTCAGGGAAGAGAAGGTCCAAGTAAATCTAGGGATGCTAGAGCCAACTTCACCTGCACCAGCCCCACAGTGTGCACCTCCCCGCCTGCTAACCTAACTCTGTGGGGCTCCAGTGCCATTCTGATCAGTGTTTTGGGACCAAAAGGAATAAAACAGAACCCCAGGCTGCCATGAGGAGCCAGAAGTGTCTGTCATCCCCTGGGCAGGGTAAGCAGCAGGAGCACCCCCTGCAGTTCTTGGTGGCATTGCCAACGTTCTCCTGCCCATCCCTACTCCATTTAGATGTAAGGCCTCTGTCCTCTGCTTGTCTTGCACCTGCCTTACCTAAGGGCTGCATTTTTGCAAGAAGCACTGTCTTTATCCCTGTCACAGTGCAAGAAGAGAACAAATCAGGGTTAGGCACAAATCAGGACCTACAAGTGCAGCGTCATGCAGGGCAATTAAGAACCAGAGCTTCAGATGTCTCTGGTGATCTCAGGTTGGAGATCCAGCATGAAAACATCTTTTTCTCTAGTTAACAGTCATCTGTCTCGGTGAAGATTAACAAAACATTTTTTTTTCCAGGCTTGCAATCATCATTGCCTTGTCAGCGGGGGCTCTGGCATTTTTGCAGCCATGCTGAACGCGGTTTCTCTAAAGGAATCGTTAGCATGTGTCAAGTCAGTGGGAATTTGGGCAATACATCCTCTCCCTCATTTGGAAGTGATGTGGTCTCTGCACACAGAAACCTTGCTGGAAGTGACAGATCCACCTGCACGGCTTTCCTGGGAAGCCAAGTGAGGTGAATGCTGTCATCCATGCCTACAGGAATCCATGCTAAAAGTGGTAAATGCAGGATATATTTGCCTGCACCAAAAAATCTTCCTATGGACTGCACAGGAAAGTTCTCAAAAAGTCCTGCACAGGACTTTTTCTTTCGGTCCATTCTTGGCCAAAATACAAACGTCCCCTCGCTCAGGGCCCAAGTGGCGTTTGCATTGACGAGGATGAGCCTAACCCCCTCTGCCACCCCATTTCTGGCCCTGAGTCAACAGCAGCCGTCAGGAAGAAGCCTGAGGGCCCTTCAGAGCCTGATCCTCCCGGGATTTTTCGTAGAGCCCCATAGGATTGAACATACCCAGAGCTTTCTTCGGCAGGAACAAGCAGATGGGAACAACACCCCTGGGCTTACCGCACGCTGCAGCAAACGGGCAGGAACGAAGGCAATAAATAAATAAATAAATAAAAATAATAATAATTATTAAAAAAATATATAGAGAGAGCAAAACAGGCACATTTTGCAGCGGGGCAGCCTGGGGTACTGCAGAGCAGCACAAGTAGCAGGCAGTATCCACCAGGGGCTGCTGCCGGCTTTGGGAAGCGGCCGGCGGAGCCCGGAGCTGCCCGGCGGGGGCTGAGCGGGAGCCCCGCGGAGGAGGCTTGGGGAAAGGCTGCGGGGGTCGGGGCGCCCCTAGCTCCTCGGCCCTGCTCCCCGCTTTGTTCCTCTCCTATATATCCGCAGCAGCAAGGAAATGGGCTCTCTGGGCCAGGAGCTGGTGCTGGTCACAGAGGGCATGGGGGTCGCAGGGAGTTCCTGCGACCCCTAATTGGAAAAGCTGATTTTAAGGCTTTACCTACCAAGATTTCCATTATGGAAAGATATAAAAACAAATAGGCCAGGAGAAGGGCCACTCCAAGTGTACCTGTGGCACAGACAGAGTAAATTCTATTTTTATACAGTTTTTTTTTTTCCTCTCACCATCTGCTACTGGAGGGCGTAGCTCAGCTCTCTGAGCTGTCCCACTGATTTCAAAGCCAGGAGCTGCTGCTTGCAAACCTCCAGTCATGATTAGCAAAGCAGAGCAAAATGCATGTCAAGGAAGGGGATGAACTTGCCCCTTCGGGAACTCCTGGAACATTTAGACCTGCAGCAAAGGGTAGCTTTTCCTGGACCTGGCAGCTTCATGCCAACACGGCAGTGCTGCAGGGAGCGTACATGAGCTAGAAAAGGCTATTCCTGCAAAGACGCTCAACATGAGGATATTTGTGCTCTTTGAGCAGCTCCTTCCTGGTGAGCGCTGAATCTCACAACCCAGCCTGCATGAGATGTGGCATGAAATCCAGCATGAGATCCAGCATGTGGCCAGCATTGCTCCAGCAATGCCAGTGCTGGCAGACACACTGTATAAAGCCAGCAGAAAAAGCTCTGAGTCTCGTAGAAATGGTGAAACCAGTCAATTTTTATCCTTTGCCTCTCAAAATGGAAATACATTGTCCAGACTGAAGCAGGAGGTGGGGAAATCTCCTGCGATAAAATCCTCCTTTCCTTCTCTGGGCTAACGCTGCCAGCCCTAGGCCTGGATGCTCGCTGGCGTGCTGCACCCACACCTTCATCCTGCTCGCACCAGTGCTACTTTGCCCTTTAGCTGTAATTTTTCCCTCGGTTGGAAGGAGAAGCAGATGAGTCCTTTCCACGTTGGCTCAGTTTTCTTTCACCTTCTTGAACCTGCAACATCTGGGCTGCAAACACTTGGGGCAAGCGGCGCTTGCCTTCCAAGGTGCTGCAAACATGCAGGAGAGTACAAAGGCATCAGAAAACTGGGTGGCAGCTGTTCTCAATGAAGCACAAAACGATGATGGAAATGTATCTGTCCATGTCCGGCTTTGGCACAACTTGTCTAGTCAGGAAACACGTTGTAAGTTTTCACGATCCCACCTAAATTCACCTGCTCCTATCCCTGTTCCTCAGATTTTCCCAATAGCCCAACACATGAATATCGGATACCCTAAGAAATAACCTGACCCACTCCAAAATAATGGGGTGCTTTGCAGGACACACTTGCATCCCAGACCTTGTGTCCAGCTCTTACCACCACAGAAGAAACTGATGAAATCTGGGGTTTTAAGCTTTTCCTATTGAGTTAAGGGGGGCAGCTGGGCAGCCCGTCATCCAGCTCCCATACCAGCTGGACCACGATGCTGGTCCTGCCCCAAATCCATTTTTTTTTTTTTCCCTGGGGGGAGGCAAACTTCATCTGTGTTCAGCTGGCTCCCACCCGGCTGAACCGGGGAGGACCCTGCTGTCCTCTGACACGTCTTGGCTCTCCTTTAGGCGGTCATGACTCACGGCTTGAGAAACCCTGCATGAAAGAGTCCTTCCTATCTCTTACTCTTCTGTCTCTGCACTGTCTCCTACAATATCCATTTTCCCTTGCTCCTCCCTCCTCCTCTGGCCAAAACAAAATAAAAAATTAAGTGTGAATTTCAGAGCCAAAATGCATTTTTTTTTTTTTTTTTTTTTTTTTTTTTTTTTTTTACAGGCGGACACCAAGAAGTGAAGAAAAAACCCTTCCTGTTGATTACAGTCCCATTAAAATGGCTCCAATTACACAGTGAGTCTGGCAAATTGCAAAAGATGTAAATGTCAATTGAAGAAACTCTGGCAGTAAATATTTTTCACAACTGCTTTGTTAGCAAAGGTTTTCATTGGAATGGCTCCGGCTCTTGAGAGCCAGGGAAGGATGACAGGTCTTTAGTTTTTTTGGTAGGCTTCAAATGTTTTGCCTGTAAAACACAACTATGTCATTTATCCCTCTGTAATTAATTCATCATTAATATCTCAGTCTTCAAGACATTATAAAAAAAAAACAACTTATTTTGAAGTTGATTTCTGGAACGAGTCCTTGGAACAAGAGACGTTTTACTGTTCTCATCTTCCAGGCTCTCCTCAACATATTATCTCTACCTGAATAACCAGCCTGAAAACTCCAAGTCACATTTTTGTTTCCTCACTGTTTCTGTCTTCTCTTCCCCATGATGGGAAACCAGGAGCAGCGCTGGGTGCCTGCCTTGTGCCTGTCACCCTTGGCTGATGTCACAGGAGATGATGGAGAGGTCTCACCACGGTGAAAGGCAGGAACATGTCTCATGCCACTAATTCACCACTGGTTTCTCATCACTCTCCCAGCCTCTAATGACCTCCTTTAAGGCCCAGTTTTCTGTGTTTTCTGACCAACTTTTTGGGAATAGAAAGTGGCTCTCCACCAAGAAGGCTGCGAAGAAAAACTTGGTCTCCCATAGCCTCCAAACCCAGAAGGTGAATAAAAGGACTCAGCTAAACTAGCGCTGTGCTTACACATACAAATTGCTAAGCTGGTGCTAGCAACATTATGTTTTCCTTCTAGGGCCAAAATCGTTGGAAATGTAAGATTTGCCCTAGGGCCTCATCGCTAATCTGCCGGGCTGTGTGATGTAACCCTTGAAAAGTCGTGTGTGCAGTTGTGCAATGGCTGGGGCTGCACAAAGCGGTGATTTACGTCCCTTCCTCACACGCACCTTGTGTGGTTGCAGGGACCTCTGTGAATTTTTGCTCTCTAAGTGTAAAAGCTCCTTTTGGGAATGCGCTGTACTTGGGCCAATGTCTCTGCTGACCTGCACCAAGGGTTGGGCCAAAACCCTGACTTTGCAGCCCTGGGTTTGCAGGCTCCATCTCGAGCCCTGTGTGCCTCCTCCACACGTGTGTGCTCGTGTTGAATTGGAAGATGCCAAACACGTGTCCTTGTCCCATGAGGATGCCCGGGGATGGTTCCGATCTCCTTCTCCTCCCCCTGCCCCAATAAGCTGTAAAACCACTGCATGCCCACACTCCTGTATCCTGACTCCCATGCAGGAGGATCCTTTCTCCTCCCAATCATTTTGGGGAGTCCTTTAGCAATTCCCCAATGTGGCATGATGGAAGACATGCCCGCTCCATGATCCTTGCAGGAATGAGCATGCAAATAAAGCCTGAAGGTGCGGGGCTTCACTGCCCGCCTCCCTGCCTGGCCCTGCTGCTCACAGGGCCGTGATTTATGCTTTGATTTGTGAATGTATCTTCCTGCCAGGTGATCGCATGGGCCCTCGCCTACACATTATTTTCGCATTTGCTTTTGCTTCCCTTCCCACCCCCATCCCTATCCCTCACAAAATGGTTTTCATTTTTATTAAAGCAATTTATTCTTGAGGCTGCCAAAGGCTTATCAGGTTCGGCATACGTTCAGACAAGTTGTGCCTGGCGATTCGGGGGGAAGAAAATGAATGAAAGCAACAACACAGGGGCGGCCGAGTGGGGCTGGGGCGAGCGTGGCCGGGCTCCAGCCCAGAGATTTTGGCTCCAGGCGAGGGTGGAGGTCAGGAGCAGACAGCCTGCGCTGAGCGAGGGAGGGACAGAAAAGGGGCAAAGGGGATGGGGGAAGACATTTAGACTCCCTCCAGCTATGTGCAATAGCATCGCTGCCAATCCAGAGCTGCTGGTATTCCAAATGGCATTTGGAGAAGCACCTCACCCCGCATGAAGGCATGTTCCTCAGTGCTCCTTTAAGAAACTTCTTGGAAACATCAAGAGAAGAAGAAATCTTCCTGACGAATTAATTTTCTCCCTCTGCCTGACCCGTCAGCCTCCACTGCCAGCAAAGCTCCCATTAGCTTCGGTGGAGTTTGCCAACATTTGCTCAGATCCAAGACCCGTAGAAATCCACTGGAGCCTTTCCATTGATTTCGAGGAGCTCCGGGTCAGGTCTTCTGACTGCGGGATGAGGCGCGGGGTCTGGGCGCTGGCGCGCGGCTCATAGCCTGCTGCTGAGTGATGAGCTGTTGGACGATGTCTTCATCTCTGGGCAGGGCTGGGAGGAGGGACGGCGATGCTAAGTGGAACCATCCTGGAGTGAAGTCATTTGTTTCGCTGCGCTCTTTCCCTTCTCCCGAAGGCTCCTGGGGAGGGGGATCACATCTCGAACGCTGCGATGAGACTGAGGCTTTGTTCCCTTTTGTTCATGTTCCCATCCATCCTCAGCCCTGGAAGAGCTGCTCTGTCCCCAGGGTTGTCACCCACGGTGGTGCCACCTCCACAGCCCTCTTGCCGCTGCCATCCTCAGCCCCGTGGCCCTGCCCGAAGGGAGCAAAACCCCTCTGCACCGGCAGTTTTCAAGCACTCCTCGAGAGGCAGCTAAACACGGCTTTTATCAGCGTATGAGAGCTTGCAAAGATAATGCTTCAAAGAAAACACGTTCTAAATACACCTTTAAAAGCCTTAAAATGTAATTCCATAAATGTTTGTGTTACTTGGGCGAGAGATAAAGCCAAGTGGTATTGCCGAATTGCAGCAGGGCCGAATACCTGCAAACTTCCCCTGTGTCGCTATCAGATGAATGGCTCACTTATTAACCCCTATCTGCGTGCGGCGGGGCCCTTCCCTTTTGCACTGATCCTTTCCCCCTCTGCTCCGTGGTGCTGGCTCTGTTCGCTCCTGGCATTGCCTCTCCGTTAGGACACAGGTGCTGTTGCAAATCAGAGCAGGATCCCGAATTTAAATCCTTGGACCAGCAGCCGGGCAGGGGCAGGTTGTGTCTGAGGGGCTGCGAGCTGTGGGGTTTTGGCCTGGGTGAGTTTCCAGCAGAACCCACAGCCCCAACCCCATGGCAGGTCCTGCTGGCAGGACTATTGGATGGGGACTGGGAATCAATGGCGGTGCAGAGGCAGCACAAATCAATCTGAGCTCTTGTCTGATGCACAAAAACTCCCGGTGTATCCTTCAGTGCACTTAGTCTTAAATAATTAACATTATTCTTAAGGCGCTCTTTCCTTTAAGACCCCAAGTACACCTTTCTCTGTATTTAACCTCTGCGGATCACTTTTCAGCACTTACTTCCTTGTAAAACAAACCCTCTGGATTTCTTTGGATGCCAGAAAGCAAGAGTTGAATATTTGGGTTAGATCCAGAAACATTTCCCTCTCCCTCTAAGCCAGAGGAAAGGGCATTTGCAACCCCTTTGTACCGTGCAGAACAACAAGCTGCTTGGAGAAAGAGGCAAAGGGGGGGGGGGGGGGGGCCTGGAGTGCTGGGCCCTTGCCCTGTTTGCTGCCACCAGCAGCCAACAACCCCAGCAAGGACAGAAAAAAAACAGAGTTTTTCCCCTCTCACACCCACACCATCCATAGGGAACCTTGATAACCATATACTATGCAGGGAAGGGGCTCAGCATCCCCAAGGCAGAGGGGAGGCAGCTGTGAGCATCCTGCCCAGGGGGCTGGGATATCGAAATACAGCGTCAACAGAGATGAAGCATGGCAGAGGGGGAAATCCTGTGTTGTCTCTCGAGGAGATGTTTTCTCTCCTTTATCTAGCAGGCAAGCTATCTAGGCTGTGTATATGTTAGCTGTCAGTACCCGGGACGATTAACATATTCATTTCTGCTCAGTGTCTGAGCGCAGACTCAGCCAAGGCAGTGCAATGGATGCGACAGCTCCAGGAGCAGTCTGAGAGCTGAAGGAGCCCCAGTGCTTCTCCAGAAGTCCTCTTTGAAGCCCAATTCTATGCTTGCCCAAGGGTCCTGATGCTCAGCAGAAGTCCCCAGCATGGAGGGCTGATGGATCAGTGCTCGGGCATGGCAAACTGGTAAGTAAATGGCTTAATTATTTCTGTAATCTCTCCTAATGACCAAGGGAAAGCAACTACTCAGATCCCACCCAGAGGCTCCGATGTCAAACACTTCTCCCTGTGCTGACTGATAGCGGGTGCCCAAAATTTGAACTGATAGGAGGGTATTGAATGGTGATGGGCAGGAGGAGGTGTCTGGGAGGGCAGATGTCAGCCCAGGCCTTTGCTGCCCAGAGCTCCTCAGCCCATGGCTGTGTGTTTCCTGCTCTGGTCTCTACCAAAGCAGCCAGCTGTGCTTGCTGGGACTGCCAGCTTGTGAGAAGAAAACATGTCAAAATACCACCTGTCATTTCTGCATGCAAATCAGGGCTTGGGTGATGGGGCTCTGTGCACCCCTAAGGCCATTTCCCTGGGGATGCTCTGCCTTGATGGAGATGCCCACTGAGGAGGTACAGAGGGTACACAGGGTCTGCCGTGGGTTATACAGCGGTGTCAGAGGCTGCTCTTACAACACAACATCAAGAATGCAGAGGACCGCAGAGGTTAAATAATTAGGAATTAATGACCCCTTTTGTCTGAGTTATGGAGCAGGAAGATGCCTTCATGGTGGGGTGGGCAGGCGTGGTTGAGAAGTGTCATGAGGAGAGAGAAGCAGGTGAAGGTACTGGAAGGATCTCCCCTTCCTGCCTGGGAGGGCTGGATATGGCTCCATGGGTGGAAACTGCTCTGAATGCCCCACAGCTGCGCACCAAAATGCTGGGGCTGGGGTCTGCTGGTGCTGCAGGGGCCAGATCCCTGTAGGCAGACAGGTCGCTGCATCCTAGAGGAGGAGCTGGTGCCCAGTGCCCCTCTCCACACTCCTGACTAAGCAATGCTCTGGTTTCCTCCAAGCTACTAAGCAAAGGTAGCTGGTAGGATGCCTTGTTTAATCACAAAGAATCAGCTTTTTCTCCCATTTTACCTGGCTCTTACACTTTTACTTCTACAGGAGCTGAGTGGTGCCAAGGTTCCCGGGTCACCACGTCCATTCAGTGCTCAGTGGAAACGAGGGAGATATTTCTTTTGCTGTGTGACATCTTTGTGGCATCAATTGCCTCATGTTTTACAATGCTCACTTGCAGTGTGCTCTGTGTGCATGCAAGCACTGATAATTTTTTTGGCTAGCAGTGGCATTAAATCATCAGATAAAAACTAATGAAGGAGAGAGCCAGAAGATGTGATGATGATGAGGGGAGGAATCCAGAGCAGCAGATGGGGGCAGCCATCACCCAGGCAGGGCTGCTGAATTTATGTGTGTGTTAATTAACATTTTGACTCATTAAGCATGGCTCATTGTACGGCTTCATTGATGGGAAAGCAATTTCGGAGCTGGTGCTGAGCAAAAGGAAGTTTCCCCAGGCCTCATCCTGCCCTCATTTCACTGATGTAGGACTGAATTGGCACTTACTAGGTAAATGAAAAGGAAAAGGGAGTTTTTCTACTTGAAGGGGCAAGCAAGAGAACTTGCTTGAGCAAATGCATGAACACAGCTCTCCCAAAATCACTTGTCCCCATACACTGGCCGAGAAAACAACCACGAGGTTCCCAGAAGTACCCCATGGGATGCTGCCCTGTCTGGAGGGGCCAAACAGGCCAGTGCTCAAACATTTCCCCAGTTCTCAGTATTTACTCAGCAGCCCTCAGGCAATGATTCTGGGGTCTCCCATGAAGCTTATCACCCCCAGCTGCAGTTCCCCCCACTCAGATTTTCTGGGGCATGGCAATGGTTAACACAGCTGGCTGAAATCCGGCACCCGGCTCCTCCAGCCTTCATTTCTGCTCGCAGAAAGTGCTGTGCATCTCCTGGGTGGCTTTACCTGGCATAAAGAGCTTACTGCTGGAAAGCTGGGGATGGCCACATCACTCATGTTCAGCCAAGTGCTGAATCATCTGGGTCACCTTATGAGATGTCATCTATACCTGTCATAGAGATTTTACAGAAGGAATATTTCCTGGATGTTTTAGAGAGCATTAATATCATTTATATGTATTGCTTCTTTTATCCCTTTGCATAAAAAGCCAGGTGTATTTTCTTGCTGTGAATCTGGCCACCCAGGGCTTGTAAGGAGAGAAGAGTTATAGCTCAGACATTTCAGAGATCTCTAAAATGCACCTGCAGTGGTCTCCTCATCCATCACCATGTTGTTATTTTAAGCTGCAGCATCCTGGGACTTCCCAGCCCTCTAGGTGAGCATCTCACAAGCATCCAGCAGAAGACCTGGCCCTGCACAGCCCTGGACTAGAAATGCTGCTCCAAGAACCAAAAGCACACGAGTGGTTCTTCTTGAGTCACCTCAATATCTTTTCCTCTGTGCCTTTGAGCAAGTTACAGGAACATATAGACACATCAAAAAGCGGATTCATTCTATCTGAACATCAAGAAAGAGGTGGTCAAGATCAGAGTTTGGTACTTATTATGTTCAGTCTGTTTTGCCTGGTTTCCTGATAGTACTTTTTTTCTTCAGGAAAAAATAAAAAAGCAGCCAAGTTGCTCTGCTGGCTGTACTGTACTTTTAAGAAGTGCATTTGGTCTCATGAGAATGCATCAAATTTTTGATGCTTAGCAGAAAATAAAAATATTTGCACTCAGTTCATTTCTAGAGCTGCACATAAAATGCTCCCCCTCAGGGCATATTCAAGGAAAGACTAGAAATAAAATATAAATTCTAAATAGCAGTAAAATGTTTATCGCTTTGGGTGTTATGAGTGTTCAGCTTTTATTACTACAAAAATCAATTTACTGAACTTAGGTTTACTGCAAAATCAAAAAAGTTAAAACCTGAATTCATTCTGCATTCACAGCTTTGCTGCTTATGCCTTTTGGCAGGGGACAGGGACATGGATGGGGACAGGGATGGGGATGGTCACTTCCTCCCACGGGTGTCAAGAGTCACATCTTCACCTGGGTTCCACGCCTTGCAAAATTTACTGCAGTGAAGCCACGCTATTTGCTGGAAAGTGTCAATCTGTATGCTCAAAACTATGTTGGATATGATAGTAGTGATTCAAATGGTCAAAATAATAAAATATGGAAAAACAGGTGCAGAGATGTCACTTCAGTGTGGCTAAGCATCGTTCAGCACAACCCAGCCCACCAACAAATCCCAATATCCTCTCCTCTGTTCTCATTCCTGAAGTTTTTAAGGTTAAAGCCGATGACCGTTTTGGCAGAGCCAGGGAAACATGGCACAGCCTGGCTAAAACGTAGCAGAAAAAAACATTTTTTTCCAAAACAACAACAACAACAAAAGAATATATTGAGAGAAGGCTCAGTCAGTTCTACAAACAGTCAAAGCAAACTTTTCGGGAGTAACGGGAGGATGAAAGCCACCGAGCTGAGCGAGTCAGCAAATAGCTGGGGATAACAGCAAATTCCAGGAAGGCGAGGCGCAGCTCGGGAGAGCTCGCTTGGTGCGGGCGGGTGAAACTCCCACCCGCTATCAACAAGTTTGGCACTCTCACGATGCTGAAACACGTGAAACCTATGAGAACAAGGTGTGTAGGCAGGGGCCTGGCACCACCCTGGGGTTTGCACAGAGGAGTTTCTCCTTGGACACTCCTGGGATCCTCCTGCTCCCCTCCCCAGAATAGCGAGGTGCCCTGATTTTGGGGAACGCCCATCCAGTGGCGTCCCTGGCTCTGTGTCCAGGAGGGCTCCATACAAATGAGGTGCTTCTGGAGTGAGGCTCGACGTCTCCCTGCAGAGAGCCAGCGGCTCTTGCCAATCCCTACAGATTTATAAGGGAGCAGCCATGAATATGATGCAAACAGTGGGGTCTCGGTGCAGGGCGCCCAGCCCAGGTGTCTGACTGCCCACTTAGCGCGCCCCCACTGCCTTCTCCAGCTAGTGCACCAGAGCAGCCCCTTGAACTTCAGCTGTCCACCTTACCAAGGATGGAAAGTGCTTTGCAATTTTTCAGAAGGTCATCTGATAACCCTGTCAGCCTTAATTGTGTTGTGATCAAATCTTCCCCCCTACTCCCCCCGCCGGGTCGGGATGCATCAATTGCGAGCAAACACCACCGACATGAAAAGCACAAGCTCGCGAATAATTTATTTAAAATGTGCACGACAGAGAGGATTCCTCTACATTTCCTACCAAAAATAATAGGTTTTCTTGGCTTGCAAGTGAGAAAACAGGTGTCAGGCCCGATGAATCACAGTGGGAGTGTGGGCAGGCATGCAGCATGAGAAGGAGTGCCATCTCCACTGCCCCGGGCACCAGGGTGGGATTGGGACATAGAGGGGGGCTTCACCCCTGTAGAGCTGCTGGGAGGAACCCCCTTACCAGGGGCTGTATCCTGCTCATTTGCTCCAAAAGCTTTTCTGTGATGCCATTTGCATGAGCAAGATCCAAAAACTACTATTCACAGTTAGTTGCTAGAGAATTATTGTTCTTTCTTTCCAGTAAAACAGACCCTTCACCCTCAAAAAAAGGTGGAAAAACACAAGTGACCAGGTTTTAAGTTGCAAACTTTTTGAGTTTTACATCTGTTGAAGAACATTTGGTCAGCATCACTGGAAAGAGAAAGAGCACGTGCAAAATATCCTGACTTTTCACCCAAACTCAGGCTGCTTCCTTGGAGATGTTCAGCATCCCACCTGGAGAGCATTTCCCTTGCTGTGAACCTGAATCATGGCTCTCCAGTATGAGAAGTCCCTACCTGTCTGCAAAGAGCCTGCACAGGCAATGCTGACCCTGCTGCAGCACCATGGGACTGCTTCTCCCACCACGTGGCCTCTTTTGGGATGAGCTGCATGCAGCCGTGCCCCTGCAAGCTCCACTGGGCTCACAGTGGGCATCTCCCAGGGCCTACACAAATGACTCCTGCCATGGACTTAGGGAAGGAGGGAACCACATCTCCTTGCTGCTACCAACATGCCAGTCACCCATGGTGTGAGCAGTGTCCAGACTTCCTTCTACCATTAAGCTGGGTGGTTATTTATCAGCAAAGATTTCACAGCTAATAACCCTATTAGCCAAACTTTCAAAGCCAACAAGGATTTCACAGTAAATATCCCTATTAATCAAGCTTTCAAGCTACCAACTCCAAACCCTGAAACTACAGATTAATATATATGCTTTAAGAGACCGATGCAGCAGGAACTGGAGCCACCCTAAGCCGTGATGATAGCACCAATGACACCAAGCTGCCCAACTTTTCCCCACACAACCCCCACAGAAGGGCGGCCGGACTGACCTCCTACGGGAGCGGAGGAGCCCTGCAGAAGCAGCGAGCATCAACTCTAGGAAATGACTGCCACCTCCAGCCCTCCGCCTGCTATTGGAGCCGGCAGCTCCTTGGGTGACTCTGGGGAACGTGGAAACTTGTCTCACCGCTCGCTTGTCCTGCAGATATAAACAGTCGAGCCCGGAGTGCAGGAACACGAGATGGCAATTATCCCAGAGCTATTAGCTGTGTCTGAATATCATAGACTCAAAGCTCCCTTGATCCACTGGAATTTATATGACCATTAATGGGGACTGTAAATTGCTGTCAGTGGGGATAACTCGCTCCATGGGGTTTTGGAGAGGTGGAGGGAGGGGGGAAGTGGGGAGGAAGAGGGGAAGGTGCCCTGAGATGGACACGAGGAGCTGTACAACAGCTTTAAGGCACTGCTGTCTGCTGGCATATAACAGATAATAAAAATATGTTTTAATTTAACATATAAGGATATGGTGTCAAAATAAAATGTCTCAAGGACAAGTATGGAACATAAAAAAGTCATAGCCCATGCTGTGAGCATCAGCTGCACATCATAAAGATACATTAATGGTGTATTTCTTTAAAAGAAATTTTCATACTTGGGGGTTTTTATGAGAAATAAGTTTAAAATATTAAAAGTGGAAATTTTATGATTGGAGGGGAAAAAGCGTTCAGCTGAAGGTGATGGGAATAGAAGGAATGCAGAAGTGCAGCACTCGGTGCTCCGTGGTGCCTGCCCTGTGGAGCTGGGGCCCCAAGCCCTCAGTGTGCCAGCCCAGCGTGCACCTACAGACACCAGAGGGAAATTGTAAAATGGGAACAGAATAATCAAATGGGAACAGAATCAGGCCCTGGAGGTCAGAGCTCCAGGCACACAGTGATGTCTTCTTGTAAAACAAAGGGAAAGCAAAGCTGCTTAAAACAGATCCTCTTGTGTGCCAGCAGACGAAAATAAAATCAATGGCAGAAGCAATGCTTTGCTCTCAGACAAGGGTTAGGGACAAAAGCAATTCATCTGGGGGCCTAGCCGGGGTGTGGATTGGTCTTCCCTGACCCTGGGTGAGGAGTTGAGGGTGCTTTGCAGATGACTGTTGTAACACCCAACCTGGAAAGCTGCCTCCAGAAATACCATTCTGGGCTGCTGGTGGGATCCTTACTAGGAGAGGACTTGCTGTCGCTTTGCTTTTGTAAATTGCCTCGTGTTAACTTTGTGGTGAAGTCTGCAGGAGTTGGCTTGTGTCTGGACAGAAGATGCTGGTCATACATTAGTTGTCCTGGAAGGGCTTGCAGTATCAGCGCATCTTTGCAGAGCTTGTGGCTGTAAGGCACAGAATAAAGATCTCAAAGCCTGTGGCTGGTCTTGCTGGCTTCATCTGGGCACAGACTTAAGAATGAGACCCATGAGGTCATTTTTTATCAGTGAGGGGGAAAAAAAAAACATTTAAACCCAATGACTAAAATATCCTTTCCTATTGTTCCACTTCTCTGTCACTTGCTGGGAAGAACAACCTGATATTTCCTTCCCCTGTCCTGCTGCTAAAGCTGTGGGTTTCAAGGGAAAGCTCCCCAAAATGGGGGCTGTTGATGCTGAATTTCCAAAATCTGATCTCCCATATGCAACTGTAAATGGGAAGCAGCTGTTGGTGGTGCCCACTCATAGGGACTGTTTTACCATAGATTTCACTGGCATTAACATCCAAGGGTCCTGAATGGAGACAAGTCACTACGCTGCTCCTGAGCCAGCTTTTTCTACTTGCAGTAATTTGCTGACTTAATACTTCCAGGTATTCACCTGCACCTCTTCTGGTTCTTACAGGTGAATAGACTTTGCTACAGAGCAGTGTGATCCCAAAATGGTGGGAACTGCTTGCTCAGATTTTTTGCATCTCATATTTGCAGGCAGGAGTGTAAAGGGTTTGTCCAAATGGTCAGTTGCCAGTGTGCCTCTGGGCTGGAAATTACATCTCTGGAGAAAGAAGAGCTAAAACTTCATCCAAACCTGTTGCCATCACAAAAACATTTTTTTTTTTTTTTTTTTCAAACTATAAAGATGAACTCCCAGTGTCTCGGACACCATAAATATTAATGCAGAGTACATTATGTCTGTGTAGTGTAACTATTCGTGATGCATGAATATTAATGCCCTACATCTGAAATTTGTCTCAGGGTGCTCGCAGTGCACATCAGCCAAGTTTTGTGGCTCAAAGGAAGCAAAATTTCCCTCCCTGCTTTAAAAACCTGTGCTCAAGCCAGTCGTGCAAAAGCAGCAATTGCAAGCATTGCTCTAGTAAACTTTTTAGAAGGAACATCCTTAAGACAAAAGTAAATAAACCCAAATCCTGGTCACTTGGTCTCATGAGCCTGTAACGGTGTACCTGGGGAACATTTTAGGCAGCCGGACCCTGCCTGAGGCTGAAGGTGGCATTGCTCTTCCTTGTGGCCCACGAAGTGAGCCTACCATCCTTAGGCTGCTCAGAGCCTTGTGTGGTCCATTATATTTTATGCCGGTTTCCTAAACATTCACAGTTAAATAAACTATGATAACACTTCATAAACATTTTTCTAACATGCGGAATGTTTGACATGAATTTCAGCTATTTTAAAACTAATAAACAATTGTCAATCGCATGTCGGAGACTAAGCAGAAGCCACAACTGTTCTTATGGAACATCAAAGGCATAATAAATATCTTATTTTTTTTTTTAAAGCAAGGCTTTTGTACTTTTGCATATGAGCCTCTGTTAGAGAGCAGAGGAACGAGTGCTGGGGCTATGTGTTATTGTCTGCCGTGCTCAGCGTTGAGACTGAGAAATACGAAAAAAACATGCTTCATATGATCAGACTGCACCTAAGAAATCTCATGGTATTTGAAAAAAAAAGAAAAAGGAAAAAAGAAAAATAATAATAATAAAAAAAAGATGAGCAGACATCAGGTTCCCTCTCTGCTAGCTGCAAATGCACTTTACCCTCCCAGGTGCAACACATCTTCTGAAACTGTTTGCTGTTTGCTCCACCGTCCCTCTATCATCATCCAGCATTGCTCCTGGGCAGTGCAGAGGGAGGAGGAAGGACTTGCACCACCACAGGGCCCTGCTGCAATAGCTGAGCACACGTGGGGTCCCTCAGCACAGGACCAGCCCTTTGATCGTGCCCCACTGGGTGGGGAGAGAAGCCAGTACGCAGCCGCAGCTGTCAGCAGAAATACAATGTCAGTGGAATTTATATATATATATATTTTTTCCTGGGGAGTGCCCCCACTTGGAAAAAAATAAGAAGGAGCTAATTTAGAATAACAGCTCATTTAGCAAGAGATAGTCCGTTTCCTTTAATCTACTGCTTGTGACATCCCGGCTGGTTAAAGGTTTCCCGTCCCGATAGCAAGAGCTGCTGAGCTTCAGAGAGGAAACTGCGGCTGCTCGATACGTATCTGTGTGTGGGTCAGGAGGGAGCCCCCATGGGATTGGAGCTCTCAGGCCCCAGCTTGTCTCTGCTGTGCCATGGAGGACGTGTGCTCCGTGATGAGATGAAAACAGTGCCTGTGGTCGGGAGGGCGAGGGGTGGCTGGGATCACCGTGCTGCTTTGTGGAACCGGGAGGTTTTGGGACTGAGGCTAAGGGAGAGTCTTGGGGACAAACACATGGAAAGCTCCACAAGCTGTTTGGCACAAGCTGCCCCTAAGGCTCTGGCCAGCTCTGCCTACCTGGGGCCCCTGTGCCCAAGCAAACTCCACCAACACAACCCCAAACATCCATCGGGTGAGAAACCAGGAGGGTAAGGAGCCATCGAGCAGATTTCCCACCCTTCCCTAATGCTCTCAGCTGCGATGCCCAGCGAAAACCAAGCTGCCCAGAAGCTGCTTCACTGCACTCCACAAAACCCTCTCTAAACTCACGCCCTTCCCAGTGCCACCTATGCAGATGCCACTTGCTGCTGGGGTTTGCTTGGGGTCCTGGTGCAGTGGGATGCCAGCTCTGTCCCTGACGTTAGCACCTTGTTTCTTCCCTCTGTGCCAGAGCTGCAGGAGCATTTTCATCTGCTACACTCTCTGCATTTTTCCCAGCAGCAGGAAAAGGCTGGTGAGCCCCCTCGGAGCCAGTCTGGCTGCTCCGGGCCCAGGCGGGCGCTCGGGCAGATAAGTAAACACTCGCGGCTCTGACATAAATTACTTCAGTCCTTGACAGCAGGACACTGACCAGGGTCGCCTGATAAGGGAGGGAAAGCCTTGCATGTCTCTCAGTCCCACTCAGATATTTCACAATAAATGTCACTGGGAAAGAATAGACACTTCTGTACCCATTAGGCAGCTGCATGTTCCTGTCACCTTGAGAAGGAGGGACGTATTGTCAGAGCTGTCGGAGCAGGCAGGAACCAGCTGTTAATCTGCTCCGACATCCTTTTTCACAGAGCAAGTGTGAACGGGGCGTTGCAAAAAGCTGGTGGGAAGGTGATTAAAAATAGTCCCTCCATGAACACCTATGGGGGTGTCACCAGGCCGCTGGTGAGAAGCATTGGCTGGGGGACGAGGCTGAGAGCTGGATGGAGGCACAGCCTCCAGGTGGTTTTGGCTTTGCCATGGTTTTCCCTCAGCAGGGTTCACAGCACCCAAGTCAGGACATCTCCCCTTGCTTTTCCTGGTAGCACCTCGCTCGAGGCCAGGTGGCACAGTCACAGAGCTGGGTTTCAAACCTGGAAGGGGATGGGACAGACTCCTTCCCTGCTCCTTCCACCCCCCTGGCCAGGTGCTGCTGTTCCTCAGGGACCATCTTGCCCAACATTTTACAGAGGCTTCCCCCAGGAATGTGAGCGGTGTGGGATGGAGATGCAGGGAACAGGGTGGCTGAGTGGGTCCAATGTTCCCAATGCAGGGGCCTGAGCTGGAGCTCCGTGTGTGTCTCCCTGGGGATGGTCACAGCTTCATTGACAGGTGAGAGATCCAGAGCCTGTCAGGGGACAGTGTCCCCCTGTCCCATGGTGTCTGTGTGTGCAGCAGCCACCAGTGAGTGAGGAGCTCCACAAGGGTTTGGTTTCCCACACACTCACAGGGTACCTGCTCATCCAAAAGAGCCCCGGAGATGAAGGGGCCTGGAGCTGTAGACATATTACATGCTTGGTTTGGACTCTGATTTCAAATTATTTCACAAATGGAAGATTTTAGCCTCCTCCTCATTACTGTGTACAGATTTCTGTAGTGGAAAGTGGTTAGATCTTTGTCCCTGTGGCTATGATCACTGCAGACCCATTACTGTTTTTGCAGCTTATTTACAGTGAGTTGCTGCTGGTCCCACTTTTGCCCCATGTAAATCACCTGCACATCCTCTCTGCCAGATCTTTTAGCTATTCTTGGATCCCTCCTGACCTGCAGATCTCCAGGGCTTTAGTCTTTGAGCTACAGCTCCCTTTTATTACTTCAGAAATTAGGAAGACTCCTTCTTTGGTGGAAGACATCTGCTTAGTGTCTGATGCATTTAGGATACTCATTAAAGGGATATTTCCCCGGCATTATCTCATGCCCGATCTCTGGAGGAGGATGCTGGTTGCTGAGGCTACATGCTGCTGCTCCTTTCTGGTGTCCCGTGGTGGTGTGGGCAGTGTCCCCATGTCCCCATGCACCCCTCGGGGCCAGCCTTCGCTCCTGGCTGGCTGGAACAGCCGGCTAACGCAGCGGCTGAAGGCTCCCTTGCAACTTGATGTTCAATATTTGATTTTGCTCCACTGTTTAGCCTTTTAATGTGGTTCTGCTTATTTTTACAGGTTTCCCAATCTGCCCCCTCCCCAGATTGTTTATATTTTTGGAAAGCCTTCTGTTTAGTGCCTGTAATACCCCTGACGTCCTCTCGCTGCAGTGGTCTTCCGCTACCCACTGCTCCGCAGAGACTTAACTGGGATTTGTTTCAATACTAATCTCTCAAACTGTTTATTAAACCCCCTCCTGATTTATCTGCAGAAGATTTTCTTTAAGTTATAAAATCTCAATCAAAATTCCTTTGGGCATTTCGCATTCCCCTCTTACGACCACTAAATCCTGGTTGTTCTCACCGTGACCCCCTTGGCTCGTGGTCGGAGGCGGCGGAGAGTGGGGATGTGTGCAGAGGCAGCTTTGCAGCCTTCCTGCAATGGGGCCTGGTTCCCCACAAGCCTTTTTCTAGACTCGCTCCTCTGAAACTGTTTCTTTGCTTTTGAGCTTCAGACCTAGCTGCCAGCAAGGCTTCCTCCTTAGCAAGGGTGAGTTTTCCTTGTTGATTCATCCCCTCACACCTAGTGCCAAGCCCGTAACTTGCTAAATAATTCCTCTTCCACCTTGGTGTTTACATTCTTCAGATATTTTCGCTGCTTTTCATGTCCCGACTCATTTGTCCCTCGGCTGGGTTACACCCGGACCCTTTCATCTTTGCCCATTGGAGCAGCTCCCTCCAGCTTGGCGGCAGCAGCACCAGGCAGACTGCTTTCTCCAAAACCAGGCTTGTCCGTCCATCCGTCCGTCCATCCATCCATCCATCCATTCAACCCAGTCCTTCTGGGACAAGCATGGCCCCAAGCAGGGGCTCATTCCCTGTGCCTGGATCCCCCTCAACCATCAGCTTTCCCAGCCAACTTGTGGTGTTTTATGTCTGGTCCTCACTCAGCAGAGCTCAGGGGACATTCAGCCCTCTGAAATCTGGATTTGGGATGTTGTCCATGAGCACTTGCAACAAAGCTCTGTTCTCCCAACCCCAAATACCTTGCCTATTTCCCACCACAGCTCTTACCTAGTGCCCAGGACAGCTTTTGGCTGGAAAAAAATGTTGGGAAAAAATTGTTGGAAAAATTTGTTGCCCAATGAACAGCTTTTGGGATCTATTTAAAGGAGAAGAAAAGTCTTTTCTGGCCTCCTGCATATGCAATAATGTCACGCCAGGGGTTCAAATCCTTCCCTTGGTGTCATTTGATTATATATTTACTATAGCAAAGACATAGCATTGGAATAACACAGCTATGCAGAGAAAAAAACCTTATGAGTTTAGTACGCACTATTTCCCCCCGAACACAGCTCCTGACTAGAGTTGTCCAAAGAAAACAATCCACCTAATATAAGCAGAACACTTCAAAGAGAAAATTACAAGGAACAAAACTGATGTGAGAGGATGAAGAATCCCAGAGGGGTTTTATCAGGATCCCTTTCAGTGGACGTTCCCATGTTTTAGTGGAAAAAAAAGAAAAACAACAATAACAGAAAAGACCCGGGAGTGTGAGCCTCTGCGACTGATAGAGGATTTTCCCCTGGCTAGACACAGAGCCTCTAAAAAAGCTGCAGCAGAGTGTGGGATCATTAAACACCTTCAGATTCCTTCCTCACTGCCAATCATGGCATCAGCAACCGCCCTCTCCGTGGCGTCTGCTGATTCCACTTTGAAAACCTCCCCATTTATCACCGCCGCGAGAGATCCTGCTGAGACCGCTGGAGCCTGCTGCTTGTCAACAGGGCACCTTATCTTCTCCAAACATTTACTTAACCCTTTGTCTTGCAGCCGGGGAACAATGGGAGCCCAGCCGTGGCCCCGCTAGCCTCCTGCACGGGGCTCCCACTGCCACCCTGGTCCCTCGTGGCCGTGGGTGCCCGCGGAGGTGCTGCAGGCCGCGGTGGTGCCAGCCAGGGAAAAGGTCACTGGGAACAAGGCAGAGAGGAGAAATTATTGCTAAGTGTTTTCTAGCAGGCACAGAGGCACGAGGAGCTTCTCTAGCTCTAAACAAACAATAAAATGCACCAATGGTAACCCAAATCAGGCCAGGATTGTTGCAGCTCCATTTTAGGGCATGTCACCACCTTCAGAGGTGTTCATGCTGTGTACAGCCCTAACCATTGTTTTGTATTGTCCTATACTCACTGCCGTTGTAAGTGGAAGACTGGATGTGTCTTCATTGAACAACTTATTTCAGAACAACTTTTTATTTTTTTAATAAAAGCAGGGCTTTTTTTTTTTTTTTTTTTTTTTTTTTTTTTTTTGAGAATTTAATTTTGACAAAGCAAGTGAACCAGTGTTACAGGTTTTTTCTAGTGAGAGACAGATCAAACATCTATAACAAGAAAATGAGGTCTCACCTCTTGACCTTTGGTGCAGCAGGGGAGAAGCCCATGGGCTGGTTCCTGGGCCCACAGCACAGCACCCGTGCCATGCACCAATCCTGCTGTGCCAGCGCTGGCAGAGTCAAACACCACTGTGAGGTCCCTGGGCCTGTGCGGTCATGGCAGAGACCCACACAGCCCGGCTGTGAGCCAGGTGCTCTTGGCATTTATGACATGCATGAAGAACCCTGAGGCTCACCTTGTACCAAAAACCTGAGCCAAAAAGCCCTGTGACCTTTCCATCAATTCCAATGGGCTTTGGAGCAAGATTTTCCTCCACTGACCCAAGAACAACCCTCTGGCAGCCCTGCAGCGGGTGATGGCTGGCAGAGGCACTTGTCCAGCAATGCAGAGAGACAAAAATCCATTAAAAACATGGGTAACACAGCGATGAGCCCTGCAGCTCAGCTTTCCCGGTTATGAAAAACCACAGCAGCCCAGCCCAGCAGTTGCACCAAGGACAGTAACAAACAGCCACACATCTGAAGCTGAGCTCCAAGTCTTCGCATTGTCATTGTGAGCTTTGTGCTGTTATCTTTGACAAGAGCTGGGAGTTCACATCTTTATCTATGAACAAAGACTTGCAGATCCCGGCAGCTTTTGGCAGTATGACAGCCTCAGGAAACATGGAATACAGTTAGCAACAAACAGCTCCTCTGTCACAGCACTGGTGGCAGACTGAGGCTTCTTTCTTGGTCCCAGCCCGGATTGCTGGATTCTCCAAAGTGTTTTAATTAACTGCCCCTCATGGGCTTGCTCAGCAGAGCTGGGAATGAGCTTGATGTATGCTTGTGTGCTTCTGAGTACTCCAGCAAGTCGTGCTACCCAGGTGGTCCCTCTAAGCCATTTGGAGGGAATATAGGAAGGGATAAGCCAGAAGTCTGTGCTTTCTAGTCATATATGTGTTACATCCCGACTGTCACTTCGTTACGTACTTAATTAAACACATATTCACAGGCTTGGGGTCATCCTGGGGACAGGTCCTTCTGTTCTTAACTCTTGTGCCATCTAACAAAGCTTAGGACCCTTTCTAATGAGAGGTTTTTAATTCTCCATCAGCAAGTGTTGCACATCAAGTTTTTCTGCTGGGAATTGACTCATGCTGAATTTGCGCTACATTTGGCAGGCCAGCATGGCCCTGTGGACATCACATTTGGTACTGAAATGCAGGCACGGACCTTCAGCAAAGGAAGAGGCTCCTTCTGATACAGCTTAGGATGCATCTGTTGAAGCTGTTCCTAGTCCTTGGGAATACGAGAGGAACAAGAACAACATTACCAGGCTCTCCAGAGAAGATTTGAGGCCATCCCTGTTGGACAGGGGACCACAAGGCAGCAAGAAACCTGCAGCACATACATAGTGTGGGGAGACCTTCAGGATGTGAGAGGGCAGAAGCAGAGAGCCCTGGTGACCTTCTCAAGGGCACCATTGTTTACTCTTCAAACATTGATTAAAGCATAACAGAGCCCTGGATGGAGATGGTCTGTATTCTGAATTTGAGTAAGTGCTCAAATAGAGCTTTGACCACTCTGAATTTCACTGTACTCAAAGAAATGTCTTTTTTTGTTTGTTTGTTCCCCAGTTCAGTTGTTCCTCTGTGCCTCCCTACCCCATTTTTTTTCCTGCCTTTTTGGACAAGGAATGCACAAGCTTCCTAATGATAAAACAGAGATGAAATTACCTTGTCTTATGTCATGGCTTAAAGGATACTGTGATAGGGATAGAATAGAAGATATATGAGTAGGTCAAAGGAATGGTATCATATTTTAAATGACATCTGAGAGAAAAAAAAATCCATCTTTATTCATTTGCTAAAGAAATTAACAAAAAACCAGGATGCAAGTGACTCAGATAACTTTGGATTTCAAAGGAACTTTTTATGAGGAAGGAAACCAGACTTTTGATATAGCTCATACATTTATCCTGAGAAGCGCTATAGGAATGTGACATATGTTTAGTCAATGTGCCTTAGACTGCAGAGGACACTGCTCTGTAACTCATGACTCCCATTTTGTGTTCTTACTGAGAACAGCTCCTGGAATTACCAGACATCTGACGTGTTCCACTGTCATGAAGACAGTCCTTCTGGCACGGGGCACATAACCTTTTGTTTTCACAGAGCGTTACTGGACTGAATGGTGAAGTGGCTGTCATGCTGTGATGGCATGCCTTCCCCAGGCTAAGTGACATTCCCAGACCCTTGGCAGCAGAAGACACGTTTCTCCTGCGGTGGAAGTGTTTGGAGGAAAGCCCTATGTGCTTTGGCAGCGCCAGCTGGGTACCTGGCAAAGATCACTCAGCACTGCCTGCCCTCGCTCCGTCCCGTGTTACCTCCACCGCGATAACAGGAGGCTGCAAGCATGCTTGTTCTAATCCCAACAAAGAAAAGCAGAATTACATCAATCTGCAGGGGAAAGAAAGACACCACTTTGGGGATGGATGAGATCCAGAGTCTTATGTCTGGTTTAGGGCACAGTTCTAGGTCACCAGTGGAAGTGGGGTGGCAAAACCACAACGCACAAGGTTCCTAATGAGCATGGGTGTTAAACACACTGAAGACAACATAGCTGTTGTGGTACCCTGAGTTACTGCTCCCATCAGTGCAATCAAGAATTTCTCAGCAGCTCTTAAATATGTTTTTTTTCTCAAGTCTAGCAGTGATAGGCAGATGCATGACGGCAACATCCTAAGGCACCAGACACCTGAATGCAGCTTTGACATCTCTGTTGTTGGCTCTGACAGATCATGTACACTTCCTTAAATGTGCCAGCTTACTGATGCGCTTTACACCACTTTCATGGAAATCAGCCTTTTAGCATTGGCACTAGGCTGACAGCATACCCAGATCATTGTGCTGTTCAGCAGATACTGCAGGGGCTTGGCCAGGTGAAGTGATACAACCTGAGCTCCAAGTAATAGTGTTAGAGATAAGAAAACACATTCAGGATCATCAGAAGTACTCACAGGATTTTGGAGGCTACACGCTGAAGCTGTAGGTCTGTACTGAGCTCTCCTGCCTCTCCTTGGAGCTGGTTCTGTGGAAGCAGGAACATGCCTGCAGGGAGACCAAAATCATTATGATTATGTGATGGTTGACAGGTCTATTATGCTATAGCAGAGGGTGTCCACGGAGGTACACACTGACTCCTCCAGGAGGAATATTCTTTGTGAAGAGCTGACTAATCTGAAAATGGCTCCTGTGATCCTACTCCAGGCACTAAACAGAATAAGATTTTTCCCCTGAGCCTTTTTTAACTTAACAGCAATAGGTGAATATCAGGAGAGAAAAAGCCATATTACTGTGTATTTCTTCTGCTAGCATAAATTAAATTTTAAATTTTTCATTCCAATACAGGTGTATCTGTATCAAGTCCATCTCATCAAGAACTGATTTTTGAGTCACCTTTCTCAGAACCCCTTTGCCCCATCCTTGCCCAGGCGAGGAGGTTGCTCCCTTGGCAGCAGGCTGGCTGCTGGGTGAGCATCACAAAACTGCCTCCAACTCATTGAGCCTGAGACATGAATGGAGCTGAAAAAGTCATTAAGCCCATGAAACATCAGTTAAGGCACCATGGGATTTTGCCAGCATGTAATTAACTGGCTGTTAGGAACCAGAAGACCAGACACAGTAGGTTAATACCCCTGAGTGCCAGCTTCTTCACTGCCTGAGAGCTTGCTGTTAGCTCGACTGAGAGAGCAGAGGAGAGCCCTGCAATTATGTTTCATCCACCAAAACTGGCTTCTGGCTGGGTTCGTGCACTCACACTGTAAGGGATAACAGCATCTTCTGCTCCTGCTGGATAAAGCAGGCCCACAGGGAAACACAGAATGAATATTTTATTCATGATTACTCATTTTTCATTCATCCTCACTTCTATGAAGAGGCTCCAAGCTGCAGAGAATTCAGTTGGAAAGGTATAAAAATATTTCAAGTTCCCACACCTTCATTCATTGCACATTTTTCTAGATATTCTTCCCAATTCTTACTCATGTTATGCCTCTACCCGTCACAGTCTTCTTTTAGGCACAATGCTGTTATCTATTACTTTAATCCCAAAATGGTGAGGGAGTGCTACATGGAAAAAAAAGTAATGGGAAATAGGCCCAGCAAATGGAGTTAAGGAGAGATAGGAAGGAGCCAGGGTCTGTCAGCTCCCCGGGGCCCCGCAGGATGCCTGCAAATGACAGACAGCATTTCCCAAGTATCAGACGAGGCCAAACACATTTCTTGATAAACTAATTAGGTAAATGTGTTGAAACAATGCAGTGTGACTGGGTGCTTGCTGGCTCTGTCTGTGCCTGGGGCTGAGCTGCTGTTTGGTGCCATACATAGCATACTGCCGCCTTCTTCGGCTTGCATGTAGGCACTGGGTTTAACACCCCTAACCACTGGGCAAGGGGCCTTTAGACCTTATCTCATTTCTTCCACACAAGAGGCATCACTGAGTTCAGTGCCTTGTGCCCAACATTTTCTGCCTTTGTATTATAGCCAGCACTAAGGAGCAGATTCGCAGGAGGGCCAAGGCAGGGCTGTGGAGAACTTGGCCACTTTTTCCCCATGCTGGGGACTCCCTTTCTCCAGCCACCCGGAGCCAGGCCACTGGCAGCAGCATTTGTTTCAAAACCGAAGCAAAAAGAAACATTCCCACTCCACATGCTTGCTTGCAGGATGAAAGATTACATCCTATCCTTCCTCCTCCTCCCTCTCGGTCCTTCGCTGCCTTCCAAACATGATGTCGGGCCGTGTATATCCTGAGCAGCCTTCTCTCAGACACGACAACCTGGACTTGACCCCTGAGGTTCTGGCTCCACCGAGTCTTCCTGGCCATTTCGGGCAGCAGGAACCTCTGTCAGCGTCAGTGATGGATGGCTTCAGTGGGAGAGAGGCCTACAGACAAAAAGTCTCACAAACACGGTGACAGGCAAAAATAAAATAGACCCCGAGCACCAGCAGCTTGCTGCAAGCAGAGCCAGGGAAGGTCCTGGTTGGGGTTTGTAGCCACAGAGTCTTTCCTCTTCCTGCTTGTCACCATCCTTCCCACAGCCCATGCAGTATTTGGGGAGCTTTCCTCTTGCCCAGGCATACACTAGCTTTCAGGCTTTCCCATACTTTGTTTTAACCACCAACAGCTGGAAATGAAGGAAATAACAGCACATTTCTCTAGCAAGTTACAAAGGGCACTGAAGGTGCTTTTGCAGGCCCCATATGTGCTGAAAGTCACATCTCTGCTTTATCAAGACAGAGTCCCCAGCATGCAGAGGATCCATGGAGGTATCTCCAACCAGATATCATGATCAGCCCAAGGACCAGCTTGACTGATAGATGACTTTGTTATATTGTGCAGAGTCAGGACAACTTCTGGGCAGGATCCTTCTCCTCAGGACCACATTACTTGCAAGATGTTGCTGAGAGGTTCCCTGGTGTCCCTGCCTGGTGCCCACCCCCAGCAGCCACCAGAACCCTGGGATGGGTTTGGCACCACAGGGTTTCCCAGTGAGAGACATCCCAGAGATTGGCCTCAGGGACATCAACTTCTTGACTCCTTGGCAGATTCTGGGCAGCCAATGCAGCCTGAAGAGGAAATGAGGGCTGAGGAGCAAGGATCTGACCTTGTGCTTCTGCCTCCTTTTCCAGATTAAGCCATTTCCTTATGAGACACACACCCTGCAGTCCAAATATTAGCCGAGTTTCCATTTCAGGCAGTGCCATTATTAGCCAACTCAATCCCAGCATGCATTTGTACCCACTCTCTTTCATGACATTTTAACATTGAAACTATTCATTTGCTAGGACTAGTCTTTAATTTGCATATCCAGCACAGAAGGCAAGCCCTCAAGGTCATCTGAAACACTTCTCTGGGTCACCAGTGACCTGTGAGCACTGGACTGGGGAAACGTCAATCAAACTGGAGGGACAAGTCACAGCAATGCTTTGCCACCACTGGGCTCCACACAACGCACCAGGACTTGAGCAGGACATCTCTGTCATTGCCTCTAGGGACAACCAGATTTATGTTCCTCCTCTACAAGGAGCCTACAGCCTTATTCCACCACAAAAGTGGCAACATGGGCTACACCATGCAAAATGTTTCCTTCAGCCAGGGTGATCAAGGTTGAAGACTAATCCTCTGGAAACCCAGACTCTGGCCAAGGAATTGGGGTTACTGCATGACAGCAACTGTGCGTGCTCCGAACCCTGCCCTTCTGCCTGTGCCCCTTCCTTCACCTGGTGCTTTATGATGGGTTATGCTAACAAACATGAAATTTAATTTCCGGTTATTAACCCACAAGGAGGGTATTACTGTTTTCAAAGACTTTACATTGCTTCCAATTAGTGCTGCCCTTTGGTTTATGGTATGTTGTTTTTCTGGAAAACCTTTGAACCAGGTTGTACATGAGCTGAAGGGCATTCTGGGGCTGTTAATAAAGATTAACTCTTTTGAGCAAATACATGTTCCAATTCATTTGTAAGGATTACAGTGTTGCAAAGGAAGGGGGCATGAGGAAATGTTAGCTCTTTGCTTTCCCTTCAATTTTCTCAATATATATATATTTATGCTTTCCTGTATCTGGGATCCCTTTTTCCAGCCTTGCTGAAGCAAGATGGTCATGACAAAGTAAGAGTTGCCTTCAGAAGCTGGACACATAGCAACTGCCCTGTTTCTGCTAGAGAAAAGCTTTCTCCAACCAATCCATAAAGAGTAGAGAAAATTGGAAGCTTGAGACATCAAGAGGAGAGAAAAGGGGGTTACTATAACTTTGAAGCAATTACTATTTGACTGCCTTGTTCAATCTCAGCTTCCACTGCTCATCTTTCTCCATGCTACCATGAAGTTTTATGGCTCCAAGTTAGCTTTAGTCTTTCTGCTTGTCTGGTATCATTTATCTCTTTACCTTCAGATTACTGATGTACATTACAAACACAGAGGCAAACGTGTCCTCAGCGTATGTATTTTCACTCTGACTGGCTTTCAGCTTGCTTTTGTTATTACCCTATGATGCTGCCAAAGGATGCATTCACCCATGTTCTTTTTTTTTTTTTTTTTATTATACCTTCCCCAGCCAAAATATTGAGGAAAATGAAAGCAGCTTTACCTTCGGAAATTTAGCTTAATTTCTTGTTTTTCAGTCAAATCCTTCTCTAGACTTCTGCACGTGCAGCTTCCACAGGAGAATTGTTCTTTGAAGTGTGGGTATTCGTACTACACCTCTGCAAGGCAAGGTTACATGTCTTTGTCTAAGAATGACAATTCAAAATATTTCCATTTTCCAGCATTAAATCTGACCAACACCTGAATTTTATACTCTTATTTAAATAAGAGCAGCTACCTCCATCCTATTGTTTTACACATGAAAATGACATGTAGCTTTTATTTTCCAGAAAGATCACTTGAAGAGAGGATTGCTGGTGTTCCTGATGAGCTGATGGCAACTTTTATACAAGGGCACTATGCCAGTCAGAGAGGCTGTCAAAAGTGATCCAACAGCTAACAACCGCCACTGCTGCAGCCTCTTAAAATGATGCCTTCTGTTTATTAACACCTCACCACCCAGAATAGGACTTGACGCTAAGCAATAAACAACAGCTGAAACTACCAGCATATCTTTCATCTAAACTCTTAGATTTCTTCTGACATGTCCTTTCCCCCCCTGTGCTGTTGTGCCTGGATGGCACAAGGCATAATCATCCCTTATTGTGTGCTTCTTGGGTTGGTTCTGAGCTCCTGGTGCCCATGCTACCCCCTGGAGGCATGTGATTCTCCTACCTGGAGCTACAGGCCCTTCATTCCTGTGCTCCAGGGGGACGCAGATCTCTCTCCCACCTCTAAAAGAAATACTGGTGAGCTCTCAGGGTGCCAACCCAGTATCTTTAATTCTAAAAAAAAAAAATAAAAATAAAAATCAAATTAAACAGAACTTTTTTTTTTTTTTTTTTTTTGTGAAGGGCTCCGGAGGTTAGGGAGGAAAGGTCTACACAGATTTCGTTACAATTCAGGAGCATCTCACCCTTTGCAGGCTCAAGCCCAAGGTAAGATCTATGTGCCAGGCAGCCATTGGTCAATATATTCCTTGGCCATGCTCATTCCCTAAGGAAGTAGATGTTTGGTTGGGGAATAGGCTCATTTAATCTATCCTGGGCTAGCACTTCTCCCAAAGTCTCATATATAAAGCAATGAGCCCACAATCCTGAGCGGGAAGCACATTGCACTTCTGTTTTCAGTATGGCCATATATCTGCAAGGACATGCAGCCAGCAAAATGGCTGCAGCCTCAGTGGGTCTGCGGACATTTATTGTGAAGAGCAGCAGAGGAGCAATCAAAGTAATTGCTTGGGGCCGAGGTACATATTTCTAATGAGTCTCGTTGCAGGGGGACTTATTCAGTGTGTCTGCATTATTTACACAGGACACCACTATCAGTAAAAGGCCTTATTAGCTACTCTGTATTTGTTTCTATATCTTTTAGTTTAGCAACTCTCAAATTCAGTGGTTTTTTTATTTTTATAGCCAGTTTCCTCTTTAGTGATATTATCATGGAGCCAATAAAAGTGTTTTCCTTCTACATCTGGTCAAGGAAAGATTTTGCTGGGTACAAGAGTCATATTTCTGCAAATGCCTCCGAGTGAATATAAAAAGCTGTTGGAAGCAATTGAGTTTATTGTTGTCTTATGTACTGTCATTAATTAGGAAATAAAGCAAACTGCATTTTATATCACTTGTAATCAAAACATTACAGTCTTAAAGCAAAGTCTTCCAAGTACTGAGCCTGAAAAGAGGCAGTCATATAGACAAGCAGAGGAAAAAAGGATGCAGGGCTTCTATTCTAAAATTTATGGTCCATGTTTTCAGACCAACAATGTAAGAAGGGCTTCTGTGCTGAGAGGCAGGATGAGGGCAGCTGCTCTGGCAGAGCAGGCAGGATTTCTGCACACAGTGGCTGTCTGGATAACCGGGCAACTGCCCTGATTTATTCCACCACTACAGCATCATGGAGAATGGCTGAATGACAGCTCACTGTCTGGCTCCCATTCTTGGGTACCACAAGACACTGATCTTTAGTTGTCACTCCTTCCCTCTGCTTTAGTTTAAATTAACAATTGTTACCCCAAAATATATTTCAATAGAACTCAGTTTTCCGGACTTCCTTTCTATTCCTTTCTAGTCACCTATTTCAAAATGTTGAGCAGAATTAAAAAAAAATCAATAATAAAAAACCCAAACAAAATACATAAAAAGAACAGCATTTTGTCAGCAACTTTTTTTTTTTTTTCTTTCCACAACCTCTAACATTAGGTGCCTTTGTCAACTCCATTAGGACCATATCTGCACTTTCCGGAGCTTGAATGCTTTCATATATTTGGCTCCATATGAACAAACTGGTGGAGCAAACATATTAGTAGATCATTTGCCATGTACATGATTCAGATACCCAGACATGTACAAAACCCAGGCAGGGATTAACCAAGTCTGACAGCACTGATGTGACTCCAGTTCTGTGTATGTATAAGCGATAATGAACCAAAGGCCCTGTTTGTCTTCAAATAGCACACTAAATGATTAATTATTCAGAGGGGCATGAGTAATAATCACAATATTATATGCTCGACCATAATGGAACACTGCTCTCTTCTTGCTTTGTTCCTCTAATCTTGGAGAAGCAAATATCCACAGGGTGTTACCAGTAGGCTTGGAAGGAGATTGCAGTCAGTCACAGCTTATGAGGAGCACTTCTTTCCCACTGTGATTTTCTGCCCTTGGGACATACAGAAAACCTCTTTGGAAAATACACATAGTTGCTAAAGGATTAAAGAGCTGTACAGGAAAAAGAGCAAAGAACTCTAGCTGCAGATTGCAGACGGTAACATGTTCCCATTAAATTCAACAGCAAAGTTTTCTTTGGTTCAAGAACAGGTCCTAACTGAACTTTTTATCATTGAGATATTCCTTGATAAAGATCATACACTTTGTCACAGAGATGCATAAAAGAAAGAACACATACTCAACCCCCTTATACTTAATGTTTATTCATTTGCTTTTGATGCAATGCAAAACCGCTCCTTTGAACATTCACCAAAGCAGCAACTCCAGCACTGGGATTTCTGCCCCGGGGACGTGCACACAGCAAGGGCAGGTGCAGAAGGAAAGCAGGAGGTGGACACAGCTTTGCTCACAGCCCTGTGTGCAGACACCCCGGTGTTTTCAGGCACGGATACCCACTGGGGGCCAAGTCCTGCCTGGGGCTTTGCCCTGGGCTGAGTGCTTCGCTCTCAGCGGGAGTCAGCAGAGGGAGCAGCAGCCTCAAGTCTCCTTTCCCCTCCAAGGAGAAGCCTGGCGAGATTTCCAGCCGAGCCCAGCACAAACTGGAGAGCAAAAGGTGAAGGAGGAACTGCTGGTGCCTTGCTCCAAGAAGCAGAATGCAGCAGCTGATGCACACACCGCTTCCACCCTGCCTCTGTGATCAGAGCCCTGTCCTCCACAACATCCCCTACTCGGTTAAACTGAAGGGGCTAAAAATCACAGCACAGTCAGCATTTGCTTCCCTGGGATGCCCATGCACTGTCCAATAACTTCAAGAGCACAGACCCCCAGGGGAAGTGCAGCAAGAGGCAGTGCCCAAAAAGGGTTACTGGCATTGAAATTATACCTGCATGAAACCCATGTACAGCTAACAACACTGTCTTCCTTGCTGAAACAACTAGGCCCATTTTTCTGTATTCACTATATATAACTTTGCCATCCTCCTAGTTTAAAAATATTAGGAGTCAAATCCTGTCTTTGCCTATTTTTAGTTGCTATTGTCCACTCTGACATTTTGGTGTACAACATTGACGTGGATGTATATGGATTCAACAGAGGTTTCGAAATGTTTTTTCATTGGGAAGTGACCAGGCAACACAAGCTGGGATGTATTTGTGCAATTTAATTCTCAGGTTAATTAGAGCTCAGCCCAAGGGAGGCTACTGCACTTCCTCAGGTACCACTGTGTCTTCTCCTGCAGGGACCCCCTTGAAGGGCAAGAAGGCAATTGTATTGCCTGCATGGGAACTGACCCTGAACAATAGAGTTCCCTAGAAAAAGATGTTATTTTGTCACTATTTTTTTCCCCACCTCTCAGTCTTCAAAGGTGACTTGGTTTAGGGGTGCACTTTGCTTGCAGGTCAAGGTCAAGTGGAAGCAGCTTTATATATTTTAGTCCCCAGGGTATTTTGTCAAAGCAACATCAGTTTCTGGTAGAAGTTCTTACACAAAACTGCAGAAGAGTCTTGCCATTCATCCAGCTAAGCAAGCTGCTTCCACCACGACCTCTTGCTCCAGCTCTGCCTTCAAAGCACCTTGTGCTGGTCATTGATAGGGTAAATGGACACATGCATGCTCCCATGCCAAGCTTGATGAGAGAAGGACCTGAGCAAGTGAGGGATGTTGTTCTTACAGCCTACCCTACAAGCATTGCCTGGCTAAGCTTGGGGAAGCTGGTAACTATGACTTAACTGTCCTTGCAGTAACATCTGAAATGCAGAACCAGGCAACTCTGCCAGCACATCTCAATGTCAGCCTTTCCCTCCCCACTTTTTGACACATAACATCCCATTCCCATTGAGGACTGCCCATGGGGCACCTACCTTTCCCCACAGCCTCCAAAGGGCCCCCTACCCCCAGCCACACTCCGTGCCAGCCCTGACATTTGTGCACACGCTCCTGTGACTGACCTCAGCGAAGTTGGAGTCTGATGCAGAAGGGAAAATATTCCCTTCACTTGACATACCTACGTGTTAAAATGAAACAGGCTCATACAGGGGAAAAATCGCACTGTTATCAGCGTGACATTGTGGAGTCTCACGATCATAATCCAATATTAGCGTGCGATAGGGATCCTGCTAGTGGTGCAGCCTGTGCTGGGGGAAAGATTGGACCTTGTGGGTGACCTCTGCCTGCCTCACAGGGCTGCTTTCACCTGCCACACAACCCTGAGCACATCCTGGCTTCAGTATTTGCAACTTTGGGAAGGGAGGAGGTGTCTAGAACCCTTACTTCTTGGAAGAGCTGGGCTCTCTGAGCCTCCTTGGCATCCTAAAATATTTCTGGACTTCTAGCAGAAAGGCCCATGGAGAACAGGGACATAATGGGGAAATGCAGCGGCACCGAAGAGGAAGTTTGATGCAAATCCAGACCTCCTCCCATCCATCTGCCTTCCAGAACCCCCTCCTCTGCCCCTGAGGTCACAGGCTCACCTGGGATCCTGCTCATTTTACACTTGCTCAACTACCTGAGCTTACAGGGATCTTGACTTTTAATGCAGTAATCACAGGAGGTGTGGAACTGCTATTACTCACACTTTATTCTGGCATTACTGGCTTCCCTGCAGCATAGGGCAGTGGCTTTAGAGGGACAGGTCAGCCTCACTGCTCCCCTTTCTAGGTGCACAACAAGACACAGGAAGCCAGGCACTTTCCTTGTCCCCAACAGACAAGGAAAGCTCCATGGCAACTCAGAGCCATGTCTGGATTCACTCCTCCAAATCGACAGCATTTATCCAAGGCACCCTCAGCCAGCATCCAAGGCTCCATCTTGAGTTGCTAGACCTGCAGCACCCAAGACCCTCTGTCACAAAGACAACCGACTCCTTTTAGGAGCAGACTGAGATGCAGTAGCATGAAACCACAAGCTGAATCCTCCAGGAAAAATAAAATAAAATCCATGGCTAATAAGTACTCAGAAGAACCTCCTGAACTGGAGCAAACCAGACTGGATTCTCACTGGCAGCAGCTCCCCGAGGTAGCCCATTACAGGTAATAACCTCAGCCCCTGCCTGGGATCCAGGGTGGAGGTGACCACAGTCCCTGGCTCAAAGGCTGGTGCCTAAAACAGGGTCTGGCCCAACATCCTGCTGCTGTACACAGACATCAGACAGGAACAGGCTCTTCAGTCACTCTCCATCCAAGGAGGAACCAGGTCTGGTATTCAAGCCGAGGAAGAGCACAGAGCCAAAGGCCAGCAAGCTTTCACATCCGACAGGGCCCATGAGAGCAAGTAAACCCTGTGGCCTCCTCCTGCAATCAAACCCCAGCCAACAGGACCCGGAGGGCCCCAGACCTTTCCTCTTTCCATAAATAAAGTGATGCATGTCCAAGTGTTATACTTGGACGTGGACCTGAGGAGCCCTGTGCCAAAGGATGAGCTGAGGAGCCCAGCCACGTGCTACACAGGGTGGCTGCAGCCAAACCCTTCTGGCACCCTGGCACATGCCCAGCCTGCAGCAGCCAAACCAGGCACATGTGTTTTCCCATGGTGTTCATCCCATAATCTCCCTGGCTCAAGGACAGTTAACATGTCAGTTATAACCCCATTACTGAAGCAAATCATTAGCATGGCACAGTGAGATCCTGAGAGATGCTCTCTTGATGGAAAGGGGAGGGGGGAAAAGGCTGGGGGAGCCTGCAGGGTGAATTCACTGGGGAATGGGTTTTTCTTTAAGGGAAATTTAACAATGCTTACCAACTATTTTAAGGAAAAAGCAACTACCTCAGTTGCTAAAATGGTGGGGAGGCAAGCCTAGCTAGAGGCTGACCTGAGGTATACTCAAACCCAACAGGTTTTTCCAAACAAGAGGCAGGACAGCAAAAGCTCATTCAGGCAGCCACATGACACTTCCCCCAGTTGTAAAATCCAAACCTAATATTAAAGTTCAGTACAGCAGGGGTTATACCCTGCTAGAAACCCTAATTTCACTTGATATCTAACTCATAACCTTGCCTGTATTACTAACTACAGGACAAACAGGCAGCAGCTTGTTTATTTGCATCCCATAGCAGATGAATGGGATACACACAAGCTCCACGAGGCACAGCATTTTGTTCCTGCCCTGTGAGCATCCCCGCCCGGGAGATCCCCTCTGAGAGCATCCATTTATAACCAAGACAGCGGAGATTCTCCTCGGCTCTGCGGAAAGTCTCTTTACGTCATAAATTGTATTTAAAGGCTCTTTCAAGAAGACAAGCAAATTTAAGAGGGCAGTTAGCTTCTGGCACTCACATGCATAACTTTATTTGAGTATTCAATTTCCTCCTTCATTCATAAAGTAAACATCGGAGTTATCTGAAAGTGACTGTATACTTATGCAGTGTTTTCTTAAAAGAGTCAATAGGAGCAAGGCGACATAAAATGCTTCAGAGAGCATGACACAGGAAAACACAAGCCTTTAAATTATACACATTCAGGAAACGGTTGAATTCAGCATTTTAGCTGGAGAGGTTAAAATGTTTGTGCTGAATTGTATTAAATCTTTCACCAGTAAATCCTGTAGGAAGCAGAACATTTGAAGGAGCCCACTTATTCCCAGTGTCTAGGAAAGACTCCCAGAGTTTCAAAGGAAAATGGCCATTAATCTCACTGGACAAGTGCAATCTAATAAAAGCTGTTGTTAAATTAAGGCAACTTTGTTATTAAGTGTTTTCCAAATTTAGTTTATTCCCCCCATCCCTCCCCCCCACCCCCCCAAAAAAAAATCTTTGTTCTAAAATGGAGGACCTTTGGTGCCTGAAATTATTTCTTTTTAGGGAGCAAGACAGGATTGGAAACCCATGCAGTAGTTAATAGTTTACTACATATCTACCTTTACAGAATTTTTACATGCATATATGAGGTCTAGCTTTGGGCATAGTCTCCCTCATATAGCTGTCTTATGGGTCTTTACAGAGGAAGTGAGCTTTGGGAGTGCAGAAGGTGCCAGGACAAGTTTGCAGACTTACTTCCACCACCAGGGCTACCCCATGCCCACCAGTGACCACATTTCTCAGATACAAGCCAAGCTTAACTTTATTTCTTAAAAACCCCAGTGCCAAGACAAAATACAGAGGCCAGAAACTGGCCATTCCTGCCACTGACCTCCCAATGGACCTTTGTCAAGTCACTTTGCCACACTGCAGCTCAGCTCCATCACCAACAAAACAGCATGACAAATGACCACTTGCAGCATAAGGATGATGCCAATAAGTGTCTCCACCACAGGGTACAGATGCAGGGAACCAAGCCCAGAAGTTGGAGATTAAACATTTTACTAGAGTTCCATAGCAAAGACTTGTCAAACACCTTTGGTTTCTTTTTTTTTTTTCCCTGCCTTTATTCTCAGGAGCACTGTATGTGATAATGTAACCAAGCTTTAAATCAGGAGAAACTTAGCTGTAATGCTGATATTTATCTTCATCCCCAAATGTTTATCATTTGGGGGATTTCTTGAAGATTTTGTTTAAACAAATCAAATTCGACTGCTGAACCTGATTCCAGGTATAGCAAATGCCCAGGCTGTTTTATAGTCCTGTATAATGAAACCACCCAACTGCCAAATCTATCCAGATGTTTGATTTTTAATTCTGTGCTTGTACCTCACTTTGGCACAAGAATATCTGGGAAAGGGAAGGAAATCAACTAGTAGGACTGCACATTTACAACCTCTTTCCAAATTATATCTAAATTAAAACTCAAATTCAATGGAATATTTAGAACGGATAGCTGGATTTTTATTTGTATTTAATTCTTAATGTATTCAGGAGTATAGAGGGCCTGAGGATCTGAAGCAGTGAAGCATGTGAATTTTGCAGTGGTCACTCAGACCTGGCTGGGAAGGGAAACTCTCAGCTTTCTTACAAAACCAACTAAAAGCAAAACAAACCACTTTTCCTGGTGAGACTTTCATTCAATTCTGCAGACTCAGGAAGCTCACGAGATAAGCCTCCGCTCTGAGGATACACTCAGAGCTGGCTGAAGCCTAGAACCAAGCTGGCAATTAGCAGGAACACAGCATGCTTTATGAATTAACACTTTTGTCCAGCTTGTCCCAGGGTGGAAAAATAACCTGCCTGCGGTATTTTCTGCAGCCCAATTATACCTCTTCAAAAAAACATTAGTAGTTAAAATGTGTGTCAGTCTTTCAAGAAACCTCCCAAGGAAGTCCTCAAGTTTCCTGGTTGACCAGAACTAAGAAACCAGGGAAATTAAAAAAAAAAAACACCTACTTTTGGATGTAGCGGGAAATTCAGAAGCATTCAAATACACAGTTAAAAAGCTTATAAACCTTGAATCAGATTCTGCTTTTGTTTAGATTTGGTTTCTGATGAGGAGATAAGTAGATTCCTATTCTACCCAAACCAATTTCCTACTAATTATGGACTGATCCCCAGCCTGTTTTTCTTTTAAAAAACAAAACAATTTCATTACAAGAGCAGATGACAGCTATTTTAACTGAAAAACATGGATACTATTGTGGTTTTGTTTTTGGCTTTCGCCTCCTGCAAATGCAAGAGGGCTTGGTTGCCATTTATTCAGACTGCCTTTAGAAAACAAAAGAAACTCCATCCCCAGTGACCTTGCTCAATGCACTCCAGATGTAACTGATTTTGTGGTTATGTTACAAGCCCCATTGACACCACTGTAACTAAAATGATTGGTGATGCAGAAACCAAGCCAGAAAGGAAAAAGCCAAGAGGTATCTTCATTTCAGAGCAACCACAGACAAAAAAAAAAAAAAAAAAAAGACAAAACACTTTGCAAGCACAGAGACCTTGTGAAGCCTGGTGCTCCTGAGGACAACATTACCAGTGTCTGTGATCCATGCAGGGTGCCAGCACCACAACCATGCAAGGCAATGATTTTCTCCTCCACAGCTGTATCTTGCAGATGTGGGTACAAGATCCTGTGGTAGGAGGGGCAAGGGCAGACCAAGTGCTCCCTGCCATGAGCACCCAGGGATCAATGTGATGGGGCAGGTGGGGCTCCTCTCTTCTGAGCTTACAGCCTCTCTTCAAAGGTAAAGGCAGCTCTGAAACAAGAGTGCCGAAAGCAGTCCCATGCAGCAGGGAAAGGATACAACCTGGGGACAAATCTTGCTTCTTTATTCAAACATAAGGGCAAGTGACAATGTCAAAGTCAATGACCTCTGAGCAGAGCCCATCCAAAAAGGTACACTTATTAAAACTCGCTGCTTGGAAATGAGTTATCCATTATTAATATTTTAAATTGCTAAATCCTTTCTAATCATGTTTTAATATGAAGCAAAGCTGTGTGACTTAAAAGCAAACCTCAAGCCACTGCCAATACTCCTGGGCACAGAGCAAAGCCTGCCCAGGGAATACTGATGAGACCAATTTTCCTGCAGGGACAGAGACTCCAGGAGCAATTTACTGGGACCCCAGACTCCACTAGGAGAGGCCACAGGGCATTTCTATGCTTTGGGGCTGTCAAGGGCACCACAGACACTGAAGGTACATTTCCCTGAGTGCAGAGCACAGAGCAAAGCTGCCACACAAGGCTTGTGCTCATAGACCCTGTTATATGGATGCAAGACTGGATTTTGGAGCAATCTCTGGAATGCACCAAGAAAAATAGGCCAAAAACAAGTGTTCCCTTACCCTTTTTGTCACACTTCCTACAGACTCTTGTGGGACTGTATATTCCAATGCAGGAAGCACCAATGCACCCAGCTGAAGGCAGCAAGCTTTGAGTTGCAGTTGGCTGGGATGAACAGGGTTATAGAGAAATGACAGCCTGTGCTTATCACATGTGACAATGGAATGAAAACAATGACATGTGCAGTTACATCCAAGAACCTAGTGAATCTCAAGTGGAACTGAAACTCAGCTTTTTTGTAGCTGTATTATTAAACATACAAAACGTATCCATAGTATAGCAAGATTTAAGCACTGTAGGATAGCAGAAAAGCAAACTTACACCCTTCCTCATTAATTTTCTGAGAGAAACTCAAACATTATCATTATGCCCAAATGCTCAGCAGGAGCCATCGCCCTCTGGAAGCTCTCCACTCCCGTTCGACATTGAGCATTATTAATCAGGGAGTAGAGCTGTCAAGGCCAGGCCCAGGAGTGGCAGCCATCCCACAGTCCCCAACCACACTGTCCCACGGTGACAGCCCTGTCAGTGACAGGGCACCATGGCACAGGGCCACGCTCCCGCAAAGCAAACAAAGGTGGATCTGAGCAAACTGGCCCAAAAGGCCGCTTTGCAGAGCCCTTTGAGCAGCAGCTTCCCCATTGAATATTTATGCTTACAGATCCCTATATACACAGAGTGCCGGTTATAGCCTCCATTGGCCTCGAGGTAAATGATTAACATGGCCAATTCCACCTCACCTTAGTCCTGCTCGCACAGCAGGGTGATTTCTCCAGTACTATTTTCCTACCTTGCTAAGGCCAGAGCAGGAAAAAAAAAAAAAAGGAGCATCAGCACTGCTAATAACAGGCTCCTACAGCTAAATGCCCATCATTTCCATTCATTCCACAAGCCAGAGCTATTCTTTTTTATTACAAGCAAGGATTGAACAGATGGGAAGGATGATGTCAGCACCTGAAGCGACAGCAACAAGGGGACACTGCACTGCATGGATCTGTACCCACCTCTCCTCTCCTCCTATCCAGCCCCTGGGGCAGTCCCAGTCCTACACCTTGCCCTGGATCAGGGCAGATGCAAGCACAGGTGAGACTGGGACCACAACTAGAAATTTCCATCACTGTTTGCTTTAAGCCACTTAATTCATTTGGAGGAGGAAATGAAGAAGAGGAACTGTTTTCTATCACCCCTTTTCCCCAGGTGTGCATCCCTGAGCTGAGTGTGCCTTTCACACCACAAAGCATCTAGCTGTGCACCCAAGGCAAGACAGACAGACCTGAATTATAACAATTCCCCACTTCCTCCTCTTTTTATCCTGTCACCAATATAACAGCATCTGGTAACAAGGCTAGAGGTGGATAAGGGGAAGATTCAGCACTGCTGCCCTGTGCCAGCTTAGGGGTTGGCCCTGGAGGCAGCTCAGACCCTGGCATTATCAAACACCACAGTAGTCAAGGTCTGCCCTTGGCCACATTTAATGCTGCCGTGAAAGTGCTGGTTGTAAAAATCTTTCTTTAAACACCAATACTAATGCATTTCCCAATGACACTAAAGAAAGCCTGCAAGAAGAGGAAAAAGGCCAGTAAATTCCTACAGTCCCAGCAGCATTAGAGCACTGTGGATAAAGTTTTTTTGTTTTGTTTCGCCAATTTTGACCAGCAGTTCACCACTGCTCCCCTCCTCTCCACTCAACACATACCATATCCATAGCATGCTGCCTTTGGTAGTACTGCCAGACAGAAATCTTACTGACACACAGAAGATTGGGGCTTTGGAATAAACCAGCAGGCTCTAAGGAGATGTTGCCTTCAACGAGAGCCTCTCTGGTATGTGCTGCTTCTCACCAAGCTTCCCCTTGAGGAGGAGCTCCTTCAGAAGCCCTTTGAAAACGTGTTACTGCTCCACATTAAGTGGTTTGGGGCTATTCAATGTAAATTCATTCTGAATAGGAGAGGTTCTTGAGGACACCATCTCCTGGCCACAAAGCCTTCTCCACAAAGGACCACCCGATGTGATGAAAGAAGCAGTGATGTTTGTTTTCTGCTCCTATGCATACAATGGTGAGATTGAATATTCAGCTCAGGTTTAACTGCTGCAGAAGTAAAGGGCTTGGGCACTTAATTACTACAGCACATCAACCTGGAAAGCAGCACAGGCTGTTTTCCTGCCTGGTACATGACCAACAGAGCCATAAAAGCACAGGAGAGGAGCAAGGAACAAGGCCTCGGAAGTACTTGTGAATTTACCTCTGTTCCCCAATGCACTTCAGAGCACTCCAAAACCATCAACAGGACACTTGAACCCACCAGCCCCATAATAGTGCTGTACCTGACTCACAGGCTGGATTCCACTTTATTTCCAGGAAAAAATTTGCAGATCCACACCACTCCAGACAGAGTCCATACCAGCACCAAAAAAAAGGGAGGGACGTGCCCCCATCCTCTTATAACCACGATGGGCTCAGGCCTCAGCTGGCATCAGTCAGCCTAACCACTGATTTGGGAGCACAGCTACACCTGGGGACATGTGTGGCCCCAAGCCATGTGAAGGAACATCCAGGAGAGTTAAAGTGCCTGCAGCTAAGCTGCATTTGCCATTCAGGCAGAGCTGCTGAGCTGCCACACAAGTCGTGCTGAAGATTTCTGTGCACAATGTAGAAAAAAGAACAGCTCTTGGTGCTCCAGCACAGAACTGACACCCCATTAGAGTGTCTGGGGCTGCTGGGCTCTCCCAGCAGAAATTAAACCACAGCTTTCCATTTTCTGTGCAGAAATAAAAAAGAAAAAAATTAACAAACTTTTTTTTTTTTTTTTTTTTTTTTTTCTCTTGAAAGCAACTACTTGAGTGAGCAGTGATTTTATTGTGCTATTAATATGATCATAAACAAGAATAACATGTGTTTATAGGCTCAAGTGCTTCATTACTCACTCGCTGACTTGGTAAAAATCACTGTGGCATCAGTATAAAGTGCAAAATGGAACAGATCATTGTAGTCGTGTTGTAAAATCATCTGGGCAGGTAACCTTTGAACAAAGGCAATTGATAGCTTGGAGGCAGCTGTACAATAACAGTAAAGATAATAATTGTCCACCAGCCGCCAGACCTGCAGGAGAGCAAACACACTCATGCCTGGGAAGGGGAGAGCAGAAAGGGGAGTGAAAAAGGTTTGGGAAGGTGAAAGGTTTGGGAAGCTCCCGGCTTGGGGATGGGAGCAAAAGTTTGGAAGACACCCCAGAGAAATACAAAGCCAGCCTCGTGGATGATGCTGTCCAGTGAATGCAGGGAGCGAGCAGGAAGGAAAAATTACACACATCCCGATTGTTTCACTTCTTGTCGCTCTGCCTCATTTTGTCAGCCACCAGGCCCCGGCATATCCCGACGGCCAGCCAACGGTTACCAACAGGCAATAAATAAAACTGCTGGAGCCACTGGTGTCAACATCTTGGCATTGTTTGGGTCTTCTTGTTTGCCTTTAAAATAACTCTCCCCTTCGGGGTCATGCAGACGAGAAAGCGAGGACCCCTTGCCATCGTCCACAGAAATCATCTTGTCATGACTTTGAGATGCCTTTTTGTGACAGCAAATATGGGATTTGGGAAGGTGCCCGGGAATACTGCTCACGATGCATGGGGGGCTCCCGCTCCCTCCAGCCCGTGTCCCGGCACATCAGGCTGGGCACCTACCATTCCCTGACTCCCAGGGGCACTGTTAGGGCTGGATTTGGGGTCAGTGTCACCCTGCTCACTCTGTAGATACTCAGCTCTGCGGTGCAAAGCCCAGGGGCTTTCCCTTTTGTGAGGGCACAGCACTGCCAGGAGCTGGGGGAAGTCAGGGAGCTGGGGGAAGGCTGCTGGCTTGTTCTCTGTGGGGTTGCACGTGGCTGTGCTGTGGGTATTGGCAGCCCAAGGAGTGGAAAAACAAACAGTGGGGATGCAGAGCAGCACCAACAGCCCACTGTGCCGCCACTGTGGGCAGCATGTCTAGGTGCTCCCCTGTGACATCCCCAGGCTTGGCATGATGCAAGCCACTAATGAGACTCTGGAGGCATAAGGAAACCCCTCGAAGGTAGGTTTCATCCATGGGCTTTGCTAAAAAGATGGGTTGACGCCTCTGTGCCCACACAGAGCCACAGTGTGGCCGTGGAGGTCACCACCGAGCTCCGACAGTGTCAGAGGGGACCGATCCTGCCCAGTGCCTGGAGCATCTGCTCTCCTCCAGTAAAGGCTGATGGGGGCAAGCACCATCCTCCATCTCAGATTAGTTGCGTTCCGATGCCAGATTTCACTCTCCCCGATTGTCTTTAGCTGTTTATAATAAAAATCAAGCGATCCATCTCTTCTGACAAGAGGAAGAGTTGCTCCAGGAAGCCCTGGACAGGTCAACTTCTATATTAAGGAACTATTACTTGATGGCTTCCTGACCATAAATAGCTGTCCAGCCAGGCTGGGGTTTTTATTTAGAAATAACAAATAAAGCAGGCCTCAGACGTAACTCCATGACCTCACTCCCCCTTCATTTCCCACCCATCTCCCCTTCTTGCTGCCGTCCTCTCCTCACCCTGGGCTGCTCAGGGCCCCCAGCAGAATAATTCTCCCATTGCCCACCTCCCCAGGAGAGCTACGAGCCCCCTGTCCTCCCACCACACCACATCACTTGGGCCTAACCCCAAAACCCTCACGGAGCCCTTGACAGCACTGATGTGATCCCAGCAATAAATGTTCAGAAAGAGGGGGCTCAGGGAAGGTGAGACAACCCCCATGTGCCCAGCACCACTGCAGGCATGTGCTGATGCCAGCTTTTAGAAGTGTGGAAGTGGATTTTGCACCACTGATCATCTTCTGCTGTAGCTCAGCTCCAATAAATTAATTTCTGCTAGGCTTTCCTTAAAAAAGTGGAAAAGGAATCTGACCTGCACAGCTGAAATGGAAATTTTTCATTCAAAACATGCCTGAAACTGGATGCAAACAGAAAGTACCTCCAACACAGCGTTTATTTTTCAGTTCCTCAGGCCTTTCTCTTAACTTTTGGAAGACCGATTCTGATTTCGTAATGTTTGGAGTTGGCAATATTGAAAACAATCAGGAAATACAAAAGAAAAACAACATTTCAGTATTCTTTTATTGCTGGGAGGTTTTGACCATTTTTGTCATGTGGTTTGCCTAAAATAATAATAATAAAAATCCTTGTTTGGAACCGGGACGGGAAGAGCGGCGTGTTTATTTCATGTATGACTCATCAGCTCGGTGTTGATACACTAAATGCTTCAGAAGCTAACACTCTATAGAGATGATCATTTTTAATATAAAACAGTAAATGTCAAAACAACCATTGCTTTTTTTCTTTCCTTTTTTTTTTTTTTTTTCCTTCTCCCCATTGTGGCCAATAAAACAGAAGGGAGGCCACACAGTTTACATTTTAATAAAATTAAGTTATTTGGTGCCACGTTATTACAGTCTTTATTGGAAAGTGGAATAAATTGCACACAGAGGAGTCATAGGAGGGAGAAATCACTGCGAATAAACATAGATTCTGGGATGCATTTATTTGCCAGTTGCATCTCAAAGGAGGAAGGCTTTCCCAGGGAACACGGAGGCGGCCTTGGGGAGGCTGCTCTGGGTTGCTTCAGCCGAGGAAGAGCTCTCTGGGTGCCTCATCCAGCTGGCATTTTCCACCCATGTCCTCTGAGAGAAACTTGTCCTGTGGTGGTTGGGGCGCACCGGGGCAGCCAGTGTCCTCCTGGCGAGGCGAGCTGTACGCGCGGTGCCCGGGCTGGTGGCCCCAGGGGGGTTTAGGCGAGTGCCAGGGCGCACCAGGAGTCCTGCCGCAGTGGCACGCTCAGCCCCGGCTGTGGGGCCATGCTGCTGGGGGAGAAGGGGTAGTCCTCGGGCTCGAATTTGAACTCGCCGTGGCTGCCGGCCAACGCTTCGTCCGACTGGCTCTGCGCCTGCCCAGGGAGGGAAGGGGGAAGCCATTAGAAAGCCTGTTACGAGCTAAGGGTAGTTCTTCTGCTTATCCTGATGCAGTGGTAGGATGGTGACATGTCACGGACGTGGTGTGTTATCCCTGAGACTCATCCCATGCGTCAGAGGCTGGCCAGGAAGAGTGCTCTACCCCCTGCCCAGCAAGCAGCAGGGAGTGAGAAGGAATCCCAGGGCCAGCCCATTATTTATTGACTGAATGTGTCCAGTTCAGACATCTCTAGGTGCATGTCTATTTTTTAAGAGCACAGCACAAATCAGATTTACCTGTTTCAGCCAAAAAATCTCCCCCAAGGCATGGTGCCTGGTGCTTGGGCTCTGGGACCGAGCTCCCCCTGCACGCCTGTAAGGCTCGAGGGGGCTTAGACCCCACACGGGGATAACATGGGGCACAAAATGTCCACCTACAGGATGACTTAGAGCCATTATTCCCCCACAAAGCTGAAATACCACCCGGCCCAGTAAATCCTCATGGCGAAAGTGTGAGCTTGCCCTCAGGAGTCTCTAAGCACTCAGGGCTATAAAGCACAGATATATGGGCAGGCAATCTTTTTTTAGGAACTACAGTTTCCACCCAGGGCTGATCCCACCAACTCCACAGGGTTGCAGCTCACTGGGCAGCCCCAGTGCAATTAGGAAGTCACTCAGCTTCATCAAGGTCTCCAACAATTACAGAGGCAGATGGAGCACCCACCCCAGTGGGTGACAGCCCCTGTGCCTTACCTGGGACACCGCCACGATGGCTTGTCCAGGATACTGCGAGGTTGTGCTGGGCTCGGACTTTAAAGTGACCGTGCTGTCTGAGTTCGTAATGGAAGAAGGGGAGTTTGTGGCCGAAGTTGTAGATCCTGCAGGACAACGAGCACAGGACGATGAAGAAACAATGACAGGCACAAATCTGCCCTCAAGGGATCTATTTTGTAATGGCTAGCTTCACATCACAGCATGACTGCTGCTTTCTTTCCCCACCTCGTCTCCACCAGGGTAAGGCTTCGTATTTGGCTGCCATGATGCTGATGGAGGAGGAGATCCCATTGCCAGCCTGGCTGTGCGGTCCTTGCACAGGCCAGAGGGGCAGATGCCGAACATGTCACAAGCCCCTAACTCCTAACCGCACCACTCCCAGTCCCTATTTCATCTCATTGCTCCATGAAGCTCAGACCTGCTGGAACCCAGGTGCTGCGGGGCTGGAACCAGGTACCCACAGCACACAGGATTCCTCTGGGGACATGACTCCAATGAGGTTTCCCACCTGACATCCTCCTCTCACTTGAGGGCTGTGCTTAAACGAAGGCCCAATAGCTAAAGCAGTCATCAGGGGAAAAAAAAAAATAAATAAATCCCAATATGATTTTCTCGTAATCATAGTTTCTTGCAGAATGAGCAGTGGTGAGATGAACTGTGCCCCAAGCCCCCAGGACGGATGTTAGCAGCACTATACCTGTTGAGGTTTTGCCTTTGGTAATGTTTTTAGGCTTCCTTTTCCTTGTCTGGATGCTTTCCTTTTTCATGGCCAGAGGTCGCGGTACCTTGACATTCATAACATTTGGAATCATTAATATTGTATTTTACTCAGCTCCTTCCCACACACGTGGTGCCTTCCTATTTTCATGCTGTACTTCATGCAATGCACCTAAAGTCCTTGTCCTTCACTGAGTGCTATTTTTCTCTGCGACAGGCCTTGGCTGGAAGATGTATAAGGCTAACAGCTAAGGCTTTCCCACAAATTTTGTTTTTTCCTTTATTTCCTATTTTCCTTTTCCTGATTTATTGGTGACCTTTATGACAGGGCCCTACTAAATTGCTCCGACAGCGGGGGCCTACAGAACTCGGAGGGAGCAGTCATGGGACAGCGACTCGAACCCTTATGGCAGAAGTTTGAAGAGGCCTGCATGGAGGGATGAAGACTCCTCTTGGATCATGGGCATGTTACCACCAGTTCCCATCCTCTGTGGCTGAATGTTATCAGCCAACCTCCAGGCAGACTCTTTAGCATCCTCTACACATCGCTTAAGTACCCCACCTAGCAGAGAAACGCCTCTTGTCTCTTGTCTGTTTGGGGAGATTTATTTATTTATTTGTTTGTTTATTTTGAGTAACTTTTGGCAAACAAGCCAACTAAAAGTGATGCACTGCCAGAAATCTCTTCTACAGCTACCTCCCAAAAGTGTTCTACTTCCCCCTTAACCTTATTTGGGTAACTTCAGTGGCACGAGCTTGTCCAAGGGGACAGCACTGATTTTTGGCTCTTCTGGGTCTATTCTAGAAGCTGTTCCCTTCAGCCCCGGTGTCCCGGCCCTGCTGGGGGATCCCAACACCCCGCGTGTCCCTCACACCACACATGTGCTCCTCACCCCATGGAGCTTCATGTACAACCCGCAGGCGTTGCAGACGGGCTCCCCTTCAGCGTTCCTTCTCCAGAGGGTGGTGTTGGTTGTGTGGCAGTTAGTGCAACATAGCCCAGCACGTCTGGATGAAGACTTAAAGGCAAGCAAACAAACGTGAGTGCACACATAGAAATGACAAATTGGGAGGTTTCCTTTCCTACAAAAATAAAATCCCCATTTACAATGCTTTCCTGGAAAACATAAAGCACGAAAGATAGCCAAATCCAGAAAGAAATTACATTCAAATGTGAACACTCTAATTTGCAAGAGCTTTATTTATTGAGCTCGATAAACCTGGCAAATACCCTCCTGATCCTTTTCACAAAATCCCAACAAGTGAGCTGGAAGTGTTCAGATCTCAGCACAGAGCATTTCTGTCCAGGAGACTTAGGGAAAGAGAAGGAAAATACCTGCCAGGCATTCAGCACTCCAAAGGCTGCTGCAGAAAGCTGCTGTTGCTTTAATTGAACTTTATTCCTGTTCTTCTGCACTCAGAGCTACCACTAAAGTTAGCAACGTCCCGATTAATCTCTGCTTTAAGACACTGGAATCAGTTGGCTGAGCTGAGCAGAACCAAGCTGAACTGGACTGTGGTGGGACAAGGAGGGTTTTTCCCTGCACGTCTCCCAGATAATTTGTTCCCTTCCTGGCTGCAGGAACACTGTGCAAACATTAACTAATTACATACTTTCTGAGAGCAGTGATTGCTGGCTCCAAAACGTTAGCATTTCCAAAGGAAGAAAGGAAACATTCTGGCAGAAGCTGCAAACTGATTTCTGACAACTGTACTCTGAGCCACTGGAAAATTCACAGGTCTCTATATCCAGCCTTGTCAGCTTAATAGCATTTCATTTTAGTGTCTTTTAACACTTCACATTTGAATTATTTAAATAAGAGGCTTCAGGACATACAAAGATACCAGTGACGTAAGTAGTATCACAGACCCTGCACATTCAGGTATTTGAATACATTCTTCAGCACTGAGACAGATCGCCTTGGTTCCTCTCAAAGACAGATGATAGGTGATGCAGGCAATAACGAACTCCCTGTTTGTTTATTTTTCCATTACCGCTTGATATCATAACTAATCAATATGATGAATGAAGTGGGGTGCGCAGGGATAAAAATGAAATGTTTTTACAAGGTTAGTAGTCAGAGATCAGCTTTGAGTTTCAAGAGACACGAGTGACATGCCCAGGCTGTGATTCACTGGTTGCAAAGAAGTCTCAGCAACTATTTGCAAATAATGGTATTGCTTGGAAAATGATTTGCTTTTCAAGAAATAACCAGGCAAAAATAAAACATGCTGAGCTGTGAGCGGACAAGCTTGGCACAGAGCAGGTTTTTACAGCAATTCTTGTCCATAACATGGGATGAGGTGCCACAGCAAGATCCTGGACCAGTTACAGAGCTTTCTTGAAGCTTTTCAGCTACCAGGGCTGGGCCATTCATCCCTGCAACCAGCAGGGACCTCAGCCCCAGGGGTGCCACAGGCACAAGGGGAATTTGGAGGTGCTCAGCCCTGCGGTATCGGTGCCCGGCAGGGGCTGGTGAGATCTGTCAGCACCTGCGGATGGAGGAAGGCCAATGCAAAGCACTTTGGAAAGCCCCGAAATTTCTGGGCAGCCCCTGGGAGGAAGGGACGTGCTGTCCTGATGTCACACAACGTTGTGCTGTCCGCTGGGGCATCAGTGCCTGCCTCCCTCTGCATCTTCTGCACCGTGCTTTGTGGGCTGCCTCCTCCCTGCAGAGCCCAGCATGGCAGAGGCCATCCTCCGTGAGCAGACATCACGATTTAAAACCCAGAAACCCTGTGAGAACCTGGCCCCACCCCACAACTTGCCAGTCTGGCAAGAAAGAGACAGTCAAGGCTACTCTTGCTCACTGAAGGACGAGGGTACAATATGTTATTGCTTGTTTCCCAGCAGTTCCCTTAAAAGAAAGCGCATTGCTGCCTGCCTCCACCCCTCTGCCTTTGTACCATTCTGACCTTGTCTAGGAAGTTGTTGACTTCAACATTGTGCTCCAGTGTTTATTTATACAAATGCACCGTACACTCAAACAAAAACTCCTCACGGACCGGGCTTGACAGCCAAGTGCTGCCGATAAGCTCAAGGAATTGGGAGCCGGTGCCTATCGCATCAGCCCCGTGTGGACACTGCCTGGGCAACTTCGGGGCCAGCAGGGCAGGTCCCTCTGAGGGGGAGGTCCAAAGCCATAAGGGATTGTGCTTTGTCTGCTTTTCAGAAGTGGAGACCAAGCCACAGGGTTTTACAGGGGAAAAGAAGCCTCTGAACATCCAGAAAGTTTAACTGAGGCTTGTTGGTCCCCCTCGCCAGCAGGACAGAGGGGAGCTGATGTCAGTAGGAAAAAGGCTGCAGCAAAGTGTGCTGAGATTCCCCTGCTCAGCTCCTGGAAGCAGGCAGCTCCAAGGCTCAGAGTCACAAGCAGCAGTGTCTGAGATAAAATTTGCTGTTGTGGCTCTGGGCACCTCGGAGGAGAAGTGAACCACAGGAAATGACGGCCAGGAGAAAGCCAAAGCACGAACCATGAACACTGTATGGATCTACAATCCCAGCAGATTGCACTGGGACTCTGATCAGTCCTGTGTCCACTTTCCCAAAAGCATCATTAAACCCATGAAGTATTACAAGCTATAAAAAAGGACAGCCTGGAAAAAAGCAAAAACAAAAACAAAAACCCACAACAATAACAAAAAAACACATGACAAACCAAACCAACCAACCAAACAAAAAGCCATAAACACTGAAAGTTTAACTTCCAGATTAATCCTCCAACTCCGGACGACGTGGGAGCTGCTGAGCACAGGACGGCTGCTGCATCTGCCCCCTGCGGCACCACAAGCTGCAGCTCTGCTCCTAAAACTGGGGGAATTTCATGCCCAAGAGTGGAGCCATACTGCTCCAGGGGCTGCTTTGGGATGGTAAAAATGATCCAGGTTTTAGGACTGAACCTAAGGTATCCTGTGAAAAATTCTGAGAAACTTTAGCTAGAAAAGAGCCTAAAATAAAGCAGTGCTCTCATCCTCCTCTAAGGTAAATCCTTTCTGCAGAAAGCCACAGTGCTTTGCGTCCAGCAGCAGGCTGCAGCAAAACAGCTGCCCCTGCTGCCTAGAGGATGCTGCCCTTATCACAAACAAACAAACAAACAAACAAAAAAAAAAAAAAAAAGAAAAAAGAAAAAATGAACTGGAAACTACATTGCTGTTGCTGGCCCTCTCCCATGAACAAGCAGGCTGAGTGCTACCAAGCTGCAGGGCGTCATCCCCGCGGGGTCGCATGTGCCACGTTGCATTTGCCAGGGACTTGCTTTGTGAACACACAAGTCAGAACAACCGCGGTGCAGCGCCTGCCTACAGAACAAAGGTCATAACGTAAAGGCCGAAAGGCACCATTTTTCCTCTTTGTGCCTCTATTTCATGGCGTTGTGAAACAGCCTGGCTCATTGTTCCTGCACCGTGCGCTCCCGCCCTGCCCACGCGGGTGGGGTTACGCGGGGATGGTGCTCCAAACCATTCCCGGCAGTGGAAATGATATGGGGGGGAGAAACATCCCAAGGACAGGTAAGTCCCTGGGTGGTGGGTTTGTAGAAAATGCCTGGGACCTTCTTATCCATCAGCAGTGGGCCCTCCTTCCTCTGATGGAGCACAACTTGTTGCAAAACGGCATTTCAAAACCTTGGAAAAATCCGAGATTTTGAAATGTTTCGTTTCAAAGTCGGGACGGAAAGTCAAAAATGAAGCCCTTTCTCTTTTCCATAAAACAAAATCCCATCAGGTATTTCAACCTCACTGAAATGTTTCCCCTGGATAAGCATATCAGCTGTTTCATGTGGGCCTTATCATCGTATTGATAGCCAAAATAATAAAACAGTTGGAAATGCTTTGATAATTGTTTCACGGGGATGAGCCAGCAGTCTTAATTCCGCGAACCAGCGTTCTCCAGCAGAAAACACAGCTGAAATGTTTACTAAAAAAATGCCTCACAGCTGCTACTGATGGGGCTGTGACATCAGATACAGAGGAGCAGGCAGGGGGCTTGGGGACCCCAAATACTGCTGCGTGCCGTGGGGCAGGCACCCAGCCCCGCAGGGAGGTGCCGGCACTGCTCTGGCCGCAGCCTTGCCACCGTCGCAGCAGGCGTGCAAAGGGGCCGGCTCCCTTCCCATGCACTGAAGTAAAATACTGAGTAACAGTGAGACCTGTCCTAGAGCCTTGGGGAAAAGCTGCTCTAAAGAGCCTGGGAAATTCAGGCAGAACCACATTTTGATGCCAGTCTCCGAAACGCAGAGTTTGATTTAAGCTTTTGCACCAGCCTTTAAATACACAGCTCATATTTGCTCTGAAGAAATCAGCAGCCTAACTCTGAGATTTGCAGCTCAGGGGAGATTTGAGGGTGCAGATTTAATGTAATTACATTGAAAGAGTCTACAAATGTTTGGTGAGACAGGCAAATCTTTTAGGATAATGCAAAATGTTTCACAGAAACGCACCAGTTTTGGTGACCTGTTGTTACAGCATGGAACAAAACAGTGTGATTTTCTGTGGAGCTGCTGGTCATTTCATTTTGCAAACAGTCAAATTTCCAGGATCAAAATCAGAATGAACCATTTATTCAATCCTAAATTTGTTTCTTATGATTATTTTTACACCGAAACTTGCCCCTGTTGGGTTACTGCTAACAATTTGTTTTGCAACACACGAAACAACTGCAGGAATACACCCAGAGTGAAAGCAAAAGGAACTCCCAGCTGTTCCCCAGCATGGCTCAGACAAACATCCTGTTTGTAATGACTGCTTCTGATGACAGGCTCTGAAACCAAAACTGTTACCACCAAATTTAAACATCCCAAAGCGATCGTACAAAAAAAGGAGGCGCCTGTCCTCTCTCACGATGAGATCCCAATTAGAAGAAGCCCAATACCATGATGTGGGGGGGAATTTAATGCTTTAACCTGCAGAGAAACTGGGAACTACCAAACCCCAAATCCTCCCGTAGGAGTGCAGGGCTCCATCTGGGCCCCATCCTGCTCCCCTCGTAGTCCTGCCTCCCCTTCAGCTACTCTGCCTAGACCCTGCGTGGCTGCATGGACATAACAATTATTTTCATAGAAAGAAAGCAAAGTGCCCATGGTGGGAACAGGGCTGGGAGAAGCCCGCAGATCATCCCACATCCCCAGACCACTGGCAGGGATGTCCGGCCCTACTTGGATGCAGCACAGCCTGGGACCCCTTCAGTCCCTGCTCCCCATCTCTGTGCTGGCCACTGGCTGTGCCAGAGCAGCATTTCCCGCAGCTTCACTCATCTCCTCCTCACTCTGACTTGTGACAAGGGGCTCCGACTGGCACTGACAGCATTTAACCCATGGCAGAACCGAGGCTCAAACAGGCCCTAACACCGAGATCCCGACAGCGTGGGCACCAGAACCAGCCCCCCGGATCCTGTCCCCCATCCACCCCCGGGTACAGCAGTGGATGTCTCCCTCTTACCAGCCTCTTCTGCGGCTTGAGCGGCCGGTTGATGCCGTTCATTTTGTGGTAGAGCCCGCAGGCGTTGCACAGGTAGTGCCCGGTGCCATCCTTCCTCCAGAGCGGCGTGGACATGGCCCCGCAGTTCACGCACTCCCGGCCGTCCCCGGGGAACTCCTCCAGATACTCTGGAAGAGAGACCCAAGGCACGCGGGTCAGGAGCCGTGCCCACCACACCGTGCCACCCACAGTGTGGGGACCTTGAAAGAAAGGGTCCCTAATCATCTGTGCCCCCCTGCTCCTCTGCAAGGGACAATCCCTGCCTGCTGGGAGCTTGCCTCCACCTTGCAGAGCATGGAAGAAAATCCTTTATCCCCCCCCACACATACCCTCACCTTTCAATATTTGCTCAAAGGCAGCACATTCCCCCATCTCCACCCCAAAAACCCCTGTGCAGAATTGAGCTATCCAGGGGATGGGAAAGGGCAGGGAGCCCATCCGCGGCGTTAGTCCCATGCAGGGCGCAGACAGGGAGGTAAAACTATTTTTAATGAATACCACGGGGATAATAAAGGAGGGAGGGAGAACAAAACGGGGAGCTTTTCCCTATCTCCAGCGAGGTGCAGTGCTCCCCGGCTCCATCCACGCAAGGTTGCCCGCGGGCACAGCACCCCCGGCTCCGCACCCGGCTCCGCGCAGCGCCCAGGAGCACCGGGCAGCCTCCCTCCGCCCCAAACCCTCCGTAGACAGGCTCCTCCGGACTTTTCTTCCCCTCTCCGAGGAAATCTCGGAGCCGCCCGGCCCCAGCACGGTGCCCGGGGGCCCTCGGCTCCAGCCCCTCTGCTCTGCGAGCGGGCAGCCCGGGACGCAACCGAGAGCCTCAGGTCGGGCTCTTTTCTCCTGCCGCTTTTCTTTCTCTTTTTGAAATAATTTCCTTCGTCCCGAAAGTTATTTTCTTCCAGATAAAAATACTTTTTTTTTTTTTTTTTTTTTCCTCTTTATCTGTGATCGTATTAAAAATGATCCAAAGTGAGGGAAAAAAGGCAAAACAAAAAATGAAAAAGAAAATGAAAAAAAAAATAAAAATCAAATATGAAAAGTTAAAAGAGAAAAAGGTCGCAATAATTCATTAAATGAAAGAAAAAATAGTTTACGCTACTTAGGAGCGGTTTACACTATTCAAGAGCAAAAATAAACGGCAGAGAGGACGGCGGGCTCTATTTCGGGTCCCAAACCAGCAAATTCAAAGCGTAGAAAGTTTTTCCGCGCCATCACCTCCCTCGGCAGGACAGGGGCGATCCGTCCCCGCACAACACAACGGATTTTCCGAGACAAAGAGAAAATCTGGGAAATCAACCACTCCCGAGCATCCCCGGCGCGGGAGGCAAAGCCGAGCCGGGGAGGCAGCTCGGCGGGGAGGGGGCTGTCTCCCCGCTTGACTTTGTTCTTGGGGTAAAGATAAGATAATTCGGTTCACCGCAGTAAAGGCGATAACGCGGCTGAGATCTTGAAGTGGCTTTTAAAGGGCTTTGCGAAGCACCGCCGGAGGAGGCTGGGGAAATATCCCCGGGGCTGTAAACCGCGCACACGGAGGGTCCTTTCCCATCAAGACCCCAAAACTTTGTTTGCTCGGCTCTGGGTTTAAAAGGACTCTGCGGTGTGGATGCAAACGAATTGTGGCGGGGTTTATTGTTCACCGCCTGGCTGCCTTTCCCTGCCTCCCCAAAGGCCGCGGAGCGGTGCAGCTGCGGACCTGTTTGGGCGAAGGCGAAATTAGGAGACCGAGAGTCTGTTCGAATATAAACTCATTTACCACAATAAATGACTTAAAAGGGAGGGAGCTATAAATCTGCCCCGCTAATTTAAACACAAGGGTAAGTATTGAAGCCCAGGCACAAAGTCGATATTGTGGGAAGGAGATATCGCGGAGGGTGGGGGGTGGGGGGGTCGTGGGGGGTGTAAGGGGGTGTCGAGCAGCCTCTGCTCCTCTGTCCTCGGGGGGAATTGTTCTCCTTTGAAACGTGCTCTTTGCCCTCCGTGTCACACAAACACACACACACAAACAAAACACCTCCGTCCGGGGGCAGCCAGCCGCGCACCCCATGCCCGGACCATTTTTCCATCCAGCTAAAACTTCTCCCTCTTTTTTCCCGTCGGGGCAGCTCACCCCGGAGCTGGGGGATGCTCCGAGGACCGGGGGAGGGGGAGCGCACGGAGCCCTTCCTCACCGGGAAGGGGAAGCCCGGAGGCGACGGTGAGGGGCGACGGCGACCTACCGAAGGTGGACCTGCGGCCGGGCAAAGCCGCCTGCCTCGTCTGCAGGCTGTGCAGCACGCTGCTCTCAAAGTGTCCGGCCGTCCAGGAAGGAGGAATGTCGGGGGTCACGTAGGCGGGGTAAGGGCTGGAGTAAGACCCGTTGACGGAGCGCACCAAGGCGTTGCCGTACTGCTCCCGGCCCCCGCCGGCCAGCAGCAGGGGCCCCTGGTAGGCGCCGTCGCGGCCCGGGGGGGCTGCTGCCCGGGGGGCTGTGAGGGTAGGAGAAACCCGACGGCGTGTGGGGGCTGCCGGCGTTGAAGGAAGGGGCTTCGCCGCTGCTCTGCCCCCAGCCCGGGGGGTTGCCGAGGTGGCTCTGGTGAGGCTCGCAGCTTTGCAGGTAGGGGAGCGTCTGCAGCACGGAGGGCACCCGGGTGGTGGGCACGTAGACGGGCGAGCCAGCCGACGAGTGCAGGAAATTGCTGGAGTCGTGGGAGTAAGCCGGCTGGCCATGGCTGGGGGCGAGGGCCAGCCCCTGATACATGGTCCGTCCTCGGCGGCGGCGGCGGCTGCTGCTCAGGACCCGGCCGGCTGCGCCCCGACGGTGCCGAGGGGCTCACTCACAGGCACCTGGAGGGAGAGCCCAGAGCCGCGGCTCAGGGAGGCCGGAGCCCCGTAACTGACCCCATCCCCGACGCCATCCCCAACCCTGACCCCATACCCAGTCCGGTGGCCATGGGACTGGGATCCCTGGAGCCTTCGGTCCCGCTATGAAAGCACCGCTCTCCTGCCTCAAGCTGGGGAGGGGGAGATGAGTTAGTTTTAAATTTTGTTTTTATTTTTATTTGTGTCCCCTTAAACTTCCCCCTGCTCCCCT
>CM021784.1:12757016-12769495 GCA_011076525.1 Nettapus auritus
CCCCCCCCTCGTCCTACTCCGGTTTCCCGCAGGAACCGGCCACCGGTGGAAGAAAGAAAGGCTCGGCACGCTTTCCCATATGGGGTTTCGGGTCGCAGTGGACGTGGAGAAGGGGTTCTATGCCCCCAGTGAGCTCTCCCTTTTTCCTTGGCACCAAAACCCCATAATACCAGGGCTGGCGGGGGGGGTCTCTCTCACCCCTCCGTGCCCTGCCGAGGCTGGGGCGATGCTCAAAGACTCCCGGCGTTGCAGAGCCGCCCTGAGCCCCATGAGCTATCCAGGACATTTATCCGGCCCCAGGACATCTATCCGGCCCCGGGACATTTATCCGGCCCCACACCGTCCCGTCGGGGCCCTGTCCTCCCCGGGCTGCCCCCTCGCAGGGCTGCGGCCGTGCCCCCGCCATCCCCGGGGGGCTCGGGGCCTCCTGCTCGCTCCGGTCTTGCGACGGGGACCCGCAGAGGGCCGGGAAACGACAATAAAAAAAAATAAAAAATAAAACAACAACAATAATAAAACCACCACTTTTCCCTAATTTTCCCCGTCGGCGCGACCCCAGGAAGGGGAGGCAGGAGGGTAAAAATACACTTACACCCCCGCCGTCCGCATGGCCCGGTTAATTTGACGAGTTTAATTCTGCTCCGGTGCGGTGCTGGTCGCCTCCCCCAGAGCGAGGAAATCATTTCGGCCTTATCTTTTTTTTTTTTTTTTTTTTTTTTTTCCCTTGGGACTCGCGGGGCTCCCTGCTCGGCGGCTCTTTGCTCCTCGGAGAAACGGGGAGAAGCCGTGCTCGGTCTCCTCGGTCTCCCCCGGGTTCTCGTTCTGCTCTCGGGCCTCCGCCGTCAGGATCAGGCCCTGCTCGGCCCCGGGAGCGCTCCCGACGCCCGCTTCCAGCCCCGCAGCGGCGGCGGGGTCCCGGGTCCGGCTCCGCGGGAAGGGTGGGAAATTTCGGCTCCAAAATAAACCGGGGCAGGAATGCCAGCTATTTCCCTCGGAATAATGCAGCGCAACTGGCTGGGGATCTGTATTTATTTGCTCGCTGCCTTCAGGAGAAAGCGGCCGGGGAGTCCCTGCGTCCTCAAACCGAAAAGAAATCATAATAATAAAAAAAAAGGAATATAGAAAAAAAATAATAATAACAACTCCGGGATGCCGCCGGTCAGCGGCAAGGGCAGAATCGTCTCTGCGGGAATCTAGCCCCATAGCCTCGGGGGCCGTGGCTGAGTCCCCGGCGGAGTTTCCTTCGTTTCGTTTCGGTTGGGAAAAGCGGGGCGAAGCCGTCGGGCTCGCCCGTGCCGCAGCCGCGCGCCTTGCCGTTTCAAGGCGCTGTTTAATTGGGATTCATTCTTAATAATAATAATAATAATAATAATGAGCATTAAAATAAACGCTCGACGACCGCCCGTTCCGGTCGCTTGTGGCATTCGGATAAACGTGGAAACGGTGAAAGACCCGAGGCGCTGCTGAAATCCGCGGGGATTTACCCCGGGAGCGCACTGACGCCGGAGGAGCTTCGCCAAAACCTGCCCGTAGACGTGTTCCGCGTGTGAGTGCGTTCAGACACAACCGATTTACCCGTTTTTCAAGCTAATTTCTCCCCGCAGCGGCGTTAGGTCAGCTCCCGGCTGTGCCGGTCTCTCGCACCCCGGGGCGGCGGCGGCCCGAGGCCGCGGTGAGAGGCGCTGGGATCCGAGGGACACCCCCCCCCCTTCACCGGCAGCAGGGCTGCGGGCAGGTGCTCCCACCCCGGGGCTTTCCAGCACAACCGGAGGCAGCTTTCCGCGGAGGCTGTCGCGGTTAGACCTTGTGTGCTTGTTGCGGGACGAGCAGGGCACCGGGCCGGGCTGCTGCCACCCGTGGGGACACGTTCACGCGTGGGTGAAGCTTGGTACGGGTTTGGGGGTGAGCCCGCAGCTGGACACGGAGCGGGGGAGCCGCTGGGTGCGGGGGTGGCACCATGGGGTGAAGCTCCCGGCGTGGGGGTCCGCAGCTAGCTCCTGAAATACATTTCCCTGTGTTTGCTCTTTGGGTGCTTGTAGAAATGTGGGCTGCTCTCGGTGCCGGAGTCCTGCTTTAGGGGGGGGACCTGGGGATGCTTTAGGTGAACCGCAGCCCTTGCCCGGCCCCCAGGGAGTCACGTCGGTGTGCGGGACACGGGGAGCCCGGTCTGTGAGGGCAGCCCCCGCGGAAGGGGCAGGGTGCTTTCCTTACTGGCTCTCCCTACTCCACCGAGGGCCCCCGACGTGCCCAGACCGGGGTGAGAGCCGGGCTTAAGGGGGATTGCTCGACGTGGCCGCGGAGCCGCGTTTGCGGCGAGGCTTAGACGGAGGCAAGAAACCCAAAGGGAAGCACCGGGACAGGTACTCCCCGGAGCCCTCGGAGAGACCAAACCTTCTTCTTCCATCCTCACCTGGAGGGGGGACACCCGAGGGCGCCCGCCGGGAGTTTGCCCGCCCGAGCCCCTTCCCTTGCCGTCGGGCAGGCTGGGTGGGACGTGGCCCTGCTCTTCCAGACCACTTTTCTGCAAGGGTGAGAGGCAGGACCTGGGGTATGGAAGGGATCCCCGGCCCCCGTGCCCTCCGTCCAGGCAGAGCTTTTCGCCGGCTGGCTCCGAGCTGTGCCGGGCGCTGCTCAGCGGGGCCGGTGCGGCTCGGCACGGCACGGCACAGCTCCCGGGGGAGGCCTGACCCCTCCAGGTGAGGCTCCCCCGCCCCGGGACAGACTGCCCGGCGCCCCGGCCCCTCGGCCCTAATCCCGCTCCGGCTGATTTGTGAGCCCTGCGCAGGGGCGGACGCGTGGGAGCGCGCTGCGCGGTCCCGAGGGGGGCCATCAGCCCCCTCCAGCAACAACAAAACCACGGGACAAAAAGGAAAAGCACAAGACAAACAAAGAAATAAACAAAAAAACCCAACACACAAAAAATAAGTTTAAAGAAAAGGAAAAAAAAAAAAAAAAAAAGAAAAAGAAAGCGCAGAGGGAAGGGCAGAAACGTACCCGGTCCTGCTCACCAGAGGCGAGGCGCACCCTGAGCGGGGAATCGCGGGTTCACGTCCCTGTCTATCCATCGGGAGGGTTGCAATTAATGAAATTAGCCCCCTCCCCTCTCCCCCCACCTTTCACGGGTCGCAGCATCCTCTCCCGGAGCTCAGAGGCAGCTCGCAGCCCCCTGTCCTCGGGCACCCTGCTGCAAAGGGAAACCCATCGAATATTTGGCCCCCGCGGCCCCGGCGGGAGGCTTCGGGCCGCTTTCTAATTCTGCCCCCGGTTACCAAACGAACAGCCCGGGGGGGAAGACGAGCTCCCAGGGGGCCGCTTCCCCCGGCCCTGGTGGACTACGAAAGGGGGGAGGGACCGACAGGAGGGGACCGGCGGGGTTTGGGTCCCTTGCTCTGCATCCCCCTGTCCCCATCCGTGGTCCCGATCCCATGCTCCGCATCCCAGCCACCCTCTGCATCCTCCCCCCGGCCCCTTCCTACCCAATCTCCAAGGTTGGCCCCTTCCCAGAGGGTTTCGGGGACCTTCTATGGCCAGGCGGTTTTGTAGGGCAGCGCTGCGGAGAAAGGGGATGGAGGCAGCCAGGGCTGTGGGAGGCCAGCGAGGGGCTGTGGGCAAGGACTGGGCTGCCCCCAGCCCAAGCAGGATGGGACAGCAGGGTTTTGTGCCTGGAGTAGTGAGGGGATGCCAGAGGGCTTGGGCTCGAAAGGGTTAAACAAACAGCGGGCTCCGCCAAAAAATATTTATCTCCTGCTATATGCATGTGGCAGTGGCTCTCAGGAAACGGGGCTGTAAGAGAGAGGGGGGGAAGTATTGCAGATCTTTTGCCTTCTTACTCTGAGATCCTGTTTTGTTCTTCAGTCTGTAAGAATTTCACTGGCACGGAAAATCAGAGGTTCCACAGAACTGACGTTGCCTGCTGTCCTCTAACAGAGCCATTGTGCAGGGATGCTTCAGCCTCAGCTGCTGACAAGTTCACAACAGCTACAAAAATCACCCCACTTCCTCCAGTAACCACAGGCAACCAAATGCAGACAATTTGTGCCCCCCAAAGATGGGTAACTCAGCACGGGCTTCCTAAAAGTGACCTCAGTTTGCATCATTTTTTACCATGCATTGTTTAAAAATCCTAATTGTCTAAATTGCATTTTCCTTCCAGGCTGATTTAACAGAAAGTTTGGGAGCAGGCAGGGAGTCCTCAGGCGGATGAGGGCAGGGGCGCTGGGCATGGACAGCACCCGCTGCTGGGAGTGCACCAGGAGAGCCAAAACCACCTCTGCAGATGGGCAGACAGAGCTCTGTGGGTTTCTTTGACACAGGGCACTCTGAGGGCTCCAGTTTTGCCCTGGCCCTGTGGGACAAAGACGCCCAACCCAGGGGCTCAGAACTTTTTTGGGGGGGCTGAGGATCCTGGGAAGTCGCTAGGAGTTTCGCTGCAAGCAGGCAGGAGCTGGGAGTGACTCAGGATCCGGCCATGTGAGCAGGCTGGGGGACGCCTCTTGTGTCTACAAGTTCCCGTGCATGTAGGTGCTTGTGGGGCTGAGGCTGGAGGGCATGGTGCGCCACCGGCCATGCTGGTGATGCCAAACCAGGTATCAGTCAATACAAGTGAGAGTGGAAACCTTCTGTATGCTGAAAATGGGAAATATTGCTTTGAACAAACCATGGCTCATGTGTTCTGAGCTCCTGGGCTGGTGCTGGTGATGCCAGCCACGTGCTGGAGGAGAGCAGCGAGTGAAACCTCCGGCCCTACACCACCTTCAGAGCCTTGCCAGCCACACAGGGTTTGCACCAGGCTCCCCACTTCACAGGCAATAAATGGGGAAAGAAAAAAAAAAAAAAAAAAGAAAGGGGGCTATTTTGGTATATTAACCTCCTTGTGGCCAGGTGAAAGGTTAAATTCACATGATTCATTGGCGGCTGAGAGACAGCACTTTGTTGCTAGGATTTTGGGGAATGCGGAGGGCTCCAGCGAAGGAGTCTCGCTAATCTTTAAGGGAGGGAGCCAGGCTCCTGTCTGACGGCTGCAGGCCCAGCAGCTCTGTGTTTCATTTCAGACTGTCACTCTCCTATCTCTCAGCTCACTCCCAGCTCCAGCTTGCTGCCAGATCTTGGGAACTGTTAACTCAGACAAATTTATAGATGGAAAAAGAACAGTTAGCCATTGTTCCTGGCGTGGGGGAGGGAGGAAAGCGAGGAGCTTCAGCGACCAAAGTCATGATGTAACCTGTTTGTTACATGGTTGGGAGAAACATGCGAAGGGGCTTGCTCTTCCTGTGCCATGCAGGGAAAGTGGGACTGTTACGTTACTGTGACATGTTGGGAAATGGGACGCTGGTGCCCAAATCCCTTGGAGACTTTTTAGGGAGTTCCCATAAATAAGTGGAATCTCCCAGCTGGACACCTCTGGGATATGAGCTCTTTTTTTTTTTTTCTTTTTTTTTTTAATTCAAGTCCCATGATACTGGGTGGTTTTTCCTAAAGCTTCAGACTCTGGAGCTGTGAGATCTGACATTAATAGCAGTGTTCATGTAAACAAAGCACCTGGCTACATGGGCTGAAGAGGAGAAATTAAAATGGAGAGATCTTAAGGATTAAAAACCAAACACCCAGATAGCAAGGACAGATTCATTATTCTTTGGGAGTGCCTTGACTTTTAGGAAACACTACTGAATTTTGGGAACTTCATTCTCTGTAGGAGTGGAATCTGTTTTTGTCTACCTGGGAGAAAAGAGGAGACCAAGAAGTTGCTGTCTGACTCAGCCCTCTGCCCTGTTGCCAGCTAGGTACCACTCCAATCCTCCTTCCTGGGGGAAAGACTTTTGTTTTCAATATGAAATTAAAGGTTTGGAAAATAAGAGAGCATCCACTCACCCTAATATTTCATTTATAGATTTTGGACAGTCTCAGGCTCCTGAACATGGGTCTCTTAGAGACATCTCTTTCAAAATTACCCAGAGAACCGAGATGAATCTTCAGGGCCAGTTGCAGGAGCCTCCCTGCTGAGAGGCTGTTCCTGCCTCACTGTCATGGTTTCTGCAGTCCCCTTGTATATCTGGAGATGTTTCTGGTTCTTTGTGCTTGCTTGCTCACAGGGACATGTGGGAAGGGATAGAGGACTGTTAGCAGGTCTGTCTGCCTCTTCTACAGACAGCTTCAGGCCAGGAGGAGCCTATGTCTCAGTAAGGTAAGCCACTTCGGCTTTTTATATCCACTATGACTCCAGGTCCCCAATTTTCTAACCTTTTATATGTGTACAGAGTGGATAGAGGTGAGGAATATTGGATTTTAAAATAAACAATAGCATGTTAAGTACTTAGCAAATCCAGCCACTTGAGAATCTGGCTGCATGGGAGATGGTTTCTTCCTCCAAAGTCTGAGCGGCAGCAGAAGTCTGGTTTTTAATCAGGAGACTGGGCAGATTCGATTCTGAAGGACCAGGAGGCATCATGTTCCTAACATGTGACTCCCCCTCATTTTGCTTATTGGTGTTTTATTTGGCTCTGCAATAACAGGGACAGATTTTCACATTTTCTAAAGTCTCAGCCCAAAGTCAGATACACTATTAATGCTCATTTTCTAATTGTGGTATCTGCAAGTAGAAGCACTTTTTATTTTATTTTATTTATTTATTTATTTTTTTTTTTCCCCATTGCAGTTTTGGAATGAAGTTATTGACTCAAAACACTGGCACTGCACAGATGTGTACTTATAAATACAGGTCTGAATTAATCTCTGGTGGAAGGCTTCCATTGAAGTTAACAAAGATGCCCTAGGGATGAATTTGGGATGCTATCTGCATTATAGGCCAATTTTCATTTTGCACCTCTCTCCCCATATATTTTATATGTCTAAAAATAATCTTCCAAGAGGGAGAAATGGCACTGCGACTTCTCGTAAGCAAGGTACTGAAGGGATATGACAAATTAATTGTGCAGCCTTTCCTACCTAGTAGAACTAAATTTAATGTTCCCTGCTTTGCTTTGCTACACTTCATTTTAATACCCCCATGTCCAATAATCCTCCTACCTTTGCTCACTGTGTTCACAGGCTGAGATTTCCTTTCACAGCTTCTCTGCCACACCTGAACTGCCTTGGCTTTGGCCAGCAAACCTTCCTCTCCACTTCATCAAACGCCCCTTGCCATTTCTCTCTGTCTCTTCAGCTGCATCTCTGACCTCACCTAGCTTCATTTTTCACCCTCTCAGCAACCTCTCAGCCCTCACTGGGTGCATTTTTCATCTGCTTTGGCATGAAAACATGGCTCCAATTAGTTGGGAAGGTGGTATGGAGAGGGAGAGGTGGCCTTTTCAGCCAGAGCAGGGAGAAAAGCACCCCTTGCTCTCTCTGGGTAGCCCACCTGCCCCAGAGATGGGGTGGCTTTCATCTTTTACTGCTCTGGAGTTGGGGAGAAGGAGGAAAGAAAGTTTTTTTCTACTTTTCTGGACTCATAAATACAAAACCAAGGCACAACCTATGCTTTTCACCGCATGAGTTTTAGGCATGGCCACAGCTGGTCTGACCCAGCTGTTTTCTCCTTGCGTGGTGGAAGCCCCTTGGTCCCGTGGTGCCAGGGGTGCACGGGGGAGTATGCGGCCAGGGGCCACTCATAATCTCCTGCTCGCTCCTGAGATTTCACAGGAACGAGCTGAGCAAAGCCATGTGTTACGAGGAGCCACTGGAACGATTTTAAGCAAGCAAAGATATGCAGAAGCAGAAGTCCTGGCAAGACTTTATTCAGTTCCCCATGGATAGGAAGAAAATTATGAGTGTGTATATCCCATCTGACTGTACCCGGGCCAATCTCTAGAGTTTAGCCATTGTCCAGCGTTTCCAAACCTTCAGCCCCACATCTGGTCAGCTGGGCCCTTCCTGCAGCCAAACTCGGGGTCCTCCTTTCAGGGGGCGTAGGGCAATCTGCATACAATCGGCTCTGCGGGTTGAAGCTGAGGTCACCATTGAAAGCATTTTTTTTTTTTTTTTTTTCCCAAGAGCTGTTTGATCAAACATAATTTACTGACTGGGACAGTTATTGACAGGCCTGACAAAAGTGATGCTACAATGATTTACAGTCCAGGTGTGTTGTCAGAGCAAGATATTTACCTGAGATCCCAACAACTGTTAAAATTTAATCCCAAGAGACCTTCTCTGGCTTTAGTGCAATGTCTTGAGGGGTCACAGCTCCTGGACCATTTGGAGTCTCCATGCAAATAACCCATAGTTTAGGAACTTTGGGGGGAAATAATAGCAGATACAGCATTTAAAAATGTTTTTTAATGGACATAAAATCGGAGAGGTGAACTGATATAGGATGCCCTTTCCCTTATCCCAAATGTACAATTCTCCACAATAAACCTCTTTGAATATATACACATTAGTCAGGATTATCTCTGAACGTCTAGCAGGCTAAGAATATGGATCCTGGAGTCGTCAGCAGGAGGATTCATTAGAGAAGATGGCAAGTGCTTGGAAATGTGAAATGTATTCTCTTATAAACACAGCCTGCACTGGGGCTGACCTTAGGACTGAGCAGAATTGGCTGGAGGGAGAGGGAAAGCAGAGAAGGAAAACAATGTTCATACACGACCGTCTCCGCTTCTTGTAACAAAACACGCTATCGAGTTTTCTGTAACTTCTCTCCACTCTCAGATGGAGGCAACTCTCACCCTGAAAACTGAGACAACTGAAGAGGCAATGACAAAGCATCCCAAACATCCCCTGTCCCAGTGGATCAGAATTCACAGTTTTGGGGTACATGATGTGACTCCAGGAGGAATTTCCTCTCTGCTCATGTGCCGAAGCCTCCAGGTGACCAAAGCATCATCCTTCTCTTCTCCCACAAAACCAAATATTTGTTATTATGTCTTAAATCTTACTGGCCATTTAAACTCTGCATTGTCAGAGTTCATGTATATGGATGAGTTCTTGTATGTGAAGGGAAAAGATTCTGGGAAACTTTAAAGATCCTCCAAGTGTGTATGGGCACACAGACATGTGGATGTTTCCCCTTTATTATTGCCTCTCATTTGCTTACTGGGCAAAATGAAAGTAGCAAGCTCTGGGTATGAAAGGAACTCAGCAAGCCAGCATTGACTCCTACCTCATATCTATTAGCTGTAAATTACTTTAACATGAGTGACATCACACTTGACTCTTGGTAAAACAGTGTTAAGTTAGTGGGTAATAAAACAGCTTGACACTAATGATGGGTTCTGCGTGATAAATTACTGTCAGTGATCAGATAAGGGTTCTTGAGACTAACCTTGAACTAAATCTGTTTTGTTGCTACATCTTGTGTGCAGTGTTCCACTTCTTACCGCAGGGATTAAGGGCTCAGAGCCCAATCCTGCTCCGTGCTCGGAGGCAAAAGGGCTGTTCGTGGGCAGGGGTGCTTCCAGGAGCAGCTCCCAGGCAGGAGCTGCTCATACGAGCGCAGCACACAGGGCTTGGCCCCGGCCTCGAGCATGGCCGGATGCTTGGGCAGGCTTGGAGCGAGTGGTTCCACCGCAGGAAGAGTTTCCAGCAGGGCTTGAAGTGTCTGAGCCTCTGCTATTTTTCATTTAGAAAACCAACAACAAAACAAAACCCACAAAGGCATTGCACAACTGAGGGGTGGATCCTGAAAGGCTCATTTCTTTATGTGTTTGGTATGATGGATTTCATTGCTGGATAAATATTTTTTGGCCTCTGCTAGACCCATGCATTAGTCTGTCCTACAAACCATGGACATCTTTGGCACTGGTAAGAAGGGAAGATGCTCAGCAGCCTGCATCAGGCCCTCATTCAAAGAACTTGTTTTACTTGCAAAACACTGAGAGAAAGCTTTATACCCAAGAGCTGGGAGCTGGCCAAAGTCAATGTACTGCAAGGGTTTTTGAATATTTTTTGCATGTATTTTCTTTGGAATCTAACCAGGGTGCTGCTTAGAAAAGGCTTCACAAATTGTTTTACATTGTTATTATTATTTGAGGCTCCATTTTCATTTATCATTCAGGTAACATTCTTGGGAGATATTATTTCCACTTCTTCTTGTATAAACCATTGTCTTAAAACATTTACCTTAGTTCAATTTCGTGGCCAGTCGCTATTGTCCTGGACTGTTATGGCTGATCTAATCCTGGTTACTTGTGCATTATAATGGCTTCAATGAAGAGAAGTTTTCACTGTGTTGATCTGGGTACCTCATTTGTATGTGATTATGGCAGACCTCGTATTAAGATACATTGGTTTTAATGCAAACCGTAAGGACTGGTGGATGGTTTCAGTGCAACAGAAAGAGGGAAATGCAGGGGCAGGAGCTGGATGTGCCTGGGATGTGCCCAAGGAGTGGGGAATGCTGACCCATGGACACGATGTGGGACATGGGGTTAGTGTGCTCCCACTCTGTTCTTTGCTGAAATGCACACCAGTAGTTATTGGTGCTTTCAACTGAGCCGTCAAGTAACGAATACCCCATTTACATTAAAATATTTATCTGAGCCCAAGCCTGATGGAAGGTTAAGGCGCTGCTTACAGTGAGTAGCTCTCCTCATGGAGTGATCTCGAGGCTGGAGATGAGGGCTGAGCCCCAGCAGTGCCCATGCACCCATGCTCAGGGCAGGCAGCACAGGAGCTGAGCTGGAAAAGCCACAGGTGTTTCTGCAAAATGTCTCTGATGAAATAAAATGCCTTTTTTTTTTTTTTTTTTTTTTTTTTTTCCTCAGATCTTTCTTGTCCAGTTCTGTTCTGAAAGGAGAGGGCTTATTTCTACTCAATTCATGGCAAAAATATTTTTTCTTGGCTTTTTTGTTTGTTTGTTTTCTTTCCTATTCCATCTTTTGATTCCCCATGGAAAAAAAAAAAAAAAGTAAGGGAAGAGAAGCAGGATAACACTTCTGTTTGGAAAGAAAGGGAGTAGTCTGTGTGGGAGATGTCAAATGGAGCTGAAAATTACTGGACTTTCTCCAGAAACCCGTATCCACTTGAGCTGTGGATACGATCAGTTTATCAAAACACCTCTGATGCACGGCTGGGAAACAGAGCAGCGTTCCTGCCTCTGTTGGAAGGAGTGCCCCTTCGTATCCCTGCTTGCTCCTCACCCCAAAACTCACCCGTACCCAAATCTTGTTGTCCCTTCCTTTCTTCTCCACTGTCATCCGTGTGCTGGCTGCATCCCGTACTGGGGCTAGAAGCCTGGAGCTCTCCCGATCTGGGATGAATTTGCTCTCATTGGCATCGAGGATTCACTTGCTGCCCTTCCAGTACTGTCACCGGTCCCAGTGCACAGCCCTCACTGGGAGGCTGGGGGCTCACCGGAGACATGGAGTCCGCAGGGAGCTGGTCTGTAAGGCAGATTTCCCTGCTGCTGGGAGGGGAAGCGGCACAACAGCAACATTTGGGCAAGATCTGCATGCAGAGCCGGAGCTGAGGAATTTCTTCTCTCTTCCACCCTTTGATTTGCTCGGTGCGACTGGGGGCACCAGTTTTACATCCCTGCCTCTGACAAACCAGCCCGTGAATGTGTCACACATGTGCTCACAGACATGTCTAGGCTTAAATGCTTTTGTCTTCAATGTGTCCCTTTTTTCTTTTATTTCTCTCATTCCATCACCAGACGTAACAGAGCCCAACCAAGCAGAGACACCGTGACTGCCATGATGTAGGAAAGAAACAATCCCTGGCTGACGCGGCGGGCTCCAAACAGCTTATCCAACAGATGCATGAACAGGAAATGCAATATCATGTCCAATTTCTCATACCTTATTCATGACTGTTGCAATCACCGAACACATGTAGCCCAGTGATACGCATTGCATAACCCTTTTGTGAGAGACTACTCTCCTCTCTTGCTCCAAAACCGTCCCTTTTGCTGGGAGAGAGGTGCAGGTTTGGCAGAGCTGAGAAGTACCCGTGGACTTATGTAAAACAGCCCAGGCACCGAGAATGGAAATGTGCCCACATTTGCTTTGCTAATTAACCTTAGCTTTGGCTCAGAGGGACTCATTTAGGAGGGGTGAGTGAGAGGAGATGGACCGGAGCCCAAACCCCACTCACTTGCTCTGCAGAGCTGCCTCTGGGGCCCAGTGGGAGTTTTCTCTTATCCTTTCAGACCCGGATCTCATCACTCCTTTCACCAGCAGTACCCTGAGTCCATCAGGCAGTGGAAACACCGTCATAACTTCCCAAGGCACAAGAGGGACATCCTGGCCCCATCCAGCCCATCTCCCCACTGCTGGGAGCTGCAGCCAAGGAACCCGGACCCTACAGGAGGTGCTCCCCTGCTCCCCAGCAGGAGCACTTCAAAGAACAATGAAAAAAAAAAGTTTTATTTCTTTAGGGATGATAATGTGGTCTGGGCACTGGTCTGGGCGGAGCAGGATGAGGCGGCTCCATAAGGAAGGAGCTGGGGCCAGTTTCCACATTGGGATCACGGGGTCAAGCTCCCTTTGGGCTTGGCCTTATGTCCCAGTGACCTCTCTAACACCCAGTTTCAATGAAAGCCTTTT
>CM021784.1:12769595-12834543 GCA_011076525.1 Nettapus auritus
TTTTTTTTTTTTTTTTTTTTTTTTTTTTTTTTTTTTTTTTCTTCGTATTATAATGTGCCAGAGAAAAAGGCAAAGAGTGTCAGAGTGAATGAAGCTCCTCTGGCAGGGAGTGCAGCAGAGCGAGGATTGCACCCCTAATCCCAGCCCCATGTGAGGTTAAAATAATATTTCCATTGAGAGCTGCAGGAAAGGTGAGTTCAAAGTTTTAGAAAAAACCTGCATGGGAATGTTTGTGTGGAAACACCTAGTTCTGCACGGCAGCACCACAAGGAAAACTCAGCCAAGCTCAGCCCTGTCCTCTGCTTCCAAAAACTGCTTTGTGCAGTCAGACCCAAGTGGTGAGGTTTCCAAATTGTGTTCATCGCACTTAAAAAGGTGCCCACGGATTTAATAATAATCATCACAAAGTTTCTACATTCTTGCCCAAATTCCAGGGCTTTCCTTTAAGCTCGCTGGCCATACTGTAAAAGTTCATAATAAATATCTGTCTTTGGTATAATAAAAGCAATGTTTATATTCTTGACAGAATGCATTTGTGAACTTACAGTCATTAGAGATGTAAACTGAAGGCAAGAAGATAACCTCTCTCCCAAATGTTCTATTTATTTCTGTAAAGTAATTTGTATGATTTATCTTATAGACTAAGGTTTATGGTTCACTTTGAACTCCAGGTTCTTAACTCAGCAATTGCCTGTTTGGGCTGAAGCATATAAGTGATGGCATGACCCAAAGTGCTAGATGAAAGGAAAAAGACAAAAACAAGGCAGGCTTCTGGGATTTTAACCATCATTTCTATATTCCATTGACATCTCTGGGTTAAATATTTTCCTTTAGAGGCCAATATGATCATTCCATCTGTATGCCATATCTCTCAGTGACAAGGAAAAGCGCAGAACACGGGCATCTTCAATGAGGCATGCCAACGTGCATCCAGCGGGGAATTTGGGGAGGTCAAATGCTGGTTTTAGTCATAACTCCCAGTTTACACATTCTCATAAGCAAGACAGCATCTATTGCGTGATTCATAAAAGAAGCATTTGATGTGAATCCACGTATCCTTGCCGTGCTGTGCTGGAAAGCCTCTGCATTTTTTAAACAGGCTTATAAGCCCTGTTTGCAGGAGATAATATTTAATACTAAATAGACCCAGCCTTCCTGACTTTGCAAAAAAAAAACACCACAAAATGGAGAGATGTGACCTGCCCCATTCATCCAACACCAAACAGCAAAAGCTGTTAATGTAGCAGGGAAGCTCCTGTAACACTCTGATTTCGGGCAGATGGACGCGGGATGGATGGGGATTGAAAGCGCCAGCAGCACTGCGGCATCTGCAGAGCTCATCTCAGGGTGCTGCCTCCATTTGCTGCCAGATATTTTGGTTCAGTTTAATATTTTTGTCACCTTTTCATAAGAAATGTCCCATCGTGGCATCTTGTGGGAGGCAGAGTGAATGGGATTTGCTGAGATATTTAAGGTTGGTGTATAACTCTGCTCTTCTGGAGGGAGTTTTAACACTGATTGCTTTTTTTGAGGGGGCCACTTTGAAAAATTCAACTCAAATTCTGAGAAGCCAGAGGCAATCTGCTCTGGTAACTTCTATGAGAGGAGAAAAGGGGGAAAAACCCAGCTCCTTAGGACAAATTTCTACCTCTTGTAAAATCAGACTTAATAAGAATATGAAGACAAAGTAAGAGCCACTTGCTTGTATTTTCCTCAGTTTTAGCAGATTCCTAATGCAAGGGGTAGTTAACTAGGACTCGATTTTCTGCTAGTGCCATCAGAAGGCATGCACCAATGTCTCCGACTTTTAATCTTAAAAAAAATGCAAGAGATTCAAGTGTGTGTCATGACATGTAACAATTTTCTTTAAATAGGTGAGAGAAACTGAGGTAGGAACAAAACTACCCCTCATTCCCAGACCTGGCTGGAAGGTGGAATTTATATTCTGTTGGGAAACTTGAAGAACTCAAATTTTTTTTTTTTTTTTTTTTTTTAATTCTAAATCAGTGTCAGAGAGTCACCCACCCCTTCAAAACTGCTCACAGATTTGATATTTTTAACATTTTCCTTTGAGAAACTGCTGAATAGGTCAATAATAGAAAAATACATGAAATCACAAGTAAAATTAAATGCTCTGAATGCACCAGAATAAAACAAGGAAGGGCAAATTATTCATTTTCTTGTATTCCTAGTGAGTACCTTCAGAACAGTAAAGTATCTCTGTTTTTAAGGTGCCAAAGCACAAGCACAGTTGACTTCAGGAAGATTACTTTCCTTTGGAAAAAAAATAAAAATAATAATAATAAAATAATAAAAAAACAAACCTTGAATTTTTAGTAGTTCAGGACAGCTACAACAAAGGACAGAGAGACAACTTTGAGAAGTATCAGTAAAATTAGGAGCTACTGATACAAGGTGCTGTGCATATGGCCACCAAAGGCCCTGGAGCAGTGGCAGTGGCACCCTCTCAATTTCTCCCCATTTCTCATGGTGCTCGTTCAGCACCAGTCACTGGTTTAGCTGGTGACACCTCTCCGCTCCCCACCTGGAGCCTAAATCAGGTACCTCTGCTGCCTGGCATGGTTGAATGCTATTTCAGAGGGTGAAGAAGAGTTTTGTGCTAAGCGCTAGCTATATTTTGGTGCATTTAGTTATCAATATGTGGAATTCTGTCCAGTCCTGGACGTGAAAAATCCATATCTTATCTGGCCTCTGCCAGGTCAACATTACTCACAATTCAGACACCATTTACCCTGCAGGGCTGAGACCCATGTGATGCCTGGCTCTGACCAGTACTATTATTCACTTACTCTTGAGAACACTATAATTAATCAGAAAAACATGTTAACACCCTGTCTTCTCTCCCCTGCCTCCATCAAAAATCCCCACCAGCCACCCAGCTTCTGAAAACCACCAGATTAAGCCCTTACTGAAGTTAATGGGAAAAAGCTCAGCAGGAATTCATCATGCTTGGGGTCAGCCTTCTGCTTTCACTTCTCTCCTAAGGTAGGTGGAAAAGCCTGGAAAATGGGAGCAGGGCAAGGACCTTTCAGGTGCCTGGTGCTTGCTGAGCTGGATCCAGCCACCCTCTCCACGTGGAGGTGAAACAGAAACTTCCCTGCATTGGTTTCAGTGGAGATGGAATTTGATACCGAAGCTGCTGTCATGCCAATAAATTATTACACAGTATGATAAAAATTATGGAAGGAGGATGGAAACATCTTCATGAAGTCTTTTGTAAGAGTAAAAATTCCCTTTTTTAGTGGTGCACATAACCCATGGATGCCAAGTAATAAACCTTACCAAACCGCACAGCACACTCGAGGCTTTTGAGACTGTCCTACCACCTGAGATGCCACTCAGCAATTAAAACAGATGACAAAAAAAAAAAAAAAAAAAAAAAAAAAAAAAAAAAAAAAAAACTGGCTCCAGGAGAACCCCACTTGCCCCAGGGATTTGTTCCCCTCCAGTTTCTCCAGAACTAGAGGAAAGCCATCCCGATGAGGTGGCAGAGCTGCCCCCTCCCGAGGGGCACACGCTGTCCTGCCCCAACTTCCCCTTACTGCCTGCATTTAAAACATGGAAAATCAGAGGCAATAGCTGGCTCCTCCGGAGCCTGTGCCGGAGTGGGCAGGAGCAGCGCTCACAATGGGCCATCTGTTTCCCTCTGTTTTTATTCCCAGATTGGATCAGACGGGGCAAAGCCAAATGCAGACGGGGGAGCGGCAGCACTTGGGGCCGCTCCCCCGGGCATGGTGCTGCACGGCTGGGGAATGTGTGTCCACCCTGCTAGACAGGGGCACGAAGCTCCCTGTTCTGCTCAAAGGATTACTCAGAGGTTGTCTCCAACGTGTTTTTTACACCAGAAAGGCAGATGAGTGAGAAATCCCCCAAAAGCCGAGTGCTGGCTGTTGTTTTGAGGCAGCTCTTTCATGCTGGTGCTGAGTTTTCTGTATTTTCCCACTTGTGGTGGAGTTTGCAGCTCAGGTGGCACTGCGAGATGGGGCTGTTTCTCCTGAAGCTGGGCCCATTTCCCCAAAATGTGTTGGAGCTGTGCTTAGGCAAAGCGATGTGTGGTCGTGGTGTACTTAGTGCCCAGCATGGGAGGATTTGTGTTGGTGTCAGGGAGACTGAGGGCCTCGATATTAGGCACATGAATAAACACTTTGGTACTTTTAAGCCTTAAAAATATAAATAGGTAAAGCTGCAAAGTGCATGAGAATAAATGCCTGCAGGATCCAGAGCTGCATTCGCAACCAGGGAGCAGAACCATCCTGGGCATTAGCAAAGCTTCACCCTGCCCTTGGTCAGGTGTGGAAATGTGCCTGATTCTGGCAGGACCAGCACCATTTCTGACTGGACAAGCACTTGCCATTGCACATCACTCATTGGCTTTATATTACAGCTGTAACAGCCCCGGAGGCGGGCACCAAGGGGGATGAATCTGCCTTGAACTCCTGCTCTCCCACCCGCGCAGCTGGAGCCGCCGATAAGCAGGGAGCCGATGGCTGCGGGGAGGCGACGAAGGCTGTTTTCTCTCTTTGGGGCTGACCCGTCGCTGACCCAGCTTTTGACAGGTGATGGTGCCACCACATGCTGCTGGCACCTGGGGACGGCAGCCCCCAAGCACACCAGGACGGATCCTGCCCCTGCCTCGGCCACTGGCTGTCACCTCTGTGCCCAGCCCGGCTCTCTCTGGGTAGAAATCTGGCTTCAAAAAGTGAAGAAAGTAGTGTGGTTTCTGAAAAAAAAAAAAAAAAAAAATCCATTTTGCCAAGTCCTGTGAGACAATTGCACAATAACATGACTCCAGGACTAGTGGAAAAGAAATAAAAAAAAAGAAAAGCAACACTTGTTGCATGATGTGAGCTAATACCATGAGAACTGGTGTCATTATCATTAAAAGCAAATATTGCACAGGATAAATATCTCTTTTTATAAGGCCATACAGGGATTTTGCACTAAAAACAATCCGTGCTCCTCTGAGCTGCTCTGTGGGAGAACCTCGGGTCCCTAGCTGTAAATGTGTTAGGCACCCTCTAAGCAAATAACATCAATATCTCCTTTGTGCTATTTTTCTACTACATAAATACAAGAGGGAAAAGAAGCCTCTGCAGAAGAGGGTAAAGAAGCATGAAGAGATTATAAAGCTGGCAGAAGAAGCTGGTAGGAGAGACGCATGAATACAGAATGCTTTCTCATTAAGATAATTTCTCTGACAGACAGAGACTATTCAAACATGTATTTTTAATGTGAACATATTAAATATTTTGATTTTTAATTGAAAATATATAAAAAGTGACAGCGCAATGAAAAGGTCCATATAAATGAAGGTGCTGCTGGCAGAAACACATTTTGCACAACTTAATGTATATAATAGAAATGCTAACGCTTGTTAATAGCACAGCAAGATTTGCAGGAATACAGTTTTGGGGCCATGAGGTTATTCATTTCAGAGCTTTTTAATGTCAAACTCCTTCAGAAAAATGACACTCTTTTGCTCCAGATCCTTTACCATGCAGGTATTTTTTCAAAAATTAATCTCATTCATATTTTCAGAAATGTTTTTTTCCTTTAAGTGCTTCAAACAAGCTTTTACAAATAACACCTCGTTGTGGCTTTTATTGCTCTGATAAATCACTGAAACAACACTTGAAAATATTAGAATTGGTTGACTCAAGGAGTTTAACATTTGGAATTGAGATAAGTACTGAAAAGTCTCTGAAGGCAGCAACGATTCTGAGCACAAGAGAAGAAAAAAAAAAATAAAGGAAATCTGAAAAGAGAATTTACTGCTAATGGAAACACCACTTGAAATATTTACCTTGTCGCTCTACTGTATTTTCACTAGTCGATTAGTTCTGTGCCTGTACACATAGCAGCCTCCCTGGCTAATGAACTTTTCCAGTGCTTATCTCCTTTAGCAGACCCATGTCCTTGGAGTAGGCATCCAAGGGCTTGCTGTGGGGCACGTGCGGATGGTCCTGTGAGTCTGAGGCTTGCTGCCACCCTGCTGGGGACCCTCGGTGGTGGCATCGGGGTGTGGTGGCCCCAGGAGAAGCCTATGTAGAGGCTGTTTCTGCCAAGCACTTGGCAGATAGAGGCTGTCCCTCGTATGGGACTCTATAGGAAATGCAAGAGATCCCATTCACTCCTGCCGTGGACCAGTCCCTAAAACAAATCACTGGAGGCACCCATTGATATCTTACAGCCCAAGGGTGGTGGTCACCCATCAAACCTTCTACCCTGTGATGGCCCCAGGGCAACCCAGCTTGACACTATTTCCTTGCAGCTGGGAAGCCTGAACCCATCTATTCCTCCTCTCTGCTTTTTATAAATTAGATCCCAACATGTCAGTGTGTTTTAAAAACTTTCCAAACACTTTATTTATCCTTAGGATCATGCAGGAATAATCAATCCCCCGAGCATCTGGTTCCGTTTGATTTCTTTTCTTTCCTCCTCCCCTAGTCTGGAAACCTGCTGGGGAGCCAGCAGGAGACATGTACAATACCGAGCTTCATTTGTACGGCTTATTTGGTAAAAAACATCTTCCAAATGCATCCTGCTGTGAGAGGCAACCACCGAGCAGGGAGAGAAAATGGGGGAGGCTGAGCAAGGAGGAGATGGTGGGCTGGGAGGAGGGCGAGAGGTGGAGGAGAAGCTCAGGACAGCAATAGTACCTGCCCCAAGGGCCTGTCGGGGTGTTTGTGTGTGGGCAGGGGAACAGAGGAAAGGTAAGCATGGAGGGAAAGGCAGGGACATGCAAGGAGAGGGGGAAGAGGAAGTCTCTGGGTGGTAAGGGGTTTTCCATTGCAACCCTGGTACACAAGCTGGGAGTGAAACATTAATTATAGCACTGGAGTTTCAATGAAAGGTGCTGGGTCTGCTTCCATCCACTGCAAACGTGAGTGCTATTGCTGGGTGAACTCATGTAACTCCTCTGCAAATGTTGTAATGACACACTTACACTGAAATTATAGCACTTTTTAAAATTTAGCAGGTTTTGCCTCAAAAGTGGACTAGGATAAATGAGAAAAAGGTCATCATGAGCATGAAAGAAGCATTCATACCACGAGTTATTCCAAAGGACTAATTTAAATTCACCTCAGAGTTTATGCTGGAAGGACGTTAGAGAAATAATCCTTGTTGGAACTGCCAGCTGTGGACTTTCCATCTTGGGAAGATGGAAATAGCTTTGAAAATCTGGGTCCAGGTGCACCCCGGGTGTCTGGCCTTGGGCAGGTCAGGCTGTGTCTGTCCTGGGACGGTCCCTGTTGGGCAGGCTGCGTGCACCCAACGCTTCTGAAGATTAAAAAGCAAAAGTCCCTGTCCATGCCTGCTGGCTTAGGGGCTTTCACCTCATTTTCTTGGAATGATGACCTCTGCAGAATGGCTCCCATCCACAGCGCAGCAGTAAAATAAATAAATGTGTAAATCGGCAGGGCACGCTTCAGACTTTGAACCACGGAGCTGGGGAGCCCAGGCTGGTGTTTTCACAAGCTCACAATTAAGCTCTAGCCCTTTGTCAACTTTTCCTGTATTGCCAGGGACGTGGCAGAGGCAAACAGTCAGCAATTACAGGCACCCCGGAGGCTGCGGCCGCCCGGGGCCGTGCATGGCACCGCCAGTTACGGGGCCTGTGACTCATGGCCCCGCCACCCATAAACCTGGGTGCTCGCTCGCACGAACGAAGAACGGCGGCCGGGGCCACCGCCAAGGCTCCGCCAAGGGGACGTGGGGGCGATGCCGTGCTCCGGGGCCGCCTCATTGACCGCTGAAATCCCCCACAGATCAAAGCAGGTCTGCAAGCGTCTTCCTAATGCCGCGTGAACTGCGCTGACCTTTCCCTCTGGAACCTCTGTTAACTCCTGCCCATTACTCATTGTAAACAAAAGGGAGATCCAAAGGGTTCCCAATGGCCAAGACGGATGGGAAATGTTAGGAAGCTGGTGAAGGATGCTCGGGCAGATGACATGATTTAGGGAAAGGCTGGAATCCAGACCCTTGCAGGCTGGCAGCCCCAGTCTGCACCGCAATGCCTTTAATTTCAGCTGCATCTCTTATAGGAATGGCTCAGAAAAAAAATGGTGAACCAAAACTCCAGAGTGGCTCAGATACGAGCTTTATAACTCAGTCGTGGGTCAGATTGGGAAGCTAAGGCACCCCGTTGAGCACACACCAGTGCTGTGTGTGGTTTGAGGCCGTGTTGGACAACATCGTGTGATCAAACTGGAGGGACCTTGAACTCTGGTGCAGCTCTGCTGGGGGCTCTGAACTCTGCGACTCAGCTCAGGTCCCAGCACAAGTGTTGTGCTGCCATATGGATCGTAGGCATTGCGGTTTATCCTCTCCTTCCATATCTTATCCCCTGTGGGAAGCCCTCTGGTATACCTCACATTTTCTCTCCACTGGACAGACCACATACACTGGCTTGAAACTATGCTGAAGTCCAGCACTCTTGTTGTAAAAATGTTTTTTTGTTGTTGTTGTTGTTTTTTTTGTTGTTGTTGTTGTTGTTGTTGTTGGTTTTTTTTTTTTTTTTTTTTTTTTTTTCTTATAAAAAATAAAAAACACCTGGTTCCCACAGAAGGCCCCATAAATGAAGGTGGGAAGCTGTAAAGCTACAGCCTGAGAAGACAAGGCCCTTCCCCATCAGTCTGGGGCTGAAGTTGATAATACCGTGCTGCACACACAGTTTCCAGCTCAATTTTCTCTAAATGGCCCTGGAGTAATTTCATACTCTTGTTTGGGAATGTACCAGCATAAGAAGAACCCAGGGTGGTTTGGATAGGATGGCATGGCATGGTGTGACATGCAGCGATGAGAGGAAGGGAAAAGGCACCTTGAGTGTCTGGGGATGAATTTTGTCCCTTCTTGTGCCTCTCAACCCCTTCACTTTAAAGCAGGCACACTGGGGCTCAGGGCATCTCCTCCCGGCACTGATTCAAGCTGGGCTCCTCTTACCACAGCTTGAAACCCCCACCCACCCTTTATCTCTCCTCAGCTGGAGACAAAGGCACGGGCTGTGGTGTGGCACCACGGCACGGATTCCTCGCCCGATGGTGCGCGATAACATGGAGCCGTTCTCGCCCGCTGCAGGCGATGCTGCCCCATGCCCGGGCACGCTGCCTCCCGCCTGGGCAGGCGTGGATCAGGAATTCTCCCTGCACTGCCCATGGAGCCCACTGCAAATCCACAGGGAAGGGCTTGTAAAGCCTTTCTGCTTTGCCTTGTTACTTATTTTATTGGAATGGCAGGAATGGGATGGGGAAGGAGAAGAGAGGAGGAATAACTATCCCACCCTGCTGCCCTGACACAGGAGGGTTTATGGTCAGTTCAGTGCTTTAACCAGGTCCTGCAAGCCTGTTCAGTGACATTTACATGGACGGAATAAAATTGCTGCTACAGTTTCATCCAGTCTGGACTGCTACGGATGAAACACATAGGCACAGAAAGCATGAGGCCAGATTTGCCCTGGGAATCCCAAATTTTATAGCAGGCAGGAGAGCCCAGCCCTGCCCAGGAGCAGACGTGTGCCGGGCACGCAGTGACCTCTGCCGTCTCCTCCCCAGCAAACCCCAGTCCTGCGATCAGCCACCCGCTTTTGTGGGCAATGCGAGCCGTGATTACTGCCCGGGAGATACCGTATTAATCGCGCTGCAAGTGCAGCCGTGCCGGCACTCGCCGCCCACTCGTCCCAGCCATTCTTTAGTGCCATCTTCAGGCAAAGCTTCAATATTGCTGAGATCAAAGTGGCCAGGCCTGCTGATGGCTTGCCGGAGCCTTTACTGGTGGCTGGTTTGGCCAAAGTCTATGAGGACCAAGGTCTGCAAGTGTTGTGGTGATGGGAGCAGCCTCTCCTGCTCCAGACTAGCAGGTGCTGGAAGCTTTTCCAGGGCTTGGTAGCTGGGAGGTAGGGAAATGTGAGTATTCTGAATAAGGTATTAGCCTGGGAAAGGGGTTTTTGGCTGCTGTTTAGGAACTGGGCATCATAAAGAGCTTTGTGCTGCCTCCCCCATTCTGCTGGATGGCATGCAGGGAGGACGGGGAGGTGAGCAGGGTGCAGCCCTGTGTGGGGCTGGCACTGCAAGCCCTGGCACCCTGCACTTTGCTTTGCTCGGGCTGCTCCCAGAACTTTTAACTGGGGAGAACTCCACTCTCTTGGGCATCATCGAGGCTCCGGAGCAGCCACAGGTTATCTGGAAGCAGCCGTGTGTGCAACCTGGCATGCAGATGCTGGGAGAGGCTCCTCTTCTAGGAATGGAAGCAGCAGATGGAGACCCAGGTCCCGCCTGGACCCAGACCCCCAGCATCTTCCAGGGGGCTCCCCAGAGTAGCCAAGGCTCTCTCATGCTTGTGCCCAAAGCTGCTGCTCCCGTGGCCTCCGGCTTTGCCACCACGGGGATGCGGGATGAGAAAGGCTGCAGCCCTGCCTGCCTCCAGCCCACATCTGGTACAGACATGGATCCGATCCTGCAGACTGCGGCTCATGTTCCTCTTCCGCTCGAGGATTTTTCAAAGACCAGGCTTTCTACAGCTGATTTACAGCGCTTTTTAAAGCAAAGGGGTGATTCCAGAGGAGCCACCAATTATGTTGATGAAGAGCCTGACAGTAAATAGTGTCTTTTCTCCCTCTAAAATAAAAAGACACAGAGAGAATTCAGCATCTTCCCAACATCAAAGCTAATAGCAGAAGTGAAGTTAGACTCTGACCTTTAACAGCCTGCCTGTTAGCGTGGATTATATCATGTCAGCAGCCATCTGCAATATAAACTATACCTGGCTTTGATGAGACCCCTTATAGACCTTTAAATGGGTGGAAATACTGCAAGGCTTTCTGCAGAGAGGAAACCACACAAATACCAAGGCATTAGCCAGGCAGCCATGGGCTGGAGGCGTTTGCCAGAGCCTGCTGGTTCGCAGGCACAGGCGGGACACTCGTTGGGGATGCTCAGGGAAATGCAGCCCTACAAAAGCACCATTTGGATGTGCTGCATTCAAGGACAAGATGGATTTTGGGGACCAGGAGAGGCTTTCTCCAGTGCAGCAACACCTGGGAAGTTGAAGCAAGATTATGGCTGTCCCTGCCAGCCCCCATGCTTCAGGCACATTGGGAGATGTGTGCCAGTGTCACGTACTGGGGCTTTTCCCAAAACAGAAATGGTTCACAATGGTTCACATCCCTGCTCTCGTATTGATGTCTCCCTGTGGGAACATTAGTAGCTTTGGTTTGTCAACATGATTAACAAACACATCCATCAGGCAGCCTCCACCCCTACTTTTTCTGGTCTTTCATTTCTTTTCACCCCAAATTCAGCCCCTCTCATTCCCTGGGGGTGGGCAGCCCCCCACCAGGCAGCACCCACCTTCCTGCAGAGCCCTGTCTGGTTTCAGTGGGCACCGGAGCAAACCTCATGTTCCCGTGGTGGTTAGCCAAGCGAGCAACCTTATAGATTTCCAATTTGCCTGGGTATTTTTCTTCATCTGGAGGCCAGGGAACAGCAAAATATAACACTGCCATGCTAAATATAGCAGGAGCTACTTCCAGTAACATATTAGTCTAAGTGTCCAATAATTAAAGCTAAATGCTAGCAGAAAGCCAGAGGGAAGCACATGCAATGCCCCGGGAATACTAAGTGCTGTCGTTAGGAGCGGGGCACCATGCACATGCTGGTGGCCCCGAGTGACAATGATCCATTCCCTTGAGCTGGAACACAGCAGGAGCTGGTCCCAGGTAAATGTATATGGAAAGTGTCATGGATATAGGAAACTGCTGGTGAGATTTAATTGTTTAAATATTCAGGGGCTCCAGAGAAACCATACGTGGCCAACAGCCAAGCAGCTGGCTGGTGCCAGAGGCAATTTAGGGACCTGTTTGTGCCCTCTCAGCTGTGCTGGCTGTAGCTCCATACCCAGATTTTCCCCCACCCTAGGACTCCTGCGTAGTCCAGAGATTGATTTGTGACCCTGACAGCATGGAGCTCAGAGCTGGGGCATCCTAACATAGTTGTAGCATGGTGAGAAGTGTGTAAAAGCTCTTCTGTGTTGAAGCACTGGGGATAGACAAGGGCAGAGCGGGATGAGGGACCATTGACACTGGAAGCAGGAGGTTCCTTTCTGCATGGAAGCAGCTCAGCGTGTTGTTGGGTGATGGCCATGGATCCCCAGAGAGGACCCAGAAATGATAGGGCTGGTGGAAGCATGGAGCATCAGTGGGGTGCTGGTCTAACCTCTTAATACATCAAAACATCTCACCAATTTCTCAGGTGGCATACCCCTAGGAGAAGGAAGTTTTCTGAACCCCGTCAGGGAAAAAGAAAAACAGAGGAGGGAAAGAAGTCATCATTACGCTGACATCTGGAGATAACTTTTACAGCCCAACATTGGGTAGGGTAACTCTGCTCCTAAACAACACTGATTTATTAGGAAAACTCATCTGTTTACAGTCTGTAAGTTAAGGGTTCAGGGCTCTGTGCACAGCGATACTTCAGCCATCAAGGAGTATGGTAATCATGCTTTATGGAAATGTCTGAGGCTTCCTCTCCGCAGGGCCCTGGCTGTTTCTGTTATGAAATACACAATGTTTTTGCTTCTCGAAGTCCTACACATTGAGCCATAAAGACAAACATGAGTGATCTTGTACCTTCTGGGGCTTTATGGTGTTATAAAATATGTTTTATGTTCCAATCAGCAGTGACAATTTATGAACAGAGAGGCTCGAAAAGATATAACATCAGACTATGTATTTTAATATAGTTTGAGAGAACTGTAATGCCTTGAATGACATTTGCTCTCAGCGCACATGGAAAATGAATAGTAATGCAGTGGAGATTGATGGATTATTTCATCAGCAAGGGTCTTCTGTGAGAAGTGTTTTATGAGTGTTATAGACAATAACTAGTTGGCTCAAGGAAGACGATTTATTGGCCATGTGGCTACCTTCTCCTAGAGTGTTAACATTTTCTCAGAGCCTTGTTTGTGAAATTTGTTAGCATCAATTCCAAGAGTTTTTTTTTTGTTTTTTTTTTTTTTTTTTTTTTTTTTTTCCTTGTAAATATTAAAATTAGAGCCAGAGGTAGGCACCAGCCATTTTTATTAATGTCTCATTTTATTTACACAATGCATCAGTTATAAGAATGTATTATGAAGTAACGCTGAAATGATCTATTTTATATGCAACTCCTCTGGGGAAGGAGAATAAACCTGCTCACAAGTGGAGTAACACTGGTGTCAGACAAGAGTTAGAGCATGCTCTTTGTTGAGTATTGGTCACGTTTAAGCACCCTGTTTTTAAGATTACACAGTATTTATCACCACTGCCGGATTTCTGTGAGTTCAGCATGTTTTGGTAAATCATCCTCAAAGCTTCTGTTGTAATTCAGCTTTGGTTAAGCATTGCTGCCAAGCACGAGATGCAAAAGGACGCTCAGGCTGGCAGCAGCACAGGGACTCAGCTCTGCTGAGCAGAAGCAGCTGCTGAGCCCAAGACCAGGCTGTGATCCTGCTCCCATCCCTGGGTCCTGGGGTGCATCCAGGTGCTCACAACACAGGCACCTGAAACCTCACAGGGAGACCTTGCCCCCCCTCAAAGCAATGCCAGGGGTGAATGTCCCATTTCCTCCCACCCACCTTCCTCTACCTCCTGATTTATTTTTACCCCCAAGAGTTTTATTAATGCTGCTGACTCTCCTGTGCTTAGTCCATGCCCCTCCACAGTAATTAAGCATTAACTAATATCTGCGCGTTGCAAAGCATAAGAGAGCTTTATTAGCAGGCAGGAAAAGGCTGCATTGATTTAGAAGACGCAGTGCACATGGTAATCTCTGTGCCACCTTAAAAATCACAGCAAAGTGATCTCTGGAAGGTAATAAACAAGATGCAAAATCACCATGATAACATAAATCACTGTGAACTCACTTGATATTAATAACGACTGTGCCATGGATCCATCCAAGGGAATTGCTTCGTAATGCAGTATCAATGTACCATTATTTTAAAGTGTTACTCAAGTAAAGGGGAAATGGGATTCTTTATAGCATGTGTGGGATTTCATTAAGCTCTCCTGTGTGGAGAGGAATGGGACTGCCTGGGTGTACCTAGCAGTGATGACATCTGCTAGGGATGAGCAGTTTGTCCTTTCACCTGAGTCCCCCCATAGAACAACCTGTCCTGAAGACCAAGGCAGGAGAAGCCAAACCTCAGAAAATAATGACCAGCATCACCCTTTTTGTTCCAGAGTCTGGGATAGGCAGGGAAATGTTGAGGGATGCCTTGGGGCTTGGATGCATTCCTGCTGTTGTTGTCTGACTAGGATGCACACTGCGCATCCTTGGGTGTTGCGAGGAGTTAGGAGCAGAGGAGGTGGATGAGACCCTTCTGGCTGGCGTGCGGTGAGTTATGTGTTAACTTAACATACTGCTGTTCATTAGAGATTTACCAGCTGGTTTTTGCCTAAATATTTGCTTAAGACTCTCGGCATATTTCATTCCATAGATTATTTTTTTCCTACCAGTTATGAATCAGGGCTAAAAGCGTTTCAGAAAAGAAAACACGCTTTGCTGGAGTTGGATGTGGCATTCAATCAAAATCCCCAAGAAACCTAAGACTGGTTGGAAATATGAAGGGCATTAGTGTTCAGAGAAGGGCTTCCAGCCCCTTGGCAAACCTGTTCTTCCAAATTTTGGCTGGGACCAGTGGCTGGGACAAAGTCACTTGGGACAGATGCTGACAGAGCAGTGATGAGCTCATTTCTGCAATTTTCTGATTCTGCAAGAATCGGTAAGAAAAATGGTTCTTTTTATTTTCAGTGTTTAATTTTTTCTTTTCAGTGGTGCAAGCCAACTCTTCCACCATTCTTCTAATACACAGGGGTGCAATAAATTCTGCTGTCAGCCTAGGAACACTTCCCAAACAGGCGCTGTGGCTCTTACAACTAATGCCCCAGGCAGGGTCTGCTTGGGTAGCTGTCTGCCCGAATGGTGGTGGGAACCATGGCCAGGAGTATGGGAAGACTGCTCCATTTCATTTAAGTGTTGCTTCTATTTTAAATTCAACATTTCAAACTTGCATTGAAGCTCTGAAATTCTGCCCAGAAATGAAAAAAACAAATTTATAAATGGTTGAAAAGTCTGAGCATCTCTCTCAGCTACCCCTGAGCCCTCCCTGGAGATTCCTGAACACAGGAATTTTGAAGTGACACCTAATTTAATCCAATTTTAAGGTGTTCCAGGAGAGTTAGATTTTAGAAGTCTTCCTTTTTAGCACAGCATGAATCCTGATGCCATCCCGGGGCTGCAGGATGGAACAAACCCTGAGAGAATTTGGAATTATTTTATTCCAAACTCTCACCACAAGCTTCCAGAATTTTTCTGAATTTGGGACCTGTCCCTAGGCTCAGCAAGGAGCCCCCTCTCATGCAATCAATGGGACCAGCAGCCAGCATATCTGGCTGAATTAGTGCTCACCGAGCTTCCCTACCTCCGTGCAGTGATGCCAGTCCCTCACGGTAAGAGATCTTGTACCAGTGGGCACCAGTGGGCACTGAAAGAGTTCTGCCAGTTCACACCAGCTGCAAATCTGCTCCAAGTGATTTTTGTTTTTGCAGGTTTTTAACCCACTGGGTTCAGGCTGTGCAGAGAACATACTGCAGTCCTGCTCCTCAGACTGCAGCTGCTGAAGCCAGTCATCCCCCTCATCTCAGTGCTTTAAATAAATCCTAACGTGGGTATCTTAAAGAGCTGGGCTAACTCCCCAAAGCATTAATGGGTGTTAAGTGGTGTGCTGAGATAAGAATACATCCCATTGTTAAGAATGACTGACAGAGCTCAGGGGTCAAGTGAAATTGTAGTTATCTGCTTGCAATTCAACTTTTTTTTCTTCCTGTGCTTGCTGTCTAGAATTTTCTTCTAAAAAAAAAAAAAAAAAAAGAAAAGAAAAAGAAAAGAAAAAAAAAAAAAGAAAAAAGAAAAAGGAAAGTGTAAACCAACCCCTATTTTAATCAGGAGTCAAGCAAAAGATTCTCCAGGGGCTACTGGCAGATAAAAGACAGACACAGCACTTCTGGTGGAAAAGCCAAGGGATACCTTCCCCATATGACGAGACACAAGGGACCACCAAATTATTACAAATTACAGGGAAGTCAGAACTCCCTTCATGAAGGCAGTGGTGCAAGAAAATTCCCTTTCCACTAAATTACAAGCAAGCTGCCGTCTCTTCACTACTTCTGTGATGCACAGAAGCTCGTACCTGAACATGCAAACTTTTGCCTGGTAGCTAAAACTTTTGTCTTGGGAAAGAATATGCTTTAATGGGCTCAGAGTTTGTGTGCAGCTGTAGCAGACCATTCTGTTTCAGAGTTAACTGGTTGGGGAAGGTCCCCAGCTCTGGAACGGACTCTCTGTTCTTGGCAGGGCACAGTCCACTTTTGCTACCTGGGACGTTCGCCCAGGATTTGATTAAAAGGTTGTCATAACCAGGAGAAATGAGCTTCTTATGTACTGGGATAGGTCCCAGCATGTCCATTTCACGGGGACAGCTTTCAGGGCAAGAAATACTCTTTCTGGCCCCAAAGTGGTGACCAGCACCAGCTGTCCATGGCTGCCCAGTCCAGATGCCCTTGGGGAGCTGGTCCCACCATGACCCCGCACAGGGCAGCAGGTGTTCCTAACTTCAGCCAAAACACTTTTCCTCAGGTACCTAGGGGCTGAGTTTTGCAATATCACCCAGGTGTGCTTTCACAGCATAAATATCAGTGCAGGATTTGTTCTTTCTCCTGCCTGGAGAAGCCAGGAGGCAAGAATGGTAGTGAGTCCAGCATTAGGGGATCACCTGGATGGTAAGGTGCTAGCAGAAGAAAAGGTGGGATGGGAGAAAGGGGATGGAAGAAACACGTCTACTATTGTGGAAAAGGAACAACTGTTTTAAAACTAGAACTTGGAAATGAAAGAAGCAGACACAGACATGTACATTTTTTATTGCCATTCTCATGACAAAGCTTAAGGGTTTTGATCTCTTTGTGAAACGTCCAGACTGCTGGGCTGCACACAGACTCTCCTAGGCGGTCCTGCCTTGGTGGGCAGGGAGGCTTCTGCTGCTTCATCAGGGCTGAGCACAGAAGTACGAGCATGTATCCTCCTTCCTGCTGATTAATAGTTCCAGTCAACATCGGCGAACTTATTCCTATTGACAGATCTATGAAATACTTGCAGAATCAACGGCTATAAAATGTATGGCAATGCACTGGCACCATAAAGCCGTAACGTTCGTGTCTATTGCAATCAAGGCTTTTAAAACCTAATTACTTCTGGGTGACATCAGTCATATATTTTCATGTGAAATTACAGTGGCATGCAAGTGCCCAGCAAAATAAAAGAAAACAAATGATGTTCTATAATAACAGAGAAGTGAACTATCATTTTTAATCTGGCATGAAAGCTCCAACTGATGAAGCTTAATACAACTTGTTAAAACACCTAACAAGCGAGGAAGTGATTAAGTATTGTCCTTTTGCCTCTGGGAAATGGGATCTGCTCTCAGCAAGCAGAGAGTGACTGAGATAGCCCTTTGGAGCTGATTGAGCTGCACATAAAGTAACTTCTAATGATCTCAGTCCACTTTGAGCCGTAAAGATTTAGAAGGCACAATATTTTAGAAATGATCAAGTTCCACTCTTTTTATTAGTGAGGATAAAACACCTTTGTGGAGGAAATTAAACAGAATAAATTGCTGAAGCTGTCTGCAGCTTCCATCATTTAGTGGTGTCGGAAGAGCGTGGCAGGCGCTAAGTGGGAGCAGGAGCTCGCCCACAGCTGAGCGAGGTGAGGAGACAAAGCGCTTTTTGCTTCCAAACTGAAACAGAAGGAGTTCCCAGTCTGAGCACAATCCTGTGCACAGTCCCGGCTTCCAACTCTGTTACCTTTTTGGCATGCTTGAGGTATCTCCCCACTGCCCTGGAGGGGAAACTGAGGCACTCAGACACCACAGCAGGTTTGGGGCTGCTCAGGGCAGACCATGCCCAAGGCACCAGCCTGCCCAGGCTCCTCTGCAGCTGAGCATAAGGTGTAGCATCCTTCAGAGAGCATGTAGATGGCTCTGGGGATGCTCCTGCCCTGCCCAGATTGCTGCAGGATTGCCAAATTGCCTCCAGGGCTAACCCCTCTGCAGGGACAGACACGCACAAGTTCCCAGTTCCTGCAACAGACCATGGCAGAACTTGCTACAGTTTGCTCTTCTGACTTTTATTAAGGACACGTTTTTGAGGAGATGTTTCTTTTATGGTGCTTAAATTAAGTTTTCAAGGTTAATTGTCCAATTTGATGTCTTCGGCTCGATAAATAATTCAGAGACAGTTTACGTCCTCCCATGTAAAGATGCCTACTGAGGTTACGGTCGCAGCCAGGCACTTCCTCTGATGTGCTATTAGCTAATGTGCTGAAGGTTTTTCCACCTCCTTTTGGAAGCCTTTATGCTCTTGAAGAGGACGTTTGAATGGAGCTGGAGCTCACTGGAAGGGACCGTAGTGAAGACAGCCAAAGCCACCAAGCCATCGATGAAGTCAGTGCCAAGTCGCCCAGCACTTTTTCTGCTCTCCTCCACCAAGCAGTGGCAGCACAGCAATAACTTCAGCTCTTAATAACAAGCCACGGGACTTAAGTTCAGCAGGTCAAGCCGAGGAGCCTTTTACGTGCTCTTTGGGGACTCTTTCTGTAGAGCAGCTAACTCGGGCAGGCCTTTTCCAAGCGCATCTGAATTGTTAGCAGAGCCAACAGAGATGCCATCAGAAATTTCACGTCGCTAAACTGCTGAGTGGGATACGTGAAGTTGCTTCGCTTAGTCACATTTTTATAGCTCTCTTACAAACAATCTGCAAGACTGGTTTTCCTATAGGCTTTCTATAATGGGATCATAACCCTGCTGGGACTAGCAGGTAACAATGCAAAAAAAAAAAAAAAAAGCCCTGTAAGTGATAAATATTCCTGTGGTGCCTTCATGTGAGTTCCAGCCCTGCCGTGAAGGCTGGGGGGTCCTAGGAGCTCTGCTGGGGATGGGGCTTGCTGCCACCCCCAGGGACCAGGAGCTGGCAGGAGAGGGATGCTGCTTTGCTTGTCAATGCTGGAGGAGTCTTGGGGGACCAATTAGTTAATGTCTGCACCGTGCTACCGATAGATGAAGAAAAAATAAATAAAAAAATATTCGCAGTGCTTACTAAATCCTGGTCTTTCCCCTGTTTTAAATGCCAGCATTAGTATTTGCAGTAAATTCACCAGCCGTGATATCTATAGATGTTTTATAGTGTTAAACTGCCCTCCCAAGCAGTGGTGCAGGTCTGCTGGCAGCCTGCGGTCAGTAGGTCATGGAGGATGCAGGTGAGAGCTGCAGCTGGATCTGGCCCCATGCTGACACTGCAATGCAGCTCTGATGCAGAGCTCCCGGCACAGGGACATCAATTCAGCAGCGTGGTGCTGTCCTTTAATTAAAGGTCATGTTGCAAGGCTGGCTCTGCTCCTGTCTGTGTGTGCACCTCGAGGGTCCAGAGCAGAAATTGAGGTACGAGGGAGCTGCTGTGCCCTATGCTAGTGCCAGAGGTGAGGATGTGGTGGGACGAGAGCCCTTGGTCCATCCAGCCTGTACTGAGGCTGCACAGCCATGCCTTGCTGACTTTGTAAGCACCTGGGGGTTCAGCAGAGCAAAAAAGGGTACTAAGGGGATACCATTTCATAGCTGCCTGGTCTGCACAACACCCCGATGCCAACAAGGAGTCACCATCTCAACTTTTGGCTCCTCCGTGGACCCCTCGTGTGTGACATAGAAGCATCAGCTGGCCCTCTTACGCCTCATTTTGCAGCCATCCCAATCCCCTTGTCACAGCTAGTGCTCCTTGAAACCACGCGGAGAGTCACACCGTGCAGAGAATAAAGCAGATTTTAGTCCTGCAGTTCACAAATCAAAATATCTGAATTTTGCCTGCTAGAGCAAATCGTGGCCACAAATATTCCCATTTAAAATGCAGCTATTGGCAACCTGGCGTTGGGCTGAGCAAGGCGTGCAGAGCAGCGGATTCTGAGGTTTGTAACCAGCAATGTATTCAGGAGGCATCTGATCAAAGCTGTAAAAGGAGAAAAAAAAATCATCAAGGCAACATAGTAAAAGATGATAGTTGTTAAATCTAATTTCAATACTGTGTGTGCATAACCTCTAACTTGGAGGCATCTAAGCATTCCAGACATGGCCGGTGCATTGTAATTTTTGCATCGTTTCACATTACTCACAAGGTACATTAGATGGACACTGAAGGATGAATTATTCTTTTCAGCAAAACATTTTTGTGGAGTAAGTAAATTTATCTTGCGGGGAGAGTAAAAGGAAGAAATATGGCATTAAAATGTGCAGATCTGAGTTGAACACATCTCTCTTTTACAGGGAAACCATGATTTAAGTGCAGTCTATTACTAATGTTTAATAAAAGCCATAATTCAGAATGTCAGGCTGAGGCTGTGTGCATTGAAACTATGATTTGGAGAAAAAATGACACGGACATTTTTCAGTACAGTAGCTCTTCTTTAAGCCATTTGTCTGCAGGCCTAAATTAGCTTTGAAATGTACTTTATCTTTGCTAAAAAGGCATTGATATAGCAATTATGCTTTATCAATTAATCTCACCCGGAGTACCTGGGAGGACAGAGGCTCATGAGGACCAGCCCCTGCTGACCGTCCCCTCCCTGCTGGGTGTTGGGTGCCCAGAACCAGGCAGGTGACCAAAAGCCCCAGCTTCTGCATCACATAAAGCTTTGAATGATCCTGGGAAAGTCTCTGTGCATGTTCAGGATGAACCTCAGCCTGCCTGCAAGTGATGCTCCCCAAATAGCCGCGGTTCAGGCGCTGCCTCGCCGGCCACGTTCCTGACCTCTCGCAGGGCAGGCGGAGAAGCCCTGCCCTTCCCGTGCTGCTGCCAGCAGGTTATTTATTGCCCTGTCAATGTCGGCTCCGAGGGGAATGCGGGATTGACTGATTGATTGGGAAGCAAAGAAGCTATCTCACGTCACGTCCCTTGATGGTTCACAGACCCAAGCCGGCAGACAGCCCCGAGCAGAGCTGGCTGCAGGTTGGCCTCTGCTTGCTGCGTGTTTGACACTGGTTCTTCAAAAAGCTGCAAATAACCAAAACTTCAGTGCTTCCTGCTCCAGAGCAAGCACCAGGCAGTGCTTGTGCAACAGCAGAATAGTGATGTCAGGTTTGGAGCAGCCCAGATTGGGTTCACAACCAAAACACTGCCCTTCTACCTCATCACTACTTCTGGCAGGGTGATTCCTCTGGTGGTGTCCCTCCTGCAGCTCTGGTAGGTCTGTCATTAAGGTCACATTTAGATGTCATTTAGAGTTCTCAGTCCTTAGCCAACTGTCATGGAGAAGGCTCTTGAGCCCAAGCCTGCAAACACAGGTGGCTAATGTTCTCAGTCCTGAAGTGCTCATGGACATAGAGTTGTTGGAAGTGCTCCCAACTTGGTTTTGCTTTCGCTTCCTCTACTTCCTCTCAATAAAAATTGAGTTTCTAGATAAAAAGCAACATAAAATGAGCAGCTTGGTTGATCTCTGCTCTGCACCTTCCCACGTGTGCAGTGAGAATTGAAGCTGCTCAGCTCCGGCCTCCAGGTGCTTTGTGAATCTCCCCATGGACCTTGCGGTGACCAAGGCGCATCCCTGCCTGGGCATGGGATGTCATCCACAGGTGGATCTGCATCTCGATTCACAGGGAAAGAATTTGTAGTGCAATAAAAATCCTTCCTCTTTCCTCTTTCCAGGGCACTGTGAAATGTGCTGGAGCTGTGGGGAAGCCTGGTGGGGCTGCAGCTCCTTCCCTGCCGGCTGGAGGTCACCCATGGCTCCCCGCAGGTCACCCAGGCCAGGCTTCAAACCCAGCCCTGGAGGGTGTTGCTTTACACCAGGTGAGGATCTGGGCCATCAAATATCACTTTCATTTACCATCTGACCTGCAGCCGGCACGTTTATTAGCACAAACCAAACCTCCCGGGGCAAGTAAAGCCCAGCCTGGCCCTTCCTGATCCTCTCCCAGGGAAAAGCTACCTGGGAGATGCTGTGCTCCCAGGCACCGCAGCACCCGCAATTAAACTCTCCTTAAACTTTAAAGGCATACTTAAACGTGTTTTTATGGCCCCATTACTTTCTCTTTATAACCTGAGGTGAAGACTGGAATCCTGTCCGAGACATCTTAAAGGTTATACGTACAATTAGCTGGTTCTCATCACGTTCTTTAATATTTCACTGCATAAGCCAAAACAAACCCCCATAAATCACAAAGCATGGGGCACTGGTGGGGCAGGGGACATCCATCCCTCCCTGGTATTAACGGGGGGCTCGGCTGCCAAGAAAACTGTGCTGGGCGAGGTGCGGGGCTGTCATATCGTTCTTCCCTCCATGATCTCGGCCGGGATGTGGGCTCTCCTCTCCCAGTCCCTAACCTGCCTGTGATGCCGAGTCATTAGTGACAGATGTGTAAACTTTGGCGTGGAGGGTTGCCAATATTTTGCATACTTCCACAGCACTTCCATAAATATTAATGCGGTGCTAATATGGGAAGTTCCACCAGCTGTGTCCATTCTCGAGGGATACTTCAACTATTTATATTCGGGGTAATGAGCAAGCTGTTATTATATAATCAGGCTGTTGGAGAAGCCTTTGGAATAAAAGTCTCGCTGAGAATTAGCCAACAGCCAAAGCGTGTTTGGAGCCACGGGACTTTACAGGTTTAATGATGGGGGCTTTGACGAAGCAGAGGCAGGGGACAGGGGCAAAGCAGGAGAGAAGGAGAAAGGTGCTGCGAGTTAAGCTCCCGAGTAATTAACGCTGACTGGGACTCTGAGACATTTTTCACAGCTGGAAATTTGGCTTCTTCCATAGAGTCCGGCTGCAATGCTGGGAAAGTATATGGTATTTATCTTTAGACTTGGAAATGAGTTGTGTGCCAATGTGGGGTGGAGGTGAGGTGCCACAGACAGAGCCAGCTCCCTCTGGAAGGAGGCAGCAGCTTGTCCGTGTCCAGCACCAGCAGGACTGGGCTCACTTTAAGAAATTTCACCGAAATCCTCCCATACACACACAAAACAAACGTGCACCAAAATTCCCTGCTTGCAACTGAACAGAGAAATCCAAGATTTCTTGCACAAAATAATAAAATCACAAAGGAGGCGAAAACGAGGACACGGTCGTGTTTGCATAGTGGAATTGCTGCAAAACCACAAGCCGGAACGAACTTTGTTACGCTCCACTCTCTCCAAGCACAACCTACTTGCTCTGATCAGAGCTGGAATGATGCTGCTTTCATCTGACTTGAGAATCAGCTCTCTCTTCTAGTGCTAATACTGGATTTTTGTTGATTTTATTACTGTTTTGGACTCCCACAACACAAATGACTGATGAGCCAAATCTGTGCCGCATCCCCGAGTGTATTACATTCCCATTGTCTCTTTTTGCATCAAATTTGTGCTTTTTGCAAGGCAGACTTCTCCCTCTTAAAGAAAAAAAAATCTGGAGAACAGTTTGGAAGTGATTTAAACCCTCTCTCCCCCTTTTTTGGGGGGGATGATGAATATTTAATTGAGTTGCAGGTGGATAAATGATCATTTTCTTCATCCCATATAGTAGTGAATAGTAAATTACTTTACCGGGAAACCCGGTTATAATTGCAAAATTGATAAAAGAGGTGTGAAAATTTACACCTGTGATAATAAAGACTAGCTTCCCATCGTACGTTGACATTATATCTTATGAGTTATCTCTTGTGCATGATCTAAATATTTCATATGAGCCAGCAATCAGAGACTTCAGCTCGCCAGGTAAGAAATAACCTACTTTTCTATTTCATATGCATATATATATCACAAATAGCAGTGTGTTCGGCATGCACCCACACATCTGCACAGCAGTGCTCCATGGGTGGGTGTTCGCATGCCTGCAAACTGCAAGTGAGACCCAACGCTGTGCTGCAATGCAGAGTTTAGCAGCAGCACAGGACAAAGAGGACAGAGAGCAATAACCTTGGGCAGACCCAGGTTAAAAAATGTGATTTGGTTAAAAACCATGGTTTGGTTAAAAGCTGTGATTTGGCACCCCTGGTTCCAAGCTGGGCCCTGCTGGGCTGCTGAATGAGAAGGACTTGCCTTGTCTTTCCCTCTCCTTCTCTGGCTTTCCCTCTGGAAACTGCTGAGTAAAAGGAAGCATGCATCTTTGGCAGGAATTTGGCAGCAGCCACAGCACGGGGGCAGAGGGACACGGGGGCAGAGGGACACAGGGAGGCAGGAGCCCTGCCACAGGGGCACGGGGGCTCGCTTGTGGGTTGGCACCCCTGGGAGGCTGGCACCATGCTAGCACATGCTAACGAGGCAGTGTCGGGCTGGTAATTAAGCAGCACAATCAGGAAAGCTCTCAGCAGAGAACCCTGAAATGAGCCCTGTACAGATTGAAATTAATACCGAGCAGCCTAATGGGCAGAAGTGCACTCGCCTGTGTTAACCTAAGAGGAAATCAGGCCCTCTGCACGAAGGATTTGGCAGCAGGAATCACCTCTTTCATATCCAGTGAGGGGCTCGGTGCTAAGTTTCAAATTAATCTGTATTTTGGGAAGATTTTGTCAAGGTCAAGGCTTTTTGCTAAATCTGACGGGTTGCATTGGATGCAGAAAGGGCTGGAGATTGCATGGGCTCCCCTTGGCACCTGGGGTTGGATCAGGCCCTTGTGGAGCAGCACTGAGGCTGGGGCTGCCGCTACATAGAGTCATTAAGACACATGGATTAAAGCCTTCAGCCTGAATCTGGGTCTAATCCATTACCCCCTTCACAATGTGTCGCTGGAAACTGGAGCTAATGCCATCAATTTAGCCTAACAGAGACGGGCTGTTTTAAAGTGTTTGGTCTGGTTAACAGCAGTGTATTCAAGATTTCTATTACAGAGGTGCCAAAGTCATAAAATATGTAAATTGCCTCTTTCTCTTCATTTTAGCATGTCATTTCATGCTCTTATATAGATATATATTACTACGCACTCTGTTTCTTAAGATATTACTTTTATCTTGGCCAGTTTATTAAAGACAATTACATGGAAGTTCCTGTGCTTTCTCCAAGACTGCAATTGGCTGGTCTGGATGAGAGCATTGTGTTAACAAGAACATATTTTGCTGTTCATGAGACTTTTTTTTTTTTTTTTTGGTGGGGGTGAGAAGAAGTGAATCATTTTTCTTCTCTTTTTCTCCCCTCAGATATTTTTCTTCAAGCTCATTTCAGTAGCAAGACATCCTCAGCTTCCTCTTATACTAAAGCAAGAGACAAGATGCAAGAGCCATTGATTCACCTCAGGGAATACTTTGGAGAGATCAAAAAGTGCTCGTGTGCAAGCTGTTTCCTGTGGGAGGAGCGTGGCAGTACAATCAATCCATGAATGCATTGTAAAATCAATGCTCTGTATAATTAGGGCACTCCAAGGGTAAAAAAAAAAAAAAAAAAAAGAGAGAAAAAAAAAAGAGAAACTCTTCAATGCATAACAGGACTCTTGAAGGCTGGAGGACTCACAAGCCCCTGAACAAACAGATTTTAAATATGTTTCAGAGGCAGCAGGGGAAGATCTTGGGGGATTGATGGAGCAGCCTTTTATCTTGGTGCTGGCTGCAGCACGCCAAGGGCTCAGAGATGCTGCTCACACGTGAGACGACCTCCGTGGTTCTCGGCTGGGATCCCAGCCCTTCCAGACGCTGGCTGCCACCGGCTTGTTTGCTTTTGGCTGCCGGTGGAAGCTCATTTTGATGGCAAAGCCCTTTGGTGGGCTGGGAGTGATAGGGAGAGGCAAGTGAATGCAAGACGGAGATGAGTAGGGAAAAATGAGTCCCCCTTGGCTGTTGGGGGGTGGCCAGGATCAGGTCTGCCCATGTAAATTCACTTCTCCCCATCCAACTCTGCAGGCTGGTGGTGCAGAGAATCCCCATCCTATCTGCAGAAAGGCTTCGACCTTGGCACGCCACCCAAAAAGGTCAGCTTTGTACCCTGGTGTTCCCAGCATCGCTCAGGGACTGAACAGAGCCGGCTCGTAATTCCCATCTAAACATGAATGTTAGCTATAGATCATGAAAATATGGCAGGGCATAAATAGTTTGCTTTTATACGGCACTAAATTATAAGTGGAGCCAATTAAGTTAGAAAACAAAAATTCCTTTGAGTTAGCAGTCACTTCCGCAGGCTCTCGGTGAAAGCAGCAATTGGGTTTTGCCTGCAAAGGCCACTTTGCAGAGCATGTCATTCTAGAGAGGCCTTGCTGCAGCTTGCAAAGGTGTTTATTTATCCACAGGCGTGTGGGCTCCCACCCAAACCTGCTCTCAAGAGATGCTGGAGTTTACTCACAGACAGAAACATGGGATTTGAGGAAGAGGGCTGGGGGGGCAAAGCCAGAGGCCATCCCTGGCTGTTTAACAAGGCTTCGCTGCCCAGGACTTGACACCTCAGGCTTTAAAAATTAAAGGTTAAGCCAGCCTTCAGTGTGATTTTTAATTATGCAACGCTAAAAGGCTCTGAAGATCCAACCCAACCCCAAAGATCCTCTCCAGAAATTAGACTTCCGAGCAGGGGGCTAAAAAACAAACAAATGCACTGTCTCAAATGGCCAACGGGATGGTTAACGTTCCTCAGATGGGTCATTAGGTCTTTTATGGGTTGTCAGCATGGAGAACTGCTCCTGGATCCAGGGCACAGAAAACTACTTCATATTAAAATACATGGCTCTTGTGGGACAAGGCACTTCCACAGGGCTGCCTGCAAATTTGGCAAGAGCTCTGAAGTTCAGAAAGACAGATAACTCTGCAAATCAGGAAAGGCAGATTTTCATCAATAGAAAATTACAGATCCCCAGTGAAAACTCCCATCATTATCTATCAGGAAATAAATTGGCCTGAGTTACTCTTAACTGGTTCATCACGCTGGGATCTCGTGGGGGGAACGACCTTTGCCTTCCAACCAGCCGCCGGCTCGCTGGGTGTTTTAATTGGTTGTAAGAAAAACTATTGCTTCTGGGTAATGCTCCTTGTGCCCCAGTTTCAGATAAAAGGGATTTTTAAAAGGATTCATCGGCCTGGAGTGGTGTGATGGTGGCATGGGAGGGAAAAGAGAGGTTCCCGCAGGGAAGAAGCACAGAGGTTTGTCCCTGTCTGACCAGAGAAAATCTGCCCCATGGTTAGGGTGATGTCCATCCATGTGCAACCAGCACCAGGAGCAGCTCTCTGTCCCCAGGCTTGCTTTTCAGATTGGGCTGAGAAATTCTCTGGGGCAGGGCTGCAGGCCAGCCTCGCTGTGACACCTTTTGGTCTTTAAACCCAAACTCTGGAAAATGCAAGGATCTACCCCAAACAAAACACCCGGGAATACGGAAGGTAAATTCCCCTTTTCTTTTAGGACACACGCAGCATGCTAACACAGGGTATGTGCTAACAGGACAAGTGCCAGCACAGCGCTGGCTGCACAGGGGACGAATGCAGGACGCCACGGGGATGGCCGCTGCCCCGGGGCTACCTCGGGGGGCGCAGGGATCCTCCAGCAGAATTTGGAGCTCGGAAACTTCACGGTTGTTCCAGGCGGGTGCTCGGCACCCAGGAGGAGCCCGGGAAGGAGCCCCGAGCCGCTTCCAGGAGAGGGCACTCGCGGGAAGCAGCTGCTCTGGCCGCGCCAGGTCCCGCAGCCCCCGCACAGGGCCTGGGGCGCACCGGGACCCCCCGAGGCCATCGGAAGGGGGGGAGTCCGGCTGCTCCTTCTGGGTCCCTGCTGCACCACCACACAGCTTGTACACTTTGCTGACGGTCCTACAACAAAAATAATAATTATTATAATAATTGAAATAACTATAATCATAATAATAGCAATAACAGTAATGATAGTGATGACGATGATGATGATAAAAACAATAATAATGGTAATAAATCGAAAGGCTTTGCCCAGCAAAACAACCCTTAGGCCACCGGTGCACTACGTGAGAGGGGAACATCTTGTGTGCTAATTGCCTTTAGGTACTTACAGCAAGATCGAGACTTGTAGCGCTGCCACGGATTGTTGGAAATTCCTCCGATAAGCTGACAGATGAATGTGTCTCTCTCATGGAGAGGTGAGAGAGCAGCAAAATACTTCCAAGAGCACAGGCAGCGAAGCAGAGATATTTCAGGCATGTCAACACGCCGGGGCGGTGAGAACGCTGACCACTCGCTGCGGGAAGAGAGGGAAGAGAAGAGGGGAAAGCAGCGGGCAGGCATGAAATGCTGATCTGCTGGCCACGTCCTGCCACCCTCACACCGAGAAGCAGCTTTTTGTGTGAAGAGCTCCATCAGTTTGAATTAAGGCTTGTAAAGCAAGGTGAGAGCAAGCAGGAATAACTCTGCCGGAATCTGGCCCGTGGTGCTTCGTCCACAGGAGCACAGCCAGGAAAGACACAAGCGGAGATTAATGTCCCGGCAAAGCTTATTGCTGGGGCCTTCTTAGCCATAAACCATGTTTGCTTATTTGGCTGTTTTGCTTTTATTTTCGTTTCACAAGTTTGAAAGTGAATCGTGCCCGTTAGCACCCACGGGCTCGCTTCTGCTGGGCTCCAGGTGCCGCAGTCCAGGCTTCTGAGCCCTGCAGGGCCAGGCAGGGCTGCACTTCCCCATTGCATAAGACCTGGTATGCAGACCCTTTGACATAAAGCTTCACCTTTCCTTTGCAGTGGAGAAAATGAAGAGAAGAGCCCTGAGACACAGGGGTGTCTTGTGCTGTGCACTCAGAGCCTTACAGCATGCACAAACCCCACTGCTCTGCACCAGCAATGCTCTGTCCCCAAAAAACACCAAACCCCAGGGGTCACTGGATCTATTTCAAATTCTGTGAACAAACCCAGTGCTCCTTGTGCTCCAGTTGAACCAGTTTTGGAGGTGAGCTGAGCTCTGTGTTGCTGCAGTGGGTCCATGGGGACAAGGACCGGGCCAGGTGCCTGCATTCCCCTGGCTCCAGCTGCCACATAACTTTACATCTTTTGGGTCTTGTCTGCCTGTGAAGCGTCTGCAAGTCATTTATGCTGGTTGAGATGGTGGGTGCAGTTCAAGGCTCTTTGAGTGATGTTTTGGGTCTTTCTGAAGCTTTTAGCTTAGTGTCTTCCAGCAGTGACACATGACAGCAGCAGTGTCCCCATCCACCCATCAGCTGTGCCTGATGCTGGCGCCTGCCAGGGCTCCCTCCTCCTCCTCAGCCATACCAGGGCTTCATCAAGCCCTGAACATTGCCCAGGTCAAACAATGCTATTTCTTCCCTCCATCTCCATAAACACCTTTGCACCAGTGATTTCCTGCCTGTTTTAAGAGTGCAAAGAGCAGAAATGGTACCGAGGCATTTTCCTGAGCCTGCAGGTTCTACGTCTGGGTGCAGCTCCCTATCATCTGGGAACTTTTTGCATTTGACCTTGAGCAAGGTCATGTTCTCCATTCATGCCTCAGTTCCCCATTGATTAAAAATGGCTCAGCAACATCCCTAATCTCCAAATTTTACCTTTTCCTTGCTATATCTGGCTTCTGTCTCTTGCCCACATCTGCACACTGTGGATTCGATGGGACTCTTAATTTAATGAGCACAAGAGAGCCTATTATTATAACCTTCATGCCACAGCTCTGTCCTTATCTCTGTCTGCTATTTGCTGTGGGAAATATCTCAGCTTTCCCTTTTCAATTTTCATGAGCAATTGCAGCAGCTGTGGTACAGGACCCTGGGAGTTTTGTCTGAGTGCAGTTGACAACTGTATGAATCTTAGAGACAGAGCAAGTAGCTAACCCAAATATCAACACTGTAGTAAGAAACACTCAGAAGCACTAAGTGACTGATAGAAAAGTGATTATATGGACTTTATGCTGGAAAGTAAATATTTACTCTCCGGCATTGACAGATGCCTCAAGTATCATAGATCTAAAAAAAGGCATTGATTCACTGTCCTCCAGCCTCTCTTATCTCTTACTTAAGAAAATATCTGGCAAATAGTACATCATCTGCTTCCTCTGTGGCTTGAGTGGCTCTGAGCAGCAGTTCAGGTGGCGTGCTTAGTAACCGACAGCGCAATAGTTAACAGCAGTTGGTGGCGGTGGTGTCGCTTGCGAGGGTCTGCTGGAGCCTCCGGGGAGGCAGAGCCCCAGAGCCTCCTGCTCTGCCAAGGCAGGGCTTGGGCTGTGGGCCAGCCGCTGCCCTGCTCCGTGCGTGCATTACTTAGGAAAAAATAAAACAAACAGAAAAAAAAATAAGGAAGAACTCAAAGCGAATTGTCATGTCTTTCATCTGCAAGGAATTTTATCCTGTGAAAAAGAAGCAGAAAAGAAAAGGATGTGGGAAAACGCAGCTGTGCTCTTTAAAAGCCGTCTGCGAGCCCTGCTCCCCACTCCACTCTCCTCTCTGCCCTCCTGGAATTGCCTCGAAATAACTGAAATGAAGTTGAGCCGCTTGCTGGCTGTCAGGTTTGCAGGACCTCCTTGGCAGTCAATTTAACCTCTGGGAGCCGTTCGTTCTGCCGCCTGGAGGAGCTGAGTCAGCACGGGCTGTGGGGGGCTGCCTATGCCACCGTCCCCGTCCCACCAAGGAGCACTCTGCAACCTGGCTCTCGTGGGTGCCTGTGGGTGAAAGAGGCACACTGTGCCTCCTCCTCTCTGGTTATGGAAGGGATATTCACAGTGCATTGACCCACGTGTGACCACCCTGTCACCAGCTGGGGAGGGGGGACATCCCCAGGTGGCCGCGTACGTGGCGCGTTAAGCAGCTCCAGCTGTCCTCTGCTCCCTTTGGCATCCCGAGGGACCTTCCTGGAGATTGGAGCAGCCATTTCAGCCTCCCCTGGACTCCAAAAGAGCGAAACACCCTATGCTGGCATCTTGCCTCCCTTTGGGACCCACCCTCCTGTCTTCAGAAGAGCGGCTCCGGTTGCGGGTGGCATTGGATGACATTGGCAGGGCACGTGCGTGCAGGCAGCCGTGGCAGAGTGTCCCTCCTGCCTGGCTGGAGGCTCGCCACGCTTCGCACTGCAGAAGCTTTCTCTACAGTTGATAATTACTCGCCTCAGGAATAAATAATCAGGAGGTGGAGGCTACGGAGAAGCCATTCGCAGAGAACGAGAGTGAAGAGCGCTTTGTCAGTGTCTCCTGCAGAGCCTCCACGTGGGGCTGGTGGGAGCCGAGCAGCTCGGGAATGCTGTGCTTAGTAATTACCAACCACACCAATGTTGCTCTTTGGTTTTATTCTGCCTGATGGCAGTTGGCTCTGAGAGCCTTGCTCAGCAGTCTCTCACTCTGTGCTGCTCCCGGTTGCTTTCACGCCTGGGACAGGGGATGGGAGCTGCCTTGAAGCAGTGTGACCCAGGGAGATGCCATCCAGCATGAACACGGTACCCTGAGAAATGCGAGCCAGCCCAATAAATCCTCCAGATGAAGCCCAAAAGCCAGCTGCAGTGTAAGGCTGTCTTCCAGAGGCTTCCCACAGAAGTGTGTTTAAAGGAAGAGGAGTACAAAACGCGTTTGCCAAGGTTATGGCTGTGACCTTGAGGTGGAGGTCACCAAGACCTGGCTGCATTTCATGGTAGAGCCCTGGTGTGAGGGGTGTGGAATTGGACCTGGGGTGGAAAAGTGAAGTGAACCTGGGATGGGAAAAGTCATTTCAAGGAGAGGCTTGCTGGTAGTGGGGGTGTGGGTGTTCGCAAATACAGTTAGATTTCTGCTTCTGCTTTCACCAGAGCATCTAAAGTCAAAGAAGTAAATGAAGCTACAGGAGTTCTGCATCTGAACCGGTGGCTCTTTGCATCCAAAATTGCAGCGAGTCAGGGCTGGGTCTCAATACGTCTTGCACCCGTGTTATTTGCAGACTGCCTGTCCCTATTGCTCGCCTCCTTCATCAAGTCCTGCAGCCCGCACGCAGGCAAATAGCTCTGGGGAATGGGAAAGCACGTGCATGGGACTCTTCTCTTGCAAAGCCAGCACTTTTTTTTTCCCTCTTTCTTTCATAGGTCGTTCAGTGCCTGCACTCAGGCTGGAAAAGTGTGGGCCAGCACAGACACGTGTTCAAAGTTTTAGTGCCACCGGAGCAGAGAGGTGTGTGTGGATGGAGAGTATTTTCTTTGTGTGTCTAAAATTCACATTTCTTTTATTTCCTTTCCTTTTTTTTTTTTTTTTTTTTTTTTATCTGATGGCAGCAGAGCTGCTGCCTACAGACTGAGGTGTGCGTTAGCCTCCATTTGATTGCTGTACAGCAACTCTTCTTATCTTTGAAAATTAACCATTTCATAAGCAGCAAGGAGGTGTCTCGCAACGTGAGCGTAATGCACCAGTCATTGCACCAAAGACTGCAGAGTGCACCACTCTTTCAGTCAATGCTGAATCTTTGACACCTACAAGAAAAAGTATATCCCAGCCCTGTCAGATGTACTGAGCAATTATAAAAAATCGTCCTTAAGAAGACATTATTTTCAGGATTTTTTTTTCCTCATGAGAGGCAATATTTCAGAAAAATCCTCACCTTTTTTTATTCAGTGCCAGCTACAGTAAATTATATTTGTGCAGGTTCATTAGCACATCTATGTAAGTTCTGCTGCCCTCCAGTAAAGTATCCTCAGACTTTTAAGATGCAAAATGTTGTTAAGATACAGGATAAGGTAAAACAAAGGGAAGGCAGGCAAGGCGGTTTCTTTCTCTGCATTGACTGCGTGGATGTTAATGAGAGTCATCTCCATGCACAGGTCTAGCAGCTGGGTGCTATATTTATTTTAATTGTAGGTTTTTATTTTATTTTATTTATTTATTTTTTTCAAGGAGAAATCCAAATCCCATTTGTGCCCTCTTATGACACAAACCCCTGCAAATTTGGAAAAAAATCTATAGGTGAAACATCCATGTGCTTTCTAATTGCTCCCTTTCTAACAACAAAATAATGTGGGATGTTTTAGGGTGAGAAACGAACTTTCAAGCTTCATCTCTTTTCCACTCCCATATTCTCCTAGCTGCCTGCTGTCGACTCCTTGTAGGTCATTTCAAGCAACATAAGCAAGACAAGCAAACAGCAAAATTGCAAGATGCAAATGCCCTTCATTTTTGGCTTTGAGTCAAAAAATAATAAGTTGACAATAACCCTGCCAGAATATGCAGCAAAGGTGACTGCATATTTCTTCCTGCTTGCGTGACAGTACAGGGGAGTTGGGCACCGGGAAGAGACAAGCCTGTGTTTCCCTGGACGCTGCAGCATGTGCCTTGTCTCTAGTTTTAAAGTGTTTTTCTGGATATAGCAGAAATGATTCCCTTTGGCCAGCAGCTCATTTCCCCCCATTCAGCAAAAAAAAAAAAAAAAAAAAAAAACAACAAAAGGAAAAAAGCAGGTGACATACAGCTATGTTAAAATAATAGTATATGAAGCATAACTTATATATATATGTATATTAAAGCTGATGTGGATGTAGAGTAGAAATGATCCCTCCAGTGAGGGTGGGAGGGCAGCTGTGGTCCCTGAGCCTGCTATGCCCCTGTCCCCCCGCTGCACCCCAAAGCACCATCCAAGTGCCTGGTGGGTCCCCAGATACATAATGGGCTCCGCTGTGCCAGCACCCGGGGTTTTGCACCTCATATATTTTCCCCATATCTTGTTTCTCAAAACTTTTTTAGAAATTCAGTGGTTTTCATTAGTATCCTTAGAGCCTTGGAGCTCTGCAAGGAGCCACCTCCTCCCACCACTGCCAGTCACTGCAGGCGTGCACAGAGGCTGAAGGCCAGGCTGTCCCCTGGAACAGAGATGGGAACATCCCCATCCCATGCTGGGAACAGGCTAAAATGCTGCATGAAACCCCTGGGCTCTTTGGAGGTCAAGATTTGGGACTCAGCAAACATCTCAAGACCTTGAGTTGAAAACCTTGGGATGCTATTGCGTGCAAGAGGAATAAATGATGACATCTGGAGCTTCATCTTCCAGAATCCAAGCTCTCATTTAGCTGAGGACCAGCTCCAGAGCTGGAGGCTCTTCATCTCCAGCCAGGACGAGAGAGAGGAGAAGAATCCTGCAGTGAGCAGCACTTTGGGAGTTTGTGATAAATGCTGTCTACCTCATTACTGAGCAATGAAACTTTACTCTTCCCTCTGTTCTATTGATTTTTATGTCTCCAAAGCACACTGGCAAATTCTGAAATGAATATCTGTCAGAGAGGGAGGACCGCTGCTGCTGATCTGCATCTCTGGAGAGAATGTCCATGCATCGAGCCTGGGGCTGCCGTGTCTCTGCCAGGGCAGGACTACCCCCGTGCCTCCCGGGGGGGGCCGAAGGGGCCGTGGTCCAGGGTCAAGGTGGAGATTTGTCCTTCCTGAGCCCCGCTGCTCGCATGCAGAGGGAAGGATGCATCCACAGAGCCATCAGTGAAGGTAGGGAGAGCTTCACCTCCACCTCAGAGCTGGAAATAGGCAGCGTTTTGGCCACTAGCCGCACAATTCAGTGTGGTACTTCTGGAAGTAGCTTGGCTTGCAGGTCCGGGCTGCCTGCGTGGGGCTGCAAGCTGTGCCTGGTGCGGTGCTGTGCCTGGCAGCTTCCCTCCGAGGGCCCCAGGGACCCTGCTTCCCCTTGATGTGCTCCCTCGGTGCTCGTGTCCTCAGTGTGTGGCAGCCCTGCCTGCCAGGCTCTGTGACACGTATTATTTGTTTTGGGCTTATATACGGCCCCCGAGTGGGGGAGCATTTGCCCTGCAATCTATGTATATATCTGGGAACTTCGCAATTAGTTAATATTTTATGCATAATTCATAAAATTATACCACACCACATTTTCTGGTAATAATTAGCTGACTCTGTACCTCTAATGAACTGCAGGTTCAGCTATGACAAATATGGAGGGGGACTCCAAGGGGTAGCAACACGCAGGCGCCTTTAAGCAAAGTTCAAGCAGCTCCTAAATTAACCAAAGCGAATCCCTGAAGATGCAGTATTTATGCACTGAAGGAAGAAGGGAGGGCTCTTGTCTCACAAGCCTCATCAGCCATCGCAGCCCAGGAAGCAAGAGGGAGAAGAGTTAGACACCTTTTGCTGATTGCACTGCCCTGGGTAGGAACTAGCTCCCTGGGGTGGTGTGTGTGCAAGTGTGGCTGTGCATGAGTTTGGAAGCAGGGTGGGCTTTTGCAGCCCAGGGAGATTTCTCCACTTTTCCTGCATTAGGATTATTGCATGGAGCTGTCATGGAAGCAATCCTGCTGTGGCTGAAAATGGATGTGATTTGCACCAAGGTTCAAGCTTCAGTTGCAAACTCTCCTTATAATTCAGGTCTGAATAACAGAAAAACCAAACCCATTTGAGCTGCTTTTCTTTTTGTTGTTTTGAACAGAAGTGAACAGTTTTGTCAAAACACTTATTTCAGCAGCAATTCTCCTGTCTTGGTGCGTGCAGGGCTGCCTTTCAGCACAAAATTCCTTTGGGACAAAACTGCCAATGGGGCAAAACTGCCAGTGGGGCAAAACCAGCTCTGCTTTGGTAGTAGCTACACATCCAAAAGGTGAAAATCTGGCTGCTGGGTGGGCAGTGCCTGCACACCAGCCTTTTCCTTTACCCTCTGGCATTCAGGCTGTATAACTGGTGCAAACCCAGGAGTGAAGCCAGCACCAGCAGGCGCTCGCAGAACCCAGCCACTTCCAGGTGGGGACCTGTGCATTGTGTGCACCCGTACAACATTAAACACAGAGCAGTGATCACAAGGCAGGAGATCTCCTCTTTCCCTGCTCACCCGGCCACCCCAGCCACCCCAACACCATCCCACTGCCAGTCAGGTGGCACGATACTAGATGCTGCAGCATCTCCTTGGCACACTTATCTCCTCCCAGCCCCTCACCGAGGTGGGCAGAAACGAGCTGCTGGCTTCATATGACCCCAGAAACCCGGATATCTAATACATCACTACCAGGAGTCTAAAATATTAAATTTTCCCTAGACAGCATGCTCCCAAAATGAGGAGGCAAGGCGAGCCCGTCCCACATCATGCAGGGCATAGGTAGCCGCCGCCGGTAATTGACTTTAAGTGGAGGGCTGCAAGCTGGTAAGTCCATTAACTTTATGTGCCTCCCTGACATTTTTTAAAAAATTAGATTTTTGACTCTGTCACAGGTACAAAAGGAGACACAGAGGAAAGCTTGGCATGTCAGGGGGTGAGTACATTAAGGCAGACGATGATGACACCTGTCTGGTTGAGTTTAGGCTGACAAAATTCAGCAGCGAGACCCCAGTGGAGGAAAGGGAATGCTCGGGAGAGGTGATGCTCTCGGGGCCCTCCTCACAAGCATACCTCATTTTTTTTAATTAAGTTGTAGCTCAATTCCGAATGCAAGGCTCTTTATTCCTGACAAGTTTTCCATAATCTTAATTTGATCTCATGTCAGAAGGGTACCTGCCTATGGTACCCGAGACCAGCTAAGAGTTTAACTGGAAAAATAGCTGATTAAAAGGGGTTAATAGATACACCTCAAACAGAAGTAAATTAACAGGAGACGCTGTCTGTTGGCTAATGGGATCAGAACAGTATTTGTTTAGTTTATGAATGATTAATCTCGCTCTCTCGGCATTCCTCAGATGCTAATTGCACTTAGGGAGACAGTGTTTGTTTTTGCAAGTGCTGGAGGTGGCAGAAGGAAGGTGATGCTTGGCCCAGGAGGACCCCACTCCCCTCGTGTAATGGGCTTTTGGCAGTGCTAGGCTGCTGCTCCGGCCAGGGACAGTGCCGGTAACACCACGGTAAACCAGACCTGACCCCAATGTGTGAAACTCTTGAATTAAAGATATTATTAGAGTCATTCAGGACATTTAATGAGAAAAAGATTAAAGCATTGAATGCACCAGGTGCTGATGCCTATTGTGCTCCCCAGCCCTGGGCACTGCAGACTGTGGGGGAGTTTCATGTCACAATACTTGGATTTTTCGCTGTAGAAGTACTCCACACTGATCACAGAAGAGCTGAAAGGAAGGCCAGAGGAGGGAAAATGCTTTCTCAAGGCAACTTTTGCCTCTAAAAATTCAAAGCAGGAGCCCCGAAGTATTTGTCAGAGGCACTGGGAGGAGGCGGTACTGCCTGGAAGCAGCTACAGATGCAGGGCTCACTCCAGCTGCTGCTACATTGCTGAGAGGTGACCAAATCATTTTTCTCTCTGCAATCTTGTCAGCATTTTAATAGTCTGTTATCTTTGTACCTAACAACACAAATGTGCTATCTCAGCCATGCTGTGAATTTACTAGCTAACAAACCATCTTAAGCACCCCCCTCAAAAAAAACTCCACAACATCAACAACAAAAACCAACCAATCAAACAATCAAAAAGCAAACAAAAAAAACCTGACTCAGGCAGGTACCAATGCATGTGTTTAGCAGTCTGCAAGGGGCTCATTGAGCTTGGAGTGAAGAGCAGCGGCTTTTGAAGGCAGGTCCTGTCCTGAATGCAGGCAGCATCCTTGCAGTGATGGGTCAAGCTGTCTTTGAAGCTGTGGCAGTCACTTGCAGAGATCAAGGTACTGTTATCTCTAAATTAAAGCTGTGATAAAGGCCAGTTCTTTGTTCAGTTTATTTTTAAAGGTCCCAGTTGATGGTGGGGTATTTCTTTACGGATGAATAGGGCTCAAGAGAAAAATTCAGTGAGATGAAGGTTGGGGTATCCAGTCTGTCCATCGTCTTCAGCAACTTGACTTCACCAAGGGATGGATATTTGAAAGACACAAGAAACATCAGGAAGGCCAAGCCAACACCACTTCTGCCCTAGATCTTTTTTTTTTTAAATGTTTGGGATGAATTGGAATGATCTGAGGGGAATCTCTTTTTAATCTCAAAATTCTGCTCTTACTGAAATTGCACACTAAGAAACATGATGCTCATTTACCATTCTCCATAAATAAAGCCATTTTACACTGTTCAGGTATTTCATTCATCACTGCATCATATATAGGAAGCCTGAGATGAATAAAACCTTGTGAGAGAAGAGGAGGAGATGGAGGCTGCCTTATAGATTATTCTACAGTCACTGAAGTCATTCGTTTTCTCTGCCAGCTTTCCACAAATGTGGAAAACAAACTGTATAGCAGGGGGCGTGAATTTTGCTTTTTGCCAAACAGCATTGGAATAAATTCCCTATTAGGGGAGTCACCTTAAAACATTGCTTTTGATAATAAATTATTGGATTATTTTGTTTCCAACTTGATGGTGCAAACAGTACTCTCCGTGGTGCGGGGAAGCTTTGCAAGGATGGCAGCAGGGCCTGAGCACACGTCCCATGGGAGAGGGGCAGGATTTGGCAAAGCTCCATCTGGGAGCTTCAGGGTGCAGGCAGGGCATGGCAGGAAGCTGGGAGAGCCTTTGCAAAGCTTGGGCGAGGGCTCAGGCATTGCTCAGAGGTAGAATACAGGAGCAGAAAGGAAGTGGGAAGCACCTGAGCATGTATTAAACATCCCCACGTCACCTTCCTGAGCCTTTTGGCCCCCCAAGCCATGAGCACTTGTTATGCAAACCAATCTCCAGCTGTGATTTCTTGAGAGCTTGTGGCAAAATTGTTGGCCATGGGATTAGTAAACTCCACGAGCTACTTATGAGCATGTGGAGGATGCACAGACAAGCTGCCCAGCTTGCTTTGCCTGCACCTCCAGCCACAGGGCCACGTGGAGGAGATCTCGTGTCCACAGGGACATGTGGTATTAGAGGTATAAGTGCATATGGATACACGTATGTGCTGAACCCATCTTCAGAAACTATCTGAAACACTTCAGGCCTTGAAACACTGAAGGCCTTGCCTGCCACCAAATCAGCCTTTTGTACAGCCCCAAACAGATCCCCTAGCAGCAATTTGAAAATATCCTGGCTTTTGCAGGCTCTTACAGATGCAGGTAGCTGCCTGCTGTGATTTCCAGAAGTGTTTAGGCCCATAACGTGCCTCATTCCCAGCCCAAATGCCACCAGGTGTCTGCCAGGATCATTAGGTACCTAACTGACTCTGACACCCAGCTCTGCAGAGCATCGCTCCCAGCCAGCCACTGTGGTGCAGCTCCGGGTACCCAGCAGGCTTCCCCCTGCCTCAGTTTCCACTTGTGGCATTTAAATTATTCACATACCTTTGGGAAGCCCCTTGAGATCTCTTGCTGTCAGGGAGAGGTGGGACTGAAGGGCTGATTGTTGCAGTTATTGCCAAAATATCCCTCTACCTGCTAACCCAGAGTACAGTGTGACACTGACTCGAAAGAACTGGGAGCAGGGTTAAAAACACATCCTGGCAGAGGATGGCAGGAGCTGCCCTTTGGCTGCTGGTGTTCTTAATGCGTACTTGCACAGAGGGGCTACAAGCAGAGCAAGTTTTTGCTCCTTGTGCAGTGACGAACAGCCTGGCCAGGTAACAAATTCCAGGCTGGAACTTGCCTCCTCAGCAGCCCAGCGTGTGATTGCAGTGGGCATTGCGTTAATTCATGATATGTCATTTTAAAATTGCTTTAACAGTTCTCTGGGATCGTGAGGCTGCAGCCTCAACAGCAAGCACTGCTGGCATGCAGCTGGAGGAAATCACAGCAGGGATGTTCCAGGGCTCTCCTGCTCAGCCCTCCAGTGACGTGTGTGGGGACGGACCCATCATCAGGGAGAAGGGACCAAGTCAGGTGTGATTTAAATGCATTCACACTGTGAGCAGAGAGCACGCTGCTTGCAGTCATGAAAAAAAACACACACGCGTGCAGCTTTGTCACTGGAAAGTCCTTGCTGAACTCTGCTCTGGAGTCCTGAATTGCACCTGTGTGCATGCTGCAGGACAGTGCATCCAGAAGTGCCAGGTGGAAGCCGTGCTCGGGGCAGCAGCAATATTTACGGGACAGCACAAACCCCGTGCCACTCTTACTCCTGTGCATCTTCCACCACAGACCCCTGGACACAGGGCGAGCTGTCCCTGCTGTCCCCAGCTGCTGAATGCCACCGGGCTGCAGTGTGGCTACACATCCGATGTGCCTGCAATGAGCACCCGCTTCTCACCCCCCAGTGCTGCATGCTCCTGCTCAGATCTGCTGAGTTCAGCGATAAAATATGTATCTTACTTCTATTTGCTCCTGGTAGCACAGCACAGCCAGCACAGCGGGGGTCTGGGGGCAGGTTTTGGGCTGCTTCCTCTCCCATCACTGTGTCCCTCAGATGGGATGAGCTGCGGCCCCTCTGCAGGTGAGCTTGCTGAGCTGCTGGTCAGGAAAAAAGCAAGCAGAGAAAAAAAAGCACAAACAGAAAGAAACAGAATCCTTTTTTTCCTTTTATTATTATTATTATTATTATTATTATTTTAACCTGGAAAATGAACTAGAGGCTACGAGCCCAGAGTCCCACAAGGGCAGTAATGGCAAGTCACTTTTCGGAGTGTGATTGCTCTCGGAGAGACAAATATCTGCAGCACGTCTGCATGGGCAGGATTCGTGCCCATGAGCTGCCAGCTTCATCCAGCCCCTCTGAGCCATCCAAAGGATTTGAGAGACCTTGGCACAAGCTGCTGATTGCCCCTCATTGTAGTGTGTTTTATTTTTTTATTTTTTAATCTTGAGCGGACCCTGCTCTTGGCAATCATTTGCTCTTTATTCTAATATGTCTCTTAACAGGCAGGAGACTGTGTCGATCTCCACACGATGTGTCTATCATTTTAGTCCAGGCATTTTAATTTACACTGCAGTAAAAAAATTGGCACCTAACGTTTTCTACTTTTCCTACAACAGGGGGTTGTGCCAAAGGCTCGACTCGTGTCCCTCTTCCACTGGGGGGTGAGCCTGGAAGAGGGACATCAAAGAGAAAAAGCTCCAGACTGGGATGTCACTTTTTAATCGTGTTTTTAATCACATGCCTGAGATTGCATTGCTGGCATGACTCTGCTAAGTGGATGTCTGTCTGTCTGTCCAGCTTCGCAGCACGGAGGAGTAGAGATGATCCGTCCTGAGGCATCGACTATTTCACTCCATTAGTCAAAAACATGGGATGCTTTGTCTGAGGAGGTTGCAGAGGTGTGGAGAAACTTCCCAGCCCCTTTGGTAGCCTCAGAGCTGGACTGGGATGAGGAAAGGGGTGGGATGTGGGGCTCTGCGAGGTCCCAGCCCCCTGCTCTTCTCCCCTGGGCTTGGGAGCGAGGCGCAGCCCCATGCCGAGCTCAGGAGCGAGCCAACGAGGGGACTCCTCTGTGCTGCAATGCAGGGCTGAGTGCAGGTTGCAGAGAGCGAAGGACGTACAGACACTGCAGAAACAGGTCCAAAGGCTGGAGGCAAGCAGCAGAGCCGGTCCCAGTGCTGCTCTCCCTTCTGTCTCCCTTGGGTTGCTTCCATTTGAAGCCATCCGTAAAGGAGCAACCAGTGAAGGGTACCTTGGGCACCAGCACATTTAGGATGTGGAGGGGCATGATAGCAACTGAAATAGGGCAGGAGCACCTCGCTCGGGTGCCAGGACTGATTTGCACAGTGATCTGGTGCTGAGCTAATGCTTTGGCAAAAGGCTGGAGCCAATTGATCACTGTTTGTCCCCAAAACAGCTGCTACCTTTGCCAGGTAATGTCCGGAGGGCATCACCTCCTACTCCCTCTAGGCTATTCCTGCCCTGCTTTCTGGGGAGGTGGCACTGATACAGCTGGGCATGGGGAAAGTACGCCAGCAGTACACCCACCAAAACTCTGAAAAAACTTTGGAAAAGAGAAAATAAAAATAAAGAGCAAAGCAGATTTCTTTCCATCTCTTCTTGGATATTTATCACCCACATTTTTTTCCAATATAAGAAAGAAAGGATTAAAAACAAAAAGCCATTGCACGTGGAGCTACAACAGCCTTTCCTTGTCCTTTACGGGTGTGAATTGTCCCCATGAATCACAAAGGATATTTTTGTTCTGTTATGGACACAAATTACAAGGGGCAAAAGGCCAAAAAGAAGTGATATCAAAATTTCCAAGCAGGGGGTTGGGTTTCCTGCCCCTCTTTCCTGATCTCACTCGATATTTGCTGGTGGTTTCATTCTATCCTGTACTGCACAGGCTCACAATGTGAAGACTTTTTCCTGCTTTAACTGAGCAAAACCCCTGGCCATAAACCAGCCCGGTGTTGTTCTACAAACCATCTCAGCACCTTCATGCCACCAGCTGTGGAAATTTAAAAGATGAACACACCTTCAGGAGATGGAGCAGAGGATAAAAGACAGGGAGAGAAGTCGTGGAGGATGTATGGTTGTAGCTGTATGGAGAGATGGGGAAACAACCAGCCACAAGCTGGTAGCGAGGGGAATGGGGTGAGGCATTGCAGGCAGCTCGGTACGTCACACACTGGCACCTCCTCAAGGACATGAAACAAAGGATCTGTGGTTGTGTTAGTAACAGGATGGAGGGTAACGGATAGCAGGTAGGGAGGCACGGCCCCACAGCTGGAAGGAGCTGCCAAAATCCACTCCATCGGGCTGCCCTTTGGGAAATATCATCCCTTCGATATTCACTTCTTGTTTCTGAGGTGTGGGGCATCCGTGGGTGCAGTGGGGGAAGCAGGTGGGAAGGTGAGACCAAAGATCCAAGGAACATGGAGAGGATGCTTCTGCATGCTGGGAACTGGACTTCTTCCAGCCATGCTCCCTGGGGAGATGGAGGCTGGGACCAGCACCGGGGAACCTCAGTGCTATGAGCACAAGGGAGGCAGCAAGGCGACGGGCAGAAAATAAGCCATGATAAATATTTCAAGGCCCGCACTACTCATGACAGCTGTAACAAGCGTATATCAAAAGCTCCCACGAACCCAGGAAATTTCATTAAGAAGCCCACACTGCCTGGACACATATGGAATTATGATGCTCCTCATCCTTTCCCATGTCAAAATCCCCAAGCCTCAGCTACCTTAAAAAGCTGTTTGTAACAGACCTGAGAGTTTACATCTTCTTAATGCTACCATATAGGGCATGTTCAGCTGGCTATATTTGACTGATATAGTGCATTCTTTATGGTGATCATTCCCTGATTAAAAAAAATATTTTTTATGTGTCAGGCGCTTTCTGTCACTATCAGCCATAAATCAAATTGTCACAGGGATGGTAATGGCACAAGTGGCGTTTGTGCTCTTAAGCACCACATGCAAACAGGTCTGCAGCATCATTGCAGCCGTGCTCGGACACAGATGTCCCTGGAGTGCAGTAGGGCTCGGGCATACCACAGGGTACGGGACAGTCCAACCATCCCTTGTGCCACCAGGGTCACAAACACGTCCTGGCACTGGGGGAGATGTCTGAGCCCTGCGCCAGTTGCTCAAGGCAGATGTCCCAAAACCACAGATACAAACCACAGAGAAATATCTAAAATACTCAGGCATTGCATCCTGAGCAAGGGTGCTGCATGGCATGGCTGGATATGAATTAACCTGTGAATATCTTGGTGAATTTTAATACAAAAAAGCCTTGTCTCCTATCGCAGTGATAGGCAGAGTCCCACAAAGTGCTGTTGAAGTTGTTTTGCCTTTCTATTTCTTACTCCCAGAATCGCTGCTTTGCAACCACCCCATGTTTCTCACACCATGGAATATTCTGCACAGAAGTAAAATTTCCTGGCTGGGGATGCCGGGACAAGCTGTCTGTGCTGCGGGAACCCGAGCCGCAGCCGGCCTTGCAGGCCATCAATCTCCCACTCCTCACTTTCAGAGCTTCTCAAATTTCAGCCTGGCATCTCCGATCGTAAGTCTACTTAACCATTTTAATAGCACTAAATGGAATCTGTGTTGCTGCCCTTATCTGCTCTCTATGTCTTCCGGGTCATACATGCTTAGTTTACTGTCAGAGACAAGTTTTTACTGCTGTCAGCACTGCGGAGTCGCGGTACCTGCAGAGCAGCAGGCTGCGTGTTCGGCTCTGCCTTGTTCATTGTCAAGAAAATTACCGCCCGCAATCTGATTCCCGAATATTTGTCTTGCGGTGGCTTAATTGGTGCCATCAATGTAACACTGGAGAAAAACACTACGCAGTGTAAAAGAAGAAGCGATGCTATCTATTTACAATCCTTTTGTGCAACGGTAATAATAATTAACATAACAACAATGACTAATAATTAGAATTGCCTGCATTAAGTTAAGGAGATGATTTTGTTTTCCTTCATGCACAGGCATATCTGAGCTCATTTTTCTACTGTCACCAGGGAAAAGAAGTGTGAGAAGTCCACAAGCAGGACAAAAGTGTCTGAATAGGGAGATGCAGGGGCTACAGCTGCACCCCCAGCCCCTTGTGCACTGCTGGCAGAGGTGGCCCTGGGCACACACATAGTGTTTGGGGCTCCTCTGCGGGATGCCAGGGCTGGGTATGCTTGCTCACCTCTGTATGGCCTCTGAGCCCTGGTTGGCTGTCTTTAAAATCATCCAAGGCAGAACAATGCAGGTGGAGATGCTAAAAGACGCAGAAAAGATGCACACGTGGCTTCGTTTTCACACCCCTTCGCTCTGAGCCCTGCAGGCTGGAGCTGCAGTTCCAGCAGCAAAGGAAAACTGTCAAATGAATAGATTTAAAAGCAGAAAACAGCCACTGAGGGTCCGGGCACGCTCCTGAGATCACCCACTCGGGTTTTGCACCAGCAGAAGTGACAGTGCTATTTTTGCTTTACGCCAGCACAAAAAAGGGCAAGATCTGAAAGATAAGGACGAAGTTTTATAGCCTCTCTTCCCTTATTGTACCCTCACTGTTTGATGCTCTGGAGGCACTGTGGGGGCACCCAGCACACCGGGCAGCCCGTGCTGGTGGGCAGACAGCGCCCGCAGCCTGCTGGTGGGGCTCCCTCTGGCATGCCGGCAGCCGCAGGGCTGGAGAAGTGATCAGCTGTTTATGGAGGGATCATTTATTAAATCCCGTTTGGCTAAAGTAATTCCTGCCAGCGTGAAGGTACAACAAATTACAAATGAATAATCCCTCCTGCCATTGGCAGGGGAGAGAGACCGCGCTCCCCGCCTGCACCGTGGCTATATTTAGCCCAGATACAGTAAATGTATTCCTATATGGAAACCGCTCTCCCTGAAGATCTCTTTTTGTGACTGCTGGGAGGGACTGCAGAGATGTTGGATGCATTATTGGGGCGGCTGCTGCTCCAGGACACACATAGTGGGCATGGAGTTGCTGTAAAGTGAAAAGCAGGGGGCAGATTTCAAGCACCTCTGCCCCTGAGCAGGGATAAATCCGGCTGCTGAAACAGCTGTGCCTCTCCGAGTGGTCAGCCCCACTTTGCAGTGGTCTAGTTACAAGCACGTCAATCCTGCTCCACCAGGCACAGGACCTTAATATAACTTTTAAATCACTGCAGAATGAACTTTGCATTTTATTTCCTCGGACTGTGAAAAAATACATCACTCTCTCTTGCCCTGGGATAGGCTACAGAGACAGCTATTTATATCATTTCCAGCAAAACACCCTGCGAAACATAAAGTAAACTGGAAAATCAATAATTATTATTATTACAGTGACTGCAGGTCTCTGCTGTGGGGGGCACTGTACATCCCTGCCACGGGAACCAGCCCCTTGCAGAGCACTTACAGCTCTTCTGCACAGGAATTAAAGAAAGCAACAGGGAAACTGAGGCTAGGAGCTACTTCTAAAGAGATTTATGGTATGGCAAAATTGTTCATCCTTACTGACTGAGTGTCCTAGCAGGGAACGAGAGTACCCAAGCCAATGGGAATGTGTCTGCAGCCCTCAAAGGGGCACAGGAGCTCTGCAAAGCATGGCAGGGCTGATGTCCTTTTGGGGCTGAGTGGTTTAGTCAGGAATGTAAAGCTGCACAGACAATGCAGCTGAGCTCTGGCCCATTTTTGGGGCAGATTTTTCTGACATGCCTCAAGGTTTGCCCTCCCCAGTCCTTCCCTGTCTGATAGAGGAGACAAATGTCATGGTTGCTGCTTGGGTTGGTTTCATCCAGGTGGGCTTGCTGTGCTGTACTGGTGCAAAACCTCCTGACAGACGGACAACACGGCTCCTTGACGGACAGGGAAGAAAGGAGACACGGGCTGGGATGTGCCTAGGACAGCAATCAGCATGGCTCTGATCACACCAATGCTTACCATGTTCTGAAAGCACCTATCTGTGCATCTCACCCCACCACCCGAGCAGCTTTCGGGTAAAAGAAACCACTGGCATGAAAACCTGAGGGAATTTCAAGGCTCATGGCTCTCACATGTTGCTTTTAGATCAATCTCTATTTTGGTGGCAGCACTGCAGGAAAAACGCATTGCCCTGCTTCTTGTACAACCAGCATCCATCCTCACTGCAGCAGTGGGCTCAGGAGGAAGATGAGCTTGGTGAGGATGAGTTCATTTGCTTCCCTCCCTCCTTCCCCCAGAGCCATGGGTGGCATTACAATGGGCTGGGTGCGCGAGCCACCCTTCACCAGGCTTTATTTTTAGTTTGTGCCCAGAAGGCAGATAATGGCGATTGATGTGCTTTTTCCTCCAGGTTTAGGTTTCCTGTCAGCTGAGCCGCAGATAAACCATAAACACGAAGAACAAACAAACAATTAGCCTCCCTCGGACCCAGGCGCAGAGGCACTCCGCTCAGGTTTATAGCCCTTTTCCAGCTTTACTGCCAAGATAAATCTTTCACCACCCGCTGCCCAATCAACCCCAATACAAGGAAAAAAAAAAAAAAAAAAAAAAAAAAGTGCTTATTTATTTATTTATTTATTTTACAGTAGATGTTTGATTTGTTATGGTTAGGAAACATTAAAACGAGGGTGCAAACAGATACGTGGGCACTGACATGTAAATTATATATCGATCTGGAGGATGCGACGGATTAATTCTTCCTGGTGTGGGACCAGACAAGAAGCAGAGCAGCCTCTGCTTCCTCTGAGATGTGGTTTCAGCTGCTCTTGGACCAATATCTGCAGCATCCTTTGGCTTCATGCACACGTTAGAGAGCTATTTGACATGCTGAAGGGTGCATGAAGCCAAAGGCTGTGAAGCCAAAGGATGCTGCCTTGCACTAGCTCTGGTGCCTGGCTGCCATTAATTTTTGCAAAGAAAGTGTTTTTCTTTCTTTCATGCTTTCTTTCTTTCTTTCTTTCTTTCTTTCTTTCTTTCTTTCTTTCTTTCTTTCTTTCTTTCTTTCTTTTTCTTTCTCTCTCTCTTTCTTTCTTTCTTTCTCTTTCTTTCTCTCTCTCTCTTTTTTTTTTTTTTTCCAAGCAAAGAAGGAAAAGAATCACAAATTGCATCACCAGCACTCTTTACTTTGAGTGCCAGCACTTTCATGGGTTTGCTTGTATGGGATTGCTGGGCTGCTCAGAGGAGCCCCATCCAATGCCCATCTCAGGAAAAAAAGGATCCAAGGACAGCGAAGGAGCATCCATCTTTGGCTGCCTCTTCATTACCCACATTTATTTTCTAAGCAGAAGAAAATTAAGATAAATCTGTTTGGGAGCTTGTTTTTTTGTTTATTTGCCTTCCTATCATTTCTATTTATTCGCTCAGGTAGGTTTGTTGGTTGCTGGTGGTACTTTTGAGCAATCTGTCACACTCAAGGGAGAAGGTTAGCTTGGCCTTTTTTAGTTAGAGGAGCAGGAGGCATTATTCCAAATCAGCCAGGTGTTGGTAGAGATTTAATCCAGGGGACAAGTTAAGGGTGGATGGGTGCCATCCATGGATGGCCCTAGGAGCCTGCCATGCTGCTCGTGCTCACTGTGCAAACACCAGGCAGAGAAAATGCAGAGGAATAGCAAAAGCAAGAGGTTGTGTTCATATAGAAATTGGTGAGATGGGGCAGGGGGTGTGCTCCATCTCATCCACTGGGAGCCCAGCACAGCAGCTCCAGTCCCTCATTCCATCACACAGACGGCACGAAACACTCCCAGCCCCGGAGGAGATACTTCTGCCTTCCCCTCATGGCATTGCTGGTGCATCAGTGCCATAAATGGCTGATTCAGTTTTGGTGGTAAATTACCCATGGATTTTTTTTAAAACACACGACTGTGAATTTTGTCAAAACTCTGTGTGGCAGCTTCATTTTGTGTCTTTATTGTCCAGCGAGGGAGAGCTGGGAGTGCTAAATTAATTTCCGTGCTGAGACCAATAAATTCAGTTCTCCTGCTGTAAAAGATACATTAATTTTGCTACATTCCCCCTTTTTTTAATAGGCACAAAGCCACCTGGATAAATACAGGATGCACACAGAGAGCAGCCATGGACCTGGGCATAGGCTGTCATCTAAAATTAAGAAGTTGGATGCCAACAGCATGGTTTCTGATGGGGGATTTCACTTTCTTTTGACTTTGTTTTTCAGCATTTTTTATGCGAGGTGAGGGAAAATGGTAGGCTGCAATAGTCTCCTCATCCTTAAAGGCATGAAAAGAAGGTGAAGGATATACTCTGGGCTTAAAGTACGCAGTGATTTTATGCTTAATGTCAAATATTTTGGTTTTGATAAAGGAAGTGTTATTCTTGTGCACTATGTACCATGGGGCTCTTCACTGGCAGTGGACAAATCCATGCTCTGGACTATTTTTAACAAACTTTACGGAGGTAAATGGGATTTGAGCCCTATTTTCTGCAGGGAGCCTGGGTCTGGGGCACGGCTCGCCATTCCCACAGCAGTTCCTCCTTGTGCTAGGGGAAAGTAGACAGAAGGCAGGCAGCTCTGGCCCCAGGTTAGATGTGGTTCTGTACATGAAGATCTGTTTTTAGTGGGCTCATCGCAAAATCTTGCTTCTGATGGAAGTGGAAAGTAGGAAATCGCAGGCTAGTGACTGCTTCAGGGACAAGTCCCTTCAAGGTCACCAAGCACAGAGCTCTGCATTTGGAGGAGGCTCCCTGTGCTGTTTTTTTCCAGTTGTTTTTCCAGTCTGGTTCTGATCTGGAAGGGTCTTGGTGTCACCTGTCCATAAGAAGTCAGGAGCTGGCATAATGAAGATATATTGGACAAGTTTCTGGATGAAGAGATGTGTGGTTCTTTAGTTCCTGGGTCTGAAATCAAACCCAGGAGCCTCCGGAGGCTTGCAGAAGTGAATATGGGCACTGATGCCAAATGAAGGCTGAAAGAGCTCCATGTCCACAAGAATCCTGCTCACAGCAGTGGCAGTGCATTCCCATTTCTTAGATGGATCTCTGTCCTGTGCAGTCTAGCCAGCTCATAGATTTCCTGCCAAATTCTCCTTGCCATGCTATTACCTCATCCCTCTGACACTCCACTTGTCCAATTTGACCATTTTCCTGGCATGTGGAGGGTGAAGTCTCTGAGACAAGGGCTTCATGTCCATTGCAGCTCTGTGTCATCTCCTTGCCCAAACAAAGCACTGCATGGATGGGTGAACCAGAGCTCTTGTGGAGATTTCCCTGCAGAGACCCCAGGAAATATATTCCTGTGTCAGCCCCAGCTGGTTTGGGGCAGGCAGAACAAGCAGGGGGCAGCACCGGAGTTTGTCGAACGCAATTGGAGAAAATCAATAGGAGAAAAGATACAGCCATATTTCCTTAAAGCTAATAAAGTGGCCTCATCAGTGGCGAGAAGGAGCAAAGCAAAGCAGGGAAGTCAGGAAAAAAACCCTCCAGACCCACTAGCCTTTGTGTGGCAGAGAGCAGACGTTGGAGGCAGTGCATGTAAATCGCCATGCAAATGAGGCTGGGGAATCTATAACGAATTAAAGTCACCACTGAGCCTTCTGATGCAGCCTCAAGGCTAGAGAGGAGTATTTCACTCTATGTGAGCATCCGGAGCTCAAGCACAAACCGTGCTTGCGAGAAACAGAATAAAAGGGGCAATTTAAGACAAGGGTGGCCATAAGTAGCCAATGAGAAAACACAATAAAAAGGAAGATTTCTTGCCCTGCAAGTGAATCCATTTACTTCAAAGATACTACATTTCTGTGATACAATGGTGTAACATTTTTATTGGGGACTAATTGAGCCTGTGATATAATTACGACAGTAAATTAAGCACTGAAGTATACTTTGAATTTAGGAATAAATTCGTAAATACTTCCTTATCAGTGGCATGTAGGAAAATGGCCAGACTGATTTAGCAAGGAGGAATACTTACATATTGGCCATCTCAAGAAAATGATGAGCCTTCTTTCCATATAAAAATGAGTGATACACTGACTGCTTTGACTGCAGCCCTTTTATTCACTGCTCATTACAGTCAGTTTTACTAGTGGGTTAATAAAATTTAATTAATACTTAATTAAGGCTTACAACCAAGTATATCCATTTTGATTACTTTGTCATCGCAGTGTTTACATAAATGTGCAAACCACGGGCCAAAACCAATCTGTCTTTGTGGGTGCTGATGCCTGCTGTTTGCCCAGAAATGGTTTGCAGATCCAGGTCCCACCCTGGCAGCAAAGGGATGACCTTGGCAAAGGCACATGTAGCCGCAGCCGCCAGCTCTCAGGGCACCCTCAGGACTGGTCTCTGCACCCAAAACAGCTCTCAGCCCAAACTTGCCTCCTCTCCTAGCTCACCCACCTTCAAACCACCAGTGTGGGTACAGGCACAGAAGAAAAAGTGCCTGGGTAAGGAATGTAGGATGGCCAGAAACATTCTTTTTGGAAGGACAGGCTATGCGTGGGTCTTTTTGCCTGCCAGGCTGAAGCAGAGCTCCTCAAAACCCTGCTTCTCTCCCCTGTGGCTTTCTTTGCTGGTTCCAGCCGTGCCCACTCAAACCATCACGTTGCCATCAGGCAATCTACTGGTCAGGAAAATAAAAATATCAATCAACCATGTAGTCAGAAATGCTTTCAGTCAGTTCTTCCTTTCCAGGTTGCTATGCAGATAATTACCATCCAGGTGATCCTCAAATCATCTTAAATTCAATTCCAGCTCTTCCACTGGGGTAAGTTTTTTTTACAGTTCAGTGACAGCCCGAGCGTCTTATATGTTGAAGGAAGCCTCAGCCACATGTATACCCAGCAGAAACTGGATATTAGAGAGGAGAAAAGCCCTTGAATAATGTGTTTAATGCAGAAAATGCCATCGAACTGTTTTTTATGGAAGTCTATCCCTCAGAAACTGCTGACTTCTCTTTTATTATATTTAGCAATACAAATAGCTGAGGACTGTGTTTGGGCCCATTGCAGATAAAGTGCTGGAAAGACAGTCATCGAGTGAAGGGACATTTATTTCCCTTACTGAGATCTGCGCTGTGCTGCCACAGCTGGTGAATCTTATCTCTCCGGCTTTTCTCGGGAATAAAGCATTTAGCCTTTGTAGCTGGGTCTTGTTACAAGGAGGCTAAGAGAAGATTCAATTATGTGCCACAGCACAGGGAGAGGGAGTGAGTAACAACTGAGTCCTGATGTGCAGGGAAGAAAGTCAGGCAGTAATCACAGATTCCCCGAACTGCACACTGGAGACCTGGCTGACCACAAAAATGTCAATCTAGAGAGAAAAAGAAAGACGAGAGCCTAGAATACCCTCCAAGACAGACGTGAGCCTGGACTGGCCTGCCTGCAGATATGCCATTGTGTGCTATCAAGATCTCTCTAGTATTTCTCCTTGGAAGGGTTTCCAGATGGAGAAATATTGCCCTCCCCAGAGACTGCCCTAGGAAAGCAAGAGCGCAATGAACCACTTTTCCTCAAGTAAGACAATGTAAAGCACTGCTAGAACAGCCTTGGAGTTCATTATTATACCTGCAACAATTACTAATATCCTTCTTACAACCTTGCAAACCTTGGTCAAGAGCTGGGGACCATACTGCAGGCACACAGCCTGTTAGGCACTTTTACACCCTTGTGCATGGACCTGGCACCATTATACCCTGGCCAGATTTGGCCAAATATGGTGCCAATCCCTCTGTTCCTGCTTGCTGCTAGCACCCCGTGCCCACTCGGCCTCACCTCCACCTCCATTTAGCTGCTGGCAGGCCCAAATGCAGGGCAGCCTGACGGATGTTCATCCAAGGCTCATTTATCTCTCGCAAAAGTACATGACGTATCAAATGTTTTGTCTTGATTAACGATGCTAATTAAGCTAATGGATTTGAGTAATTTTACAATTGATATTTTTATGTAATTTTGTTTTTGCTCTGCAGTAGCCAGAACTTGCTGCCCTGTCAGCTTCTCTCCATCATTATGTGCAGGCACCATCTTTAAGGTCATAAAAACAAACAAAGCGAGAAAGACCTTCACTCCCATCCCGGCACTCCCCCTGCCACCCATGGCACGTTTCCAGGCCATGCAAAAATTGGGTTTAAAAAGCAGGGAGTGGAGATGCTGAAAACAATATTCCAGTAGACAAAATATTGGATTTGGAGTCAGGATGTTAGGCTGGGCTCTTAGAAACCGGGTTCCTCATCCCAACTCTACAAGTTTCTTGGGGACCCAAGAAGAAGCCACTCAGTTCTCCATCAGTGAATTGGACAAACTAGGTGGACCGTGAGCTTTCTGTGGATGACTTGTATGCCCTGTAGGCACAGATGTGTAACACAGAGGGATGCTGAGCTACATGTAGGCCCTGGGGTATAGGCCAAGTAGATTAAATGGTGTTGGAGAAGCTCTTTAGGTAGTACCAGTGCTCCATGCACATCTAGGAGCAAAGGGAAGGAATTAGGTGAGCAGTTTTGTGGGTGCATACACTGAGGAAGCTTTAAAACTCTTTTTGTTTTCATTCAAAGCCTGAATCCCCACCGGGGGAATTTGTGTGCCTATATTTGTTTGCAGAACACCATTAGCCAGAGAGCCATGTAACTACTGACCATGTAATTACCCTGTAAGGCAAGTTCCAGGTGTTGACAAGGCAAATAAAATACCAGGTTATTTTTTCCCCTCTGCAAGGAAGAGGGTTATCATGAGATCTTATGGCTGCATATTATGTAGTAATTATGGCTTCAATAAGCAGGCAACTTCCAATATTGTTACTGAGTGATTGTCAGGACCAGGAGACTGTTATGTGCTGTGGCTGCACAAGTCACGGTTCTGCCCCTCAGGAGGAGAAATGCTGAACTTATTCCTGTAATCCTGGGGATATTAGTGACCCTAACTTCTCAACAACATGGATCTCTGACAACCCTCCTGGCCTCTGGCTTCAAACTCCTGGGAGTATCTTGGTATGATGGTCTTGAAGGAACCAAGCAAGGAGCCAAGAGCAAGAAAATCCCTGCCCAGCCTTACTCAGCACCCTGTGAAAGCAGTAATGCATATGCACAACTCATCTGGTAGCACTGGGCACTACTTGTAAGCCTAGGCCTTGGCCAAATTTGTATAAATTTCTTCTCTGTCATACTGAGCATGCTTGCGAGACGTGGCACACCTGCAAAATGAGAAAGCTGTGGGTGAGAAAAAGAAATGAGTGATGATTTGGGGGGTTCACATATTTCAGGTCTGGTGCTTAGGCTGAGACCTCATTTGCTTGCTCACAAGTTTATTAAAGCTAGAAAATGGGTCAATAGGTCAACAGGTAAGTAGCTAAGAGGCATCAGCAAGTATGCCCTGCTCTGCACAAGGACCCTGAGAAAGGAATTAAAGGAAGGAAGTGAAAGCATTGTATTTGCCTGAACTGCAGCAAATTGTACTGCAGGAAGGCAACTGTATTGCTTGGAGAGCTGCAAAGAGCCCAGCCCTCTCTCCAAGTAAAGCCACATACTTTTCCTTAAACTCTACAGCTTTTAATTCATTTTTTAATTATTATTCCTTATCATGCTCAGTGTGTTTCTGCTGCACTTATGAAACTGTCTCTCGTGGTTAATTTAACACCTGCAAATTCCCAAAGCTGTTAACCTAAATCTAGAGGATAAAGTCTTTGCCATATGTTTAAAAGATCATGAGGTCAAGTCTACTTGAGGCTGAGCTTTTGCTACAGAACATATAGGGTATGTATTTTACTTCCTCAATAGGGTAGACCACTGTAGGCTTTGGGCTTATTTATCACCGTTATTGGAGACATTCAGCAGTTGACTGAAATGTTATGCAACAAAACAAAATCTCAGAAGTGAGTGCTTTCAGGAATATTTCTTTACCATACCCTCTTTCAGAAGGATAAATATTGATTCAGAGACTTTGGGTGCATTGATTATCCTTTTAGGGAAAGCATGATAGCATTAATAAATCTTGGAATTTTGCTTTTTGTGTTTCCAAGAGACTGTCTTCTCGGCATAGCCACATGCTGAATAACTGATTAGGGTCTCTTTTATTTATTTTGGGTTTTTCTTTCCAGCACAGTGCCAGCTCCACTGAAATGAATATGAGTCTTTTCACTGCCATCACATGAAGTCCTGACTTTCCCCCTAAGCACATGTACAATATAGAGAGGGTCACTAATCTCAGCTCATAAACCTCTGTCAAATGACAAGCTATTATTTCCCCAGCCTGCGAGAACTAAGGCTTGACTGCCCTTTTTCTTAAAATTGGAGGCAAAAAGAAAAACCTTGAGGGATTACCCAAGGCCAAGCTTTTCAGGTGCTTCTGGATGTAAAGAGAAGAAAGCTTCAGTGTCCAAGGTCATCTCTCATTATAAAAGTCTTGCCACCCTCCCCCTCATTTAAACCAGAGAACTGTTAATTTGATTGTCCCAGAAGGTCTCATCTGCCCCTATAATTGATGGAGGATGTTCAGCATTACCAGAAACCTGAGAGGAGGAACTGTGAGCTCCCATAGCTGATCAGAGGGGTGATGTCCAACAGAACTCAAAACATGACTGCTTCCCATCTTTCCTGAGGGCATGGAAAGCACAGCATGGGTCAAAAGGGTCAGGGGGAGGCTTTTACATCCCCTGTCAATGGCCCTGGCTGTTTTTTCTCAATGAGGAGCAGGCAGGACAGCCGTCACAACAGCAAAATATGTCGCTCTCCTTGAGCCAAAAGGAAATCTTTCAGAGCACATCTGTGATCCCAAAAGATCAATGGCAGGTCAGATACCACTTAGAGTGCTATTGGCACCCTCCTGGCGCTGCACTCCAAGGAAGGCCACCCTTGGCTGGTGCTTGCTGGGGATGAGGCGGCTAATTTGGGCTCATAAATCATGGACTGTGGGGAATTGCATCGGAGAACTGGACTTGCAGTTCGTTCTTATCAGAGTTTCTCAGGTCCTTGCTTTCCATTTGACGTGGCAAGGGGCACCATAACATGGCTGTAATTACAGCCATCTCATCTTAGAAGCTCCTTGGCAGTGGTGGATGTGCATTTAAGTCAAAGGACTCGTGCTGATGTACAGCTGGGGAGGACCTGGCCTACGGTTTTAAAGGCACCACTTCTAATTTGTTCCAATCATTTTCCTGCAGAGGAGCAACATGTCAAACTATGATTATACGGATGAGAAGCAGCAAACAGTATTTTTTCCCCACTTCTGAGCAGATTTAACGGTGTTGACTTATACCAAGGGCACGTACACACAGTGAGTTAGCACGTCAGGTGCAGCACAAGCTGGGCCCCCTTCCCACCAGAACATGAAACACAAGCAAAGGTTGGGACGTCCCAAAAGTTGCTGCCCTTCCCCAGCACTTGCTGTGTCCCTCCCCAGTAAGGAAGGAAACCTGAGATCCCACGCTGGTGAGAGCAGCAAGCTTGACAGGCTCATAAATACCGCACCGCGTACCCTTTCCACTCTGTCCTTTGAAAGAAAAGACCGATGCTCAGAAAGCATTTGATCGCGTTGGATTTGTGCCATTTTGCGGCTTACTTGAATGAGCTCAAGGGGCGAGCCGGGAGCGCAGACACAGGAGGGATCTCACTGAGCCAGGGGAGCTGTCAGTGCAGAGGGAGGGCAGCCGGCCCCGAGCAGTGTTTCCATCTGTCAGGTCAGCCAAAACCCGCCCTGTTACAGACCCAAAACAGGAGGGAGCGGAGCTGGGTGTGTGGCTGAAGGTGTAGAGCCCAGCAAGTGCCTGTGGCTCCCGGCATGTGCTTTTTGGTGATTTAAATTGATGGGAGATGAGAAACAGGGGTGGGTAGTGTTTAATCCACCCCCGTGTAATTACAACATGGCTTCTCCAGCTACACCTGCATGCCACTGCTATGCACGGGATGCAAGGCAGCATGTGATGGGTTTCACCCCGACAGTGAAGCCATCTGCCCTATATACTGCATTTCTAACCCCATTTCCCTTCACTGCATATGTATGCATGAGATGGATGAGTACAGAAACAGCTCTGCGTGTGCAAACTAATAAAAGGTGTTAAAAAAAAAAAAAAAAAAAAGCCAGACCATGTCTAACAATGAACCTAAACCTTCTATCTCTAATTTCTCCTGATTTTCAGGGTTTGTGGCTGTAAATTTTAGCTCTTGACACAGTCTCTGGTTGGGACAGATGGCCTTTTGAAAGCCATTCTTGCTCCCACTTTGGAGCTCTGGTTTGCCTGAAGATATGGGCTCTTCGTTTGCAAATGCAGTGTAAATTTATAGTGCTATGTAGAAGAGGAGAAATGATTCTTTATACTGAGTCCTTGGATTTTTTACAGCTCCTATGAATAAAATACAAAGAGACTTGAAAGGCTTTATTAAATAAGAAGGTGGGTGTCTTGAGGATGATCAGTTACAAGCATTGTGCTGGTGCTGTGAATTGTTGGTTTTAAAGCCTTTGGGGCACTCCATGGTTGATCCAATGATAAGACCTTTGTTGGCTTCAGAGAGCTCTAGCAGCTTACTTCAGTTGGGGAACTGTCCTGCATTTCCAGTGAGGATTAATATGGTGCTGCATTTTTGGCTGTATTTTGCTAAGGGGATGTCCCCTGAAAATGCAAGGGACAGGGAAAATCAACTGATGTGGGGCTAAGTACTTGGTGCATGATTTCAGTGCTGTGCCCCCTGGGGCTGCTGTGGGATGGGGAAGGGTCTAGGGGCGATGCCCCAGCCATGAGCTGGGGCTGGAGCCAGACTGTGCAATTCTTCTTCCCCTCAAAGCAGCCCACGGTGGGGCTAAGCATCCTTCCTGACCCCGGTGCATCCTGGGAGCCCTGTGCATGGCTGGACATGGCCAGGCTCCCCGCTGCCCTCCGGCTCATCAGGTGCATGCAAATGAGCACTCAGAGCAGCAGAGCAGCTTTTAATTACCTACCAAAGGAGAGAGCTCCACGGCCATCCCATACTAATGCAGAGCTGAATGTCATTTCTCCACACCTCTGTCCTCTCTGCGTGTATATATGGGTATAGAGAGAGACATGGCGACAAAGCGAGAGAGAGGAGCATTTGTATAAAGTAGATTGCATAGGTGTACAAAGGTGTGTATACACATAAAGCACATACATTTATCTATACGCGCACAGACATATGTAAGAACTCTGTTGAATACTTTGCCTGACGGAGCAATGATCCACTCAAAAGGCATGAAGGGCTCTTCCAAGCAGCAGCAACAGTAAATAGCTATGTCATTATTGCCACCAACAAATGCTTTTTGCTGCTAGGTGAAGAAATACAGCCCAAAGATTTCACTGACTACCCCTTTCCACTTTCCCCACTTTCCCATTTTCCTCTCTTTTTAATTTTATATATATATATACATAAGGAAGCTGAAGGATTGAAGGATAACTTTTCTAACATGGCACAATGACTGGCAGATTCATAGAAAAGTGATGGAAGTGCTGAGGAAGCTCTGAGCAGACAGAGCTGACCATACCCCATGTCCTACATGCTGGAGCACTTTTTTCCTGCTAGGGAAATCCCGAACTAAGCTCTTCTTCACTCTGTTTACCTTCCTGTCCACACACACTTGATTTTTTTTTTCACATTACCACTTACTAAATATATCACAACATATCATTTACTTTCCTCTGTAGCTCCAAGACCTCTGAATGCATTTCTTTCTTCACACAATGAATCACTGGCTCAAATATTTAGATTTTCAAAAGAATACCATCATACTGTATACAAGCAATTTGTTATCACAGTGTGCAAACAAGGTAGAGAGGAGAGTATGCTAAAGTAAATTTTATGTATAGCTACTGTGTAAATTTGCCTATTTCCCAAGAGCAGTATTGTCACTATTAATCGTAATAGCGCTTCTAATATGGCATATTTCCAATATTTTGCCCTTAATTAGGATGCTGATCATACAGCCCTATTTAGTTCCTGTTGTGCCCTCTGCAACCTGCCTGGATCCTGTGCAGGGGGTGCAGGTGGGAGGGTGTTGGCAACCCTGACCCCCCCAAAGTGCCCAAGGGCAGCCTCTGTGCCCTCCTGCCCGCTCTGCACGTGAAACCCCCGCGCATCTCCCTGGCTGCAGGAGCTGCCCCAGCCCCACCCCCCCCTTTTTTTTTTTTCCAACAGCAGGAGGTTTCTGCCAGTGAAGGGTGTGTTGCTCCCCAATGTTAGCAAGCACGGACGGACGTGTGTGCACAGGTTCAGGGGAAAACCAGCCTGTCTGGATGCCAAACCCACAGTTCTGCAGGAAGGGGAAGGGAAGGAGATGGTTTTCAAGTCAAGATCATTTTCGGCTGTGTGAGTTGTCCTTGAGCGTGACTGCAAAGGGTTTATGACAGCGTGAGGCTGTGCTGGTCCTTCCACCCTAATGAGGAGCAAACCATTGCCTTTAACTCTTTAAAGTGCAATTTTCCCCTTTATACATACACGGTTTAACAAGGGCTGGCCTTGTTCCCTGCTGCTGTGCCTTCTGCAAGCCCCGATGCACTCCCTTCAGCCTTTGCCATTTCAAACACTCATCCTCCCACATTTGAAAGGAAGGCAGAAAAAAGCACCCTCGTCCTGCAAAGCACACTCGTGAGTTCCTGCTGCCGGCACCAGGTACAGGATGCTGACACGGTGCCAGCAGAGGACTCGTCGTGGGAAATGCAAGCAGATCGATAAGCCCCAGACGAAAAGAGAGGCAAGGGCAGAGAGCAGGTAGCTGGGATAGCATTGAAACATTCAAAAAATAATCATTTTCAAGGAAATGCTGTAGGGATCCTTCACATATTCTCTTGGTGGGAGGGTGAGTTTTTTTTTTGCAATAAGTTTGGTGAGTTCCTCCTCTGTGGCCTGGAACAAGACCTTTAACCTCTTCTACCTCTGCTTCCTCAAGCATCAAGGGAGAGCACTGGTCTGATCCTGCCTTGGTACCACACTCCCAGCGCCATGGATGAGGCATATTAAACAATGTCTCGCAGCCCCATGAGATAAGCAGGGCAGGACAGAAGGTCTTCGCACACCATGGGGAGCTCCTCTGACTTCGTGGAGCATCAGCAGTTTGTGACTTCTCCAATTTCATCCCCCTTGGGAAGGACAGAAAGTGGGTCGCTATCAGCTGTGCTTGGACCAGCTCGGCCAGGGCTGGGAATACTCCAGCGGTTCCAGCATTAACCCCCCAGCATTATATCAGTCCTTAGAAAGGAGATGGAGAAGATTACCCTCTTATTTTTCACTCCTAAAATGTCTTTTTATTTATAAGGCACCAAAACCAACCTGCAGTCCTTTCAAATACCAAAAAAGACAGAGAGAATATTGAAAGTCTAGTAAATAAAGAGGACAGGGTTGCTATGACCCTTCTCAGCCTCTCTTGGTCTGAGTTCCTCATTATGCAGTAAATAAATAGCTATCTGTTATATATATATATATTTTTTAAATAAAAACACTTTGAAGTGTTTTGTTTTTCCTTAATTAAAAACACATCAAGCCATGGATAAAGCATTGTGGAAGGGCTTGTTGTGGCATTGCATTTTACAGCTGGCAAGCAAATTTCTAATAAAATGTTTTTTGAAAGGAATATTGCCTTCATTCAAATCTCCTATAAAAACTACCCATCCATTAATTCCAATTAATGACACTACAGCATTTCCACTAACACTGGTAGTAATTCTTGGCTAATGGATGATTTTCAACAAAATCAGAATCAATGTAAGTTTGGACAGGACCCTTGCAGAATTAATTTACTGCCCCACTGCTAGCTGAACCAGGGCACGGCGGTCTCCTCATGTGTATAAATCACGATGGTTTGAAATGGTTTCTCCGGGCCATTGTACGCAGCCTCTGCAGAGCTTCCTGTGGGCTTTACGGGGAGAATAAAACTCATCCCGCTTGGCAGCTGGATCTTGTGGACCTGCCAGCGGAAGTTGTCCTTACACAAAGGAATGGGTGCTGCTAGTGGAAGGACCCAGGGTGTAAGGGATAAAATACAGAACAAAACCACCTGCCCCCAAGAGCTGCAGCATCTTAAATAAATAAATAAATAAATATGAAAAACTAGAGCTTGGGCTCAGTTCAGTCTCTTGCACAATTATATTTTCACATCAACCTTTAAGACGTACAAAACCCAAATCATTGTGCCAGTGGTGAGAGTTGAGCTCCCAGGTGTCCTTCAACATTTGCAAAATGTCCTTTGCATTTTCACCCATGTGAGTTACCTGGGGCTTTCACTTGCATCAGCAGAAACTTTTCCAGCCTTTTTTGCTAGAGCTAAAGGAAAAGCAAGACAAAGAAATCAGCAAGGAAAACAGAGCCAGACACACCAAGAAGCATGCTGAAGTTCTGAGAAGCAGCCTCTGGTACCAGGCTGGGAGTAATGGGGAGAAGGAAATAGGACAGAAGGTTTACATCTGGTTAAGGGAGCTGCTGGAAGGAATTCTGATTTGTCTGCAACTTTTTGCTCCTCAAGCTTTGCAGGTTATCGGGATGTAAAATTGGGATGGGCTTGGGCCAAGTAATCTCTTTTCCTCCTTTTATATGCCATCAGTTTTAGATTCTCACAAGCAAACCTACTGCAAAGGGAAAGTTTTGTCAGTGAGAGTGGAGGAAAGTTCAATTAATGTAAAATCAGCTGTTTATGCAGACAGGTCTGGGATGCACTAATTTATATCCCTTTGCCAAAATGTGCCATCAGTAGAGCACAAACAGCAATAGCAGGGCAGCTGCCTCACTGGCTGGCATGAATGGTCGAAACCTGATGGCAGCGTGGGCCCATGCCCATGAACCCCCCAAAATGCTGAATATATCCCATCAAGAATCATCTCTGGATAAAAATATCCTCAGAGTCCATCTGGAAGAAGACCAGAGAAATGTCTGTGGGGGTGGCAGCACATCCTGGATGGGGACAGACCTTCTCCTATGCACACTACCCATTGATGGCCAAGTCAAAGTGATCTCATTGGCAGGAGGCTTGGAGTGATTGGGGATTGAAGGCTTAGGAATAGAAAGGGAGGTTATTTATGTTTTATTTCATATACCAATACTGCCAGAAAAATGCAGAGAGCAGCAACATGAGATTTCTGAAAAAGACTCCAAAGCAATCTGGGGGATCATGAATTTAATTATTTTCTTATTCCTATTCCTCTTCCTGTTCTTCTTCCTCCTCTTCTTCTTCTTCTTCTTCTTCATTTCCCTCAAAGCATTCATTTTCTAACGTTTCACCTGTGCAATTCAAGTCAACTCCCCTTTAGCATAGTGGATTCAGGTGGAAAACCCAGAGGGTGTTTATTATTTCATTACATTAAACAGCACAAGCAGCCAGGAGTCCCAGGATGGGGAGGACAGGGCATCACGGGTCCCGCAGCAGCATGCTCGAGGCTCAGCTGGGACCCTCATCAGCATCCCTCCCGATGCCACTACACGAGAAGGCGTCTTAATAGGAACCCTTTCCAAATCACACAGCCCTGCACCCTGTCATTTGCTGGATGGCTTTATTATAGCTTTCCATTTGTCTGCGCCGCCTGAGAAAGCACAGGTTCATCCTTCCTCGGGTTAGAGGGATTGCGGGGTTTCCCTGCTGACTGCAACAACGTGCTGTGCAAACGCTGGCAGGAGGGGGATACATTATTTCAGCTGATAATAAGGACCACTTGGCAAAAGGCTTCTCATCTGCTTGGTGGTGGCAGTGCTACTGCTATCAGTAATGCTCAGACTGGCCCTGGGCAGGCTTGGGCACAGATTTTGGGGCTGCAGGGTGTGGGTGCTGGGCAGAGCAACGTGCCTGTCGTGGTTCTCCCCAAGACTGGAGCTAAAGCAAGCACTTACACTTCACCTGGTTAAGGATCCTTTCCTGAACGGGGTTGAGATGCAGCATTTTTTAAACTGATTGATATATTTGGAGTAAGTCAGTATTAATGATCATGTAAATTAAAATCTGGAAGTCCTCCAAATTTTTAAAAGCTTCTTCTGACACTGCAGCTCCTTGCAAATTGACTTTGTGTTCCAAAGATACCTACATGGAAATATGCTTTCGCTTACAAATATTTTTGGGAACAGGCTGCCTTTTAAAGAAGCTCCAGTAATTACTGTGACGAAGTGGTCACACGGGTCATCTGGAGCTAAAACCGATTTGGAATGCATATTGTTCAAAATAACCCAAGCATGCCTGTCATTAATGAACTCTGTTAAAAATTGCAATAATAAGGTGCATGCATGTTTTTAGCCTTGTTTGCTTGCTCTTTCTCACCACAGGATGACCCAGGGTGCACGACTCTCAACAAGGGTGGATCTGCCATCGGTGCACTGCAGGAAAACACTGCTGTGGAAAACAAAGCTGACATAGAAGAAGACCTATAATTCAGTGTTGGGTGCTAATTCACAGAGAAAAATATTGTTGCTCCCTGATTTCCATTTGTTACTCATCCAGGGAAGTTTGTCATGCCAAAAATGACTCTGTTGCATTAGTCAGGGTTAGTTATCAGCACTGCCCTTATGTCTCACAGCATATGCAGATGAATTGACCTTAATAACACCCTGAGAGCAAAACAGGACTCTGTCTGAAATCCACTCCCAGTGAGAGAAGCCTGCAGATGGGCTGGGATCCATGGTTGTGGTCCAACCCAGCCCCAGCATCCTGGTCTTGGCCTTGGGCATTGGCTACAGCCACATTTGTTGGGTTTTTCCTGCCGAGGCTGAGTGCAGCCTTCGTCCTGTGGTGTGCCAGGGCAGACGATGCTGCCAGAGACTAACCAGCTCCAAAATCCTGCTTACTAGTGACCAAGAGTATTTCAGGATTCACCCCTCGTGCAGTGAGCCATTTGCATGGCTGTAGCCAGTAATTATCATGTTGCTTGCTCTGTGCTTTCTTTTCCTCAAAGGGAAAGAGAAGCGGCTAATGCAGGCACAGTGGTCTGGACAGACAGACAGACAGAGTGGGCTGGCTGCCTCAGATGGGATGGTGGGACCTGCTCAGGCCAGGAGGATTCAGGGGACGTACCGGGGCTAGGAGAAGGCAATCAAGGTGCAAGAAAGCCACCATGGCACGGCCAAGGCCTTACACAGGGCATGACAACTGTCACCCCAGAGAGGCAGAGGTTTCAGTATTTTTGAGCAATCCACTTTCCTGTATCACTTCCACCAACTCCCCCAGGGGCCCTGGGTTCTTCACTTGTGCAAGAGCCCCCAGATGTCTTCCCATCCCTAGGCAGCACCAGACCCGTGTGCCAGGGTGTCACACAGAGAGGCAAGTGCAAGCCCTGAATGCATCCCCCCCATGCTGTCACCTCCTGCATCATCTCTGTCCTTCAGTGATGTCTCCTTCACTCCAGTCAGGGCTGCTCCAAGGGACAGATCCTGGGGCTGCCTATACTAATCTTGTAAACGCGACTCATTTTTGCCCAGGCTATCAAAGTAAAATGTCTCTACAGTGCAGTACATTTATTAAAGTCCTAATGGAATTACAGTCCTCCCACCAAAAAGCCAGATGGTTGGTGTTTTTATGTTATTAGTTAATGTAATTTAGTATTAAAGTTTTGAGTTAAAAACAGTATGCGTTGTTTTCCTTATGACATCTGCTTATATTCTGCCAGGAGGATGAATTTATGTTTAAATAGGGCTTTTCCTTTATTAACAAAGTCAATTAAAAGAATGACCCAAACAAAGGAGATATTGGGTTTGGGGAACAATCACCTTTTATTACTGAAGACAGGTCTGGCTCTGGGAGCTGCAAAGCTGAGCATGTGCTGGAAAAATGCCTTTCTTGTCCAGGATGTTTAACATCCACTGAGAAGCAGGGTAGGGATAAAAACAGAATATCATGAGAGACTTCATATTTTTGTCACTGCAAAATGCCTTCTTTGCAGTGACTGGCAGCTGCCAGCGGCATGCGTGGGAAGTGACAGGGCTGTGTGGAGGGATGTCCTTGGGCGAAGAGCACTGCCATGGCCTCATGGCTTGCTCGGTCCTCATCTTTCAATTCAAAATCCATCACATGAGGTGCAAAGGCAGCTCTGAGGACTATTTCTCAGACCTGCAAAAAGCTTGAATTTCACACAATGCCGCTTCCCTCATTTTATTCCATTCTTTTTCTTCCTTCTTCATTTTATAGATGTGTTTTATGATACAACAGCAAGGAGCGGCTCCCTCACCAATTTTAGCACAGTGTTGGATTTCAGAGCATCCCGGGCATCCCCGATCCCAGCAGGGAACTGCTGCGGGGGAAGCAGGAGCTTTGAGCCCCAGCCGCAGCCTGCACCAGCGCTGCTCAGGCATGGGAGCTGAGGCTTCCTGGGTGCTGGCAATGGCCTTCAGGTCAGTGTCCTCTAGTTCCCCATGCTGGAGTCACATTCTGATGTAAAACTGCTGAAATTTGTTGGTGGTCTCCTTTATATTATCTCCAATGTCTTCTCCTTTCCATAGCACACTGTCATTAGTGACCTTTCACATTTAGTATTAGGCAGGATGGAAGATAAAATCTCCTTTCAACTCAGTTAAGTTTCTTTTTATGTTTAATTCAAGATTCTCTCTCTTTTCCTTGTTTTACTTTTTCTTTTTCTCTGTTTTCTTCTTCTTTCTATTTTTTTTTCCCTTTGGACATGCACACATCTCCAAGGGCCATCCAAGGAGCAGCAATGCTGTCAAGCTTTTGTGTCTGCAAATGCTCGCAGTAGTCATCACAGTTGTCCTGCAATGTGAAATTGTGAAATACCCACAGCTTCACACTGAAAATATTACCATAACATTTACAGAAAGACATTTCCAAGAGAGCCAGGCCAGCTTATGGCTAGGTTAATTTCTGACATGATGGAAGCCAGTGTAGGAAAGACAAACTACAACAGTGAAGATCTGAGCTGTAATTCTATTCTATTCTATTCTATTCTATTCTATTCTATTCTATTCTAT